>JARFJB010000690.1:255000-432500 GCA_036346205.1 Vesta saturnalis | reverse complement strand
CTACTCATTCTTAATAACTTTTTTTAGTTCTACTGCGTACGTTTTCTGAAGCACTTTAGATGTAATTCGGCATTTTTAGCGGCCGTACATCCGTAACGAAGGTAATTTGTCTTTCTCAATTTGTTTATTTTTTTATTTACTGATTTTATAATGGTGTTTTATGTGTCTAAAAACGTTTATTATCTATTACTAATCTGCAAGAAAAAACCGATTAAAGAAAAACTTTATTAGGTTTTTGTAATAATATTGAAGAAAATGTAGTAGTGCGTGTGGCTAATTGTGCTTGTATATTTGTTGGTCTACTAACTCCACCTAAAAATTGAACGTTAAATTTAAACCCATAAAATACAAATACTCATTTAATTAATGTTTCGTTACCAAGATATTTGTAATTAGTTGTAATACTGTAGAAATGACTTGCTGGGAAAAATGTAATTTCACTTTAATCTTTGAAATTAAAAAAGTGCGAAAAACTAGTCAAAGGACAGTTGTTCGTGTAATATAAAGTCCCCTTAGTTAGTTAGCAATTCAGATGGGTATAATTTACACAGCTTTTGTGAATAAAAATTAACTTGATAATTTAAATACATTTTAAGGTACTAATTATGCTCTTATAACTGTATTTCAGTATTTATGTAAATTGTTGGGTTATAAATTTCTACTATTTATTGAATGTATTTTGCCATCAAACGAAAATTAATTAAAACAAATGTTTATAATCAAAAATGTATTAAGTCTAATGTAGGGTTTTCATTAAAATATTCAAAATTGCATATATCAACTTAGGAGCTTCATTATTTATACAAAAAGCTTTTATGGTGTAACACAAAGGACCTCATTATATACAAAAATTAATGATTTAATTACTTCAAATAAATGAAAAAGTAAAGTAGAAAGCTAAACTTTAATGATTCGTACACAAGTATCAGCAATGGGTAATGAACAATTTTCAATTCTCTATTCAAAATTTTTATCGGTTTTTCGTAAAGTTCCGTTAAAAATCACAAAGCTAAGGTTCATGCATAAATTAAAATTTACTTTGAAACCTACCTTCGGCTCATTTTTCTTACTTTAATTTATATTTATTTCTACTTATTTTTAATTAGAATTTAGGGTAGCCCAATATCTTTTAATTATTCGACTCATACTTCTTTCTGGTACTAAATTATTAATTATGGCATTCTGTTAAATACTTGATATAAAATTTTTCGTGAATTATGGTTTTTCGCAAGGGAAAAAACGAAACGTTGCAGGGAAAATTATTTAGGTTATATCAAACGTTTAGCCACTATTAATTTTAATTGTTTAAGCGGTGCGGTGCACGATTACATTTTCAATTTATGCAGCAAGCATAAACCTTTATTCTAATCTATTGCCCTAATAAGATGGACATTTTATATACATTGGATTTAAAGAAAAGATATGTTCTACTTTAAAAGAATATAAATAAATAATCTGCCAGTCACAAATAGTTTTAATGAACACCATATGACCTTCCAACCTAAAAAATGAAATAATTTTAGTATAATTATGCAACCTCTTTTATAATAAGTTCATTACGAAAAATAGGCA
Organism: Vesta saturnalis; assembly: GCA_036346205.1. Lineage (NCBI taxonomy): Eukaryota > Metazoa > Arthropoda > Insecta > Coleoptera > Lampyridae > Vesta > Vesta saturnalis. The sequence goes on along the minus strand of JARFJB010000690.1, from coordinate 430,928 downwards.
ACAATGCAAAACAAAAACAATAATCTATGTCTATGTTTAAAACTTCATGTCACTCAGAGGTTAATAGACATCTAGACGCTAACTTATTATTATACTATTAAAAGATATGAAATAATTTTAATTATAATTTTTTCTTATGAAATTAATTGTTATTCAGATATTGAAAAAATTTTAACTAACACTTAAATTCTACCTGAGGAATTTTTTGCCCTTAAATTACGCCCCCTATCAAAAAATTGCATAGGAAATAATTAATCTATGTGTTTAAGTTGCATGTTTAGGTACCTTTATATCTTTGAAACATGTAGCTGTTTGATAAAAGCCAAAAACTGCCCCTAATAAACCCATCTCCATCCGCCACTGGTTTCTCCCAAAACCTTATCAACTCCAACCGCATTTATACAAGCTTAAATACAAAATTCTAAATACGTAACTGTTGACGTTCTGGAGTTATCGTGGATACTAGCAAACATCATGGCCGATCTTGGCGAAACTTGGCCAAAACTTGTAAAATGTGCTAATAAGTCGACTTCGCTATAGTAAAAAAAGTCGATTGCATAACCTTCTATACCTACATATACACATGTAGGTTGGAGGGTAAAAAAGAGCAATATAAAAACCAAACTTGTTTAACGAATTTTCCAGCTGGTTTTGTTACCCCATTGCACAAATTAGTTTTGGAGTAGAAATATATCTTATATAATTAATTTTCATTATATAAAATGTATAACTTGCCTTTAATAGAGAAGTTACAAAAGGCTAACGTTAAAGAGGAAATATGTAGAAAACAATTAATTCTTCAATATACGCGTGCGTGAGTGCTTGCGTGCGTACGTGCGTGCGTGCGTCGTGCGTGCGTGCGTGCGTGCGTGTGCGCGTGCGCGTGCGTGTGCGTGGTGCGTGTGCGTGTGCGTGTGTGTGTGCGTGTGTGTGCGTGGCGTGTCGTGCGTGCGTGTGGTGGTGTGCGTGCGGTGCGTGCTGTGCGTGCGGTGCGGTGCGTGTGCGTGTGTGTGTGCGTGTGTGCGTGCGTTCTTGGTGGTGTGCATGCGATGTTGCGTGCGGGTGTGCGGTGTGTGTGGTGCGTGTGCGTGGATGTGTGCTGTGTGTGTGTGCTGGTGTGCGTACGTGCGTGTGCGTGCAGTGTGTGTGTGGTGGTGTGTGTTGTGTGTGTGTGTGTGTGTGGTGTGCGGTCGTGCGTGTGTGTGTGGTGGCGTGTGTGTGTGTGTTCGTGGTGCGTCGTGCGCGTGCCGTGCTGGTTCGTGCTGCGTTCGTGCGTGCGTCGTGCGTGCGTTCGTGCGTGCGTGCGTGCGTTCGTGCGGCGTTCGTGCGTGCGTTCGTGCGTGCGTTCGTGCGTGCGTTCGTGCGTGCGTTCGTGCGTGCGTTCGTGCGTGCGTTCGTGCGTGCGTTCGTGCGTTCGTTCGTACGTACACTCGTGCTTGCGCCGCGCGCGTGCGCGCGCGTGCGTGTCGTCGTCCGCGTCCGCGTCCCCGCGTGTGTTTGTATGTATATGTGCGCGTGTGACCCTGCGTGCATATGCGCGTTGCGCGTGTGAGCGTGTGCGCGTGTGCGGTTGTGCGGGTGTGTGTGTATGTCTGTATGTATGTGTGCATGTATGTTAGTATCCACGATAACTCCAGAACGAAAATACCTACGCACTTAAAATTTTGTATTTAAGCTTTTTTTCATTCAGGAGCTGATTAGATTTTCGGAGAAATCCAGCGGCGTGAGGGAGGGTTTAATAGTGGCAGTTTTTATCAAACATTTCTAAAACAGCTACATATTTCAATGATATAAACATACCCTAATATAGATGTTAATCAAGTCGATTAATTACGTTCTATGGAATTTTTTGATATGACGCGTAATTTAGCGGCAAAAGAAAATGCTTAAGGCAGAATTTATGTGTCAGTTCAAAATTTTTCATTGTCTGAATAGTAATATAAAATAAAAATAAGTTTAGACATATTTTTTTAAGAAAATTTAATTATATATGAATTTTCTTTATAAAGTTTTTTAATGTAAAGCGAAATAAATGTAAAAATTGAATAAATATGACAGAAAATGCAAAAGGGCGGCTTTGGAATTTTTTTTTACGTATACATGTAATTATGTCTATGAATCTATATCTGACATGAAGTTGTAAACGTCATTCTGACATAGATTATTGTTCTTGTTTTTACAATATTACCTGTTTTCGTTATGAACGCATAAAAAGAGGTTGCATAGTTATCCTAGAAAAATTGAACTTGAAATTATCTGTTTGATACAGATTGTTGTTTTCGCGTTTGCAATGCTGCCTATTTTTGTAATGAACTAAGGTTGAATAATTCGTGTGTGTGCACGTGTGTGTGCGGTCGTGTGAGTGTGCGTGCGTGCGTGCGTTCGTGCGTGCGTTCGTGCGTCCGTTCGTGCGTGCGTTCGTGCGTGCGTTCGTGCGTGCGTTCGTGCGTGCGTTCGTGCGTGCGTTCGTGCGTGCGTTCGTGCGTGCGTTCGTGCGTGCGTTCGTGCGTGCGTTCGTGCGTGCGTTCGTGCGTTCGTGCGTGCGTTCGTGCGTGCGTTCGTACTAAAAATGTTATTGAAGTAATTTCATTTCTTTTAATTTCCATTTTGTAAGCGTGGTGCTCCTACACAAGATATTTTTATTTTGTGATCAATTAAAAGTAGTTGAAGCAGAGATTGATTATAGAGCAAGCCGTCGATGTTCCTTTGGCCCTTGTGTCTCAACTATTATAATCCCTATGCATGTTTTGTTGTACAGCATGATCAAAACTGATTGTAGAGTTTGTAACTTCGCTATGGTCATATTGTTATCAGAAATGTATTCTAACACTAGAAAGTGTGAGTTGTTTATCAAAACTTCCATCCGCTGGGGTCATTAGCGTGCGTAAATACGTATGTATAAACTGTCATAATTTGCTTCCTTCTGATCTTGTCGTTTTATTGTTCCTGTAATTCAAGTAAAATCTGTCTTTTTCAAGACAAAAGTTGCACATCCTTGATTAATTCGCTGGTAAGTAAATAAATGCAAAAAAATACAAAAATAGCGTAATGTCGGGAAATGTTCGCAAGTTTCTTACTACGACGAATTCCAACAACAGCTCGCTAATATAGGCGTTACCTACGAAACAGTCACACAGAATGTTCGTCGAATTGTTCAATGTTATGATACCGGCTCCGTATCCAAAGGTAAATCTCCTGGCAGAAGACCTGTACTTGACGAAGAAGGTTTAGAAGATATTAGTGGGCGATTGGAAGCTAGTCCCAATAAATCTTTAAAACGATTGTCTGCTCAAAGTGCTAAGTGAGTAAAATTTGTTTTTTTTTTACTAAATGTTGATTAGTTATTAATTGTAATAGTAAGGGATTCGTATGGGTCATGCCAGAGGGCTTGTAAAAAACGAAAAATGCACCCGTACAAGATATCTGTATTACAAGAATTGCTGCCAACTGATTTTGAAAAGCTTCGAACGTACTGTACCTGGTTTAACGAAAATCTCAATGACAATGATGTTGTGGAGACAACATTTTTCAGTGACGAGGCACGGTTTTATGTAAGTGGCTATATAAATTCCCAAAATTATCGAACCTGGTTAGGACTTTGGATTGCCGTGTCGAGAAGGTGAATAATTAAGCCAATTCTTTAATGAAAATGTAAATGCCGAAAACTATCAAGAACTAATTCTAACACCTTTTACTGAACAACTGTACGACGACGAGCTTCAAAATGGGTATTTCCAGCAAGATTCCACAACAGCCTCCACGGCTCGTACAACGTTGGCGTATTTATAACAATTTTTCGGTGATAGAATAAGAAGCAAAAATCGATAGGCACCACGATCTCCCAGCTTGACTCCGCTCGACTGCTTTCTCTTTGGCCATCTTAAAAATATTGTGTACGCAAATCGTTTGCATATGGTTGAGGCGTTATTGAATGCCTTAGTGAACGCCGTTAATGCAATCCCTATAACAGTTAGCAGTCGTCTTTGAGAATATTAAACATAGAGTAAATTTAAACTTAGAAAATAATGGCAGCATTTTCAGCACCTAGTATAACCTTTCGGAGATTATAATCTGGAATAAAAACATCCCATTTACTTATTGGCATTTTTAATAATAACATTAAGATGGAGTTAGTTTAATAATCTAGAAATACAGGCTAATTATATCATTTAAAATTTTGCTACATTTATTGTTGATATATCAACTTTTGAATTTCCTGCCAAATCAGTAATACCCGTATGTACACCACTGGAAATAGTTGGGTTCACTAAATGGGATAAGTGGAGTATAGTTTTTTTGGAGTAAGCGGACATTTCAATCAATCTGGATCACCTTGTATATTACGTTAAATAATGAAATTATGGCTAAAACACAATGTTGCGTACCGCGTAAGATTTGAATGGTGGACTTTAACTGCGTTTGCTATGCCCTGAAAAATATAACATGAAAACTCATTTTCTACGTTAAATGTAAATTTATAAGTAACTTTAAAGGTGGAAGGCATGTGAACAACATGCCAGCCAGTGTATCACCCTTACTATGGGTCCTTCAATATAGGTTTCCCGATTTTTTGAGCTAAGAATGACCTTATTCTTAATCCATTATTATCCTTTTCTTCTTCGTTCGGATGTTCGGGCGGCCAGGGCCCAAGCGACCTCGATCATCCAAAGTACTCAAATTCTAATCCACTATTTTAACACCCATGGTGTTGGGCCTAACATTAATGCTGTTCACCAACACCTTTAACAATTACAACCTGATATTCTATTTTTATCTGAAAAACAAGTTGTAACGGTTTAATTAGTAACTAATTAAAAATAATGTTCTAACAACTCATAATTTCTTATTATTTAGAATTCGCCCCAAAAATTATTAAACTAAAGTTTGTTTGAAATAGCCAATGAAAATTATTGTTAATATATAATATAAAACAGCTATTTATCACAAGGTCACTGATTAAAATTTTTAAGAAACTTGCATTATTGAATGTCGTGTTGAAAATTTCACTTTTTTGCTTTTGGCTACTCTTTTCCCTTCTCTTCACGTCAACCCCATTTGTCTTAAGCTATCGGCTACTTCTTTGTCCTATGTTTTGTTTGGTCTGCCTCTTCTCCTTTTCTGTGTAACTGTTGCTTCTTTTTTTTTGTTGTTCTTTTCTCGCCCATTCATATTATGTGTCCAAATCATCTTAGTTGGCGTCGCTTAATATTTTTTATTCACGTCCTCAATTAGTTGTTACTTTATCTAACTTATCCCCACTGCATTGTTTTATTGGCGATCTGTGTGTTTTCGAATATCAAACGCATATGCTTCATCATCGCTTTCTCCCCTTTCTATTTTTTCCGTATCCGTTAACTCACTGTCTGTATTGCTCATTCCTTCCTACTTGTTAATTGACGCAATTTACAATTTAAATATCGGTATGGGACGTTTCGTCGCCGCCGGTTCGCCGCGGTCAACCGTCAGCCGTTTCGCCGCCGGACCAGTTTGCCGCCAGAACAATTTTAATCTTATGAGTCATATATACACTAGGTAACTGTAAATTTATAATAATGGAATTTATTGACCGAATTGGTAATTGTGCTGTATAGAACGCACATACTCCAGGGTTGTTCTGTTATTTACATCCCTCACAAACGAAATTTCTTCAATTTCTGAGGAGGAGGTGGAATCTGCTAATCAAATCAATTATCCATTATGGCTTGTGTAAATTCCTAGTTGTCTAGGTAACGAAAGGGAAACTTAATATATTGTACCTTATTGCCTACGTAAATACGTAGTGGTATAAAAAAATAAGCGTTACCGCATTAATTTTCTAAAACAACAATACAAGCGTTAAAAATATTTTTCTAAAAGTATTAAAAGTTGATGTAGGAAGCAATATACATGCTGTTTTTTTTCATACGCACAGAGGAAACTTCGTAATGATATTCCAAATATTAAAATTGTTCTGACGGCGAACTGGGCCGGCTGCGATACGGCCGCGGCGACCAGCCGTGGTGAATTAAACCAACTTTTTAATTTTTAATTTTTTACTTTTATAATGCTATAATAAGAATTTACTGTGGTATTTTACTAGTACTTATGCCGGCCCTTTTCTGCGATTCACGTTTACCTGCCCGGGTCGAACCCCCTGATAATGATACGCGTTAGGCTTGATTTTGTTCTATAACCTGACTTTGTGTTTATAATTGTATTACTAAATTGCCTTTTTCCTATCTCACCTGATCTTTATTGCCTTATCTGCCCCTGTCTGTATTGAACCTGTCCACTTTTATTTAATCTAAACTGGATTTAACTATTTTTAAATCACTTAAAATGTTCCTGCGTGACGGAGCCGATCTGTTCGGTTTAATACGTCGACGCTTAAATAAATTTACACTTACTGATTATAATTTAATATGATTATCTTTCGTACGAATATCATACACATTTTTAAAGTTTATACAAACCCAATTGATTTATTTGGGTTTAATACATTCATAACAAATTCGACCGTTTTGAAAATTATAGGCCATATTGTCATAACTACACAAACAAATAATTTCATCAATTACTGGAGCTAATCCCTCAATGATCTGCAAGAAGCCTATCCAAGGAAAGAAGAAGGGGGGCACGGATGCTGTATACAAGCGTCCTAATGCCACGCGCAAATAAGGTTACGGTCCACCGAATCGCAACCGCGATCCGGTATTAAAGTAAGCTCCTGTCGCAGATGGGCGACAGTGATGGAAAACCTATAATCACCGTAAAGGTCTGGCATTTTGTTGTCGTGGGTGCGGCGTAGTTGGCGAAGTCTCTAAGTGTATACTGTGTTTACATGATTTAGTTTGTAGGAAAAAGACAACCGAAAAAAGGTACGGCCTAAGTAGGGCGAAAGTTTCAGGACAAGTAGACGTCGCCGCTGTTCCTAAGAAAGCGAATCGAGGGAAAGAAGTACTACATAAGGAGAATCGGATCAGCCACGGAGTTGGAGCGATGTGAGGGCAACCGGTGTCGGTTATAATGCTAGTGCTAGTGACCGCGATTGACAGTGTTTATTCTGCAAAAGACGAGAGAGCGTTAATACTAGAGTAAGTTTTCGCAGACTCAAGCCTCACACACGCACTCGATGCATTTGCATTTTAGCGAAAATCGTCGCCTTCGATAAACAGCGTTGATAGAGCGTGCTTCGATAGCTTACAGGCAGCGTCCGTTCCTGCGAGGAAGCCAACAGGCCTTCTCGCCGGTAATTGCTTGGCCTTACTAAATTAGCTTGTTTGAGTACGTGCATATAGGATTTGCGGCTGCCCCCCGTATCCAGCGAACGCAGATCATCAATGCTAATTTTCTAGGGCGCGGACCACGCTCGCGCACAGGAACTGCGGTTGCCGACTGTATCCGGTTAACACATATCCTTAGGAGACGTACTTCACTCTTTTACCGATTTCGCAGCTCTTAGATCTTTGATTAAGGCGGAATCTTAAGGTGAATAGCAAGGGCACTACCTTAATCATACACAGATGTTTTCCTTTCAACCACCTGTCACTAATAGGATGCTATTCTTAGCTAGCATAAAAGAACACGGTTGTGGCACGTGTATGTCTTCGATTTTTCAAATTCGGCGAAAGTCGGGGGTAACTGTAGGCTGCAATATATCAAGAGGCAAAGGCTTCACCGTCGCACAGATTTCCATTTCTTCTGCTCCAACCCCTGGAGAATAATTCCTCAATGTTTAAAATGGCTAACTAATTTAATGTTTCTTCTGACATTGCATTTCTAAGATAGCTTTCAACTGGTTTTAAAGTTGAGAAAAACCTTTCTCTGCTAGCGTTAGTTACCATTTCACCCGAACATCTTCAACGCTTATGTGTATAACAATTCCATTAAACAGTTCGAGTTTTCGTTATAAACTACACCAATTTTCATTACTGAAGCAATAAAATACTTTAACTGTACGTGCTCACTGGTCAGTGATCCTGATATGATTCATCCAATATGATGGCTTTGTCTAATATTATTTACTCTTCCAATGATGGGAATATCATACCAGAAAACCACCAGTATAGCAAATTTTAATGTTGATAATTTCGTAGCTAGTCCATTTGTTTGAGAATGAATTGACATTTTCTCTTTATCGTTGTCTGATATTCTCAATAGTGTTTGCTTAATCTCTGAGTAGCTAGATTTCAAAGCTTTTAGTAAGTAATATCAAGCTGACCATCGAGTAACATTAAGTCGTTTAGGAACTAAAGTTGAGTGTACACTTTTAAGTTTCCACGAGAAAAAGCCACCGATATGTGGAAGCAGAGCAAAAACCAAATTCCTTAACTAAATCGCAAAAATAAAGTAATTTCCATGCAACATTCAGCTGCGTGTTGAACAATGAGATTCAGCTAGTGGGCTGCTTAGCACGTATATTGCTTAGGTTATTTTTTGATTTTATTTTGGCTTGTAAGCCACCATAAACACCAGACATGTTACTGGCATTTTCATAAGACTGTCCTCGACAATCGACTATGTTTAAGTTAAGTCTTTCTAAAGTATGTAACACGGCAGTCTGCATATCTGCGGACGTTTTCGAGAAACTGAATAAATCGGTCTACTGGATTACCGGCTTCTGAGAAGTACCTAATTGGTCTATATGTGTAATATCCGTGGTTGAATCGACTGAGATTAAAAAATACTTTCCACGATGAATTTCTCTAGTGATCTCCATTAAAATAAATTCTGAAATAACAGTAAAAATTCTCGACAAATTTGATTTGGTATATATGAAGCTGAACCCGAACCTTTCGAAGCGTACTTTTCAATATGTTTTGTTAAAACATTGTCATATTCTGCCAAGAACTCTAATAGTCCTAAATAGTTCCTAGTACACCCTGAACCAATTTTTTTAATGTTTGCTGAAGTTTTTGTAGTGTAGATTTCGAGGATTTTCATATGAAAAAACGATGTTTGGTGTTGGTAACACTTTTGCTAGACTTTTTTCCAATCACAAAATCCATTGGACAAAACGCTATACGAATTCCAAAATAGTTTACAATACATGAATAGCACAGTCCCGGAGCTTTTAGAATATACAAGCCAACCACGTCGAATTTTCGCGGAGTTCTTAATTTTCTTGTAAAAAAACTGATTTGTTACAGTATCTGTTCTGTACACCTATTCTTCTCTTTGAAATCTAAAAATCTAGAGATCCCAAATCTTGAGTTTTGAGTAAGTTCAGAGCCTGTTTTATATTATCGGAATACGCCTTCTAAAAAGTTGGGTGTTGGAATCGGAAGTCGATTAACAGTTGCGTGACATTCAACTCTGGAATTTCTGCTGATAGTACTCTCAGTATTTTAATTCGATTATTTCCATATTAGAAGAACCAGCTGGTGGAGAGGAAGGAGTATGAGTGACAGTAATTGCAGCTTCTGTAACTAAATAAAATTGAATTGAATTTAAGATGTGCCTTAACCTGCTTAGATTCCGTACAGAACAGTCATTTAGGTGGAAAAAAGTTCTGCCGCTCTTGTACAATTTTTTCCCTATTTAAATTTTGAAAGTTTTCATTGTTAATTTACTAATTTGATACATTACATTCCTAGAGTAACGGTACCCTTGGGACGAGGGCGATTAAAGATGTATCCATTTTAGTGGATTTTTTTTACAGAAATTTTCCTGGCTTTAGCTTTTATTTCGGCAATTTTTTTGTATTCAACTGCACTAAGCCTCTTCCTACCGTCACTCATGTTTTCACAAATTATTATATGTACTCACAAAACAAATTACCTCCTAAAAATTCACTGCAACAAGACAATTAATACACAATAAACTACCAAATGAATGAACTTAACTAATCTTAGTGATGGGAGTATTGGAGTGCAAACTGTCAAATCATTCGGTTCTTACTAGTTCTTGAATAGTCTCGACCGATCAACGAAGTACTCGATAATGATGATATCCATGCATTCTGATCTGTATTTATAAAACTTTGTATTATTATGCACTACTGGGCAATGCAATTTCCTTTGAAAGTGGAAATAGTAATAAAAATAGCACCTTTCTTTATATGTTGTGTGTCTGTTTTGCACGTGCCAGATCAAAGAATTTTTTTTTGTAAAGCCTTGGCTTCGATACATTCGATCTAACCATTTTAAGTTTTAACTGAACTAAAGTATTCGGGTAAAGGTTTCGATTCTGAAAACTGTTCGAGTACTAAGATCTCGATTCTTAAATACTATATACCATATTTTTATTCTTGGTGATAATGCATACATTTTATTGTCATTTGGCTGCCCTGAGATCGGTAATGATTTTGCAAATATAACATGTATAAGTAAAAGTAATTTTAAGATAGTCTGAATGCCTAATTATGATAAAGAATACCGACCCGGCGACACAAACACGATAAGTTTAAAAATGCATCGTTTACAAAATATGATTGTTAATTAGCTTTGAATGGCGAGGATTTTAAATATTATTTTAAATGTATGTAGGTACCTACTTACTTTGTTCAAAATTTTTCTAATGATATTTTTTTATTAGAATATTAGATATATAAATTTTTTTGCCCGTAAAAAAATGTCTACGTCTAAAAATTTGCCACTGGAGGCTAATATCCCCTACCTAAATCCGGCTCTGTAGGGCAGTGTAACACGATTTTTTTATTTGAAAAATCTGAAACACTGGAACTGTGGGAGGACCTGAAACAAACAATATACACCAACGTTGTTTGTTACGATTTTTTTATGCTTCCTCTATATTTTTTTTCAGGTTTAAAATTAAATTTTTGTACAAATATGAAACATTAGTCAGTAAAATTTTGTTCATTGGCAGAATTGTTGTTATTGTCGGTGTTATAAAATCATGTATTGTAACCTTACTTTTTGTAAAAATGGTATATACAATATCATTATAGCACCAAAACAAAAAAAGGTAATTATTTTGTTAGGTTATTTTATTAACGAACGAGGTTCCTCCGATAACTATAGATAAGCAAAAGTACTTTTGACCACCATTTAGTGACGGAATACAAAATACTAAGTTATCATTTTGTTGTTGGTATTCTCGAGCGACACTAAAAATCTTTAGCGCTCCTCACCAGAGGCTGTAAAGTGATAGAAGCCCCGTGCGCAGCACAAGCACCGGCAAACGAACTGATATCAAAACAATACCACCCATGCTCCGATCATGTCATTCAATAACGGTCTTTAATTTAAACATAGGTATATTTTTATTTTGTTAAATGAAAATCAAAAGTACAATGACTAACTGAAGCTTTTCAAAATTAAAACCGCTGCTGTATGTATTATATCCGTATTCAAAGATCCCTAATTTTATTTCCAATATTTACTAATGTCTATTTCATGCTCGATATTCCACAACGATTTTATGAAGGAATATCTTGACAAAAGTGGTGAACTCTTTAAATTCTCTGAAGTTACCATTTCCGAAAAATAGGCCCAGAAAACACTTTCGGAGTAGATTTTTACATGCTTATTATCACACCATTTAACACAGGCTTCTTATTTGGGTGTATAAATACCGCACAACTTAGTTGGGTGCAGATCGGAGAGCGCTTCTTTGGTTACTGCACTGATTTCTTGAGGCGTGCATGGCACTTCGGAGTAAGAGATGACGAAAACTCTACAAGATATCCCCAAATAAGTATAAAAAACTGATCAAATTGCAAAAAAATACTTACGAATTTCAAAAACTCTTCCAGTTTCACCTAATGACAATTTTTATTTTGCAGAATCCATATTTACGCATGATTAACGTTTTGCAAAGTAACCTATACAAATCCAGGTTAATGGTAAACCCTCGTTTCGCGAACAATTTGTCTTAAAATAACTGAGCCTAGGTTAGAGTTGAAGAAAGAATAGCATATTTTATATGGAGCTAAAGTTGCTTTTTTTTGTCCCATCCCCAATTGCATTGCATTAGGCATTCGACGAAATAAGTATTACTTTAGCTCCGTATAAAATAATATACTATTTCTCTACATAGACTGTTTCTGTGGTTTAATTCTAATTCAATAAAACTTACTTTTCATACACTCCATAAAGACTGCACACATGGAGTATGTTATACGACGAGAATCCCGAGAATGAATGATTTGTAAAAGGTTTTGTTAGGGCATGGTTATGATTTCTTCATAAAAAACTTGAAAAATTAGATTAAAGTATATTTTGTAATTGTTTAATTTGTGATCAATAAAACATTAAGAAGACTGTCTTTTCTCATGGTAGTAGGAAAATAGTGCACATTAATCTAGCAGGAAAGTGTACATCCTGCACTCGCAGGATTCTCACACTCGGGCTGGTGCCCTCGTGTGAAAATTCCCGCTTATGTGATATCTACCACTTTTGTAGCTCCTTTTACTTTTTTACTATTCCCTATGAATAATAAATTCAAGTATTACCTAGAAACATTATTTTTGTACCTATTAATGAAAACACTAAGGACAAATTATGCATTATACTCGTGCCACATTTAAATTGAACCGAAATAAAAAAATTTATTCAGAGGTAAATAACTACAAAGAATAGCGAAAAGATCTTAAATTTTGTACAGTTGTTAACTGTTGTTAACAATAATGCACTATATACTTTTAATTCATGTATTCAACTTCAAATCGATTATTTGATGCCTTATATATTTGGAATTTTTAGAAGTTGATACCACAATTCATACCGTCGTACCTTTCTAAACAGTATTGGATGATCTTACATTATTAAAAACGCTTATAATTACCGACAAACAATAAAAAAATATCTTTTTACTAACATTCCTAATAACCAAATAACATAACAACTTAGAAAAGTTAAAATTAAATGCACAGATGCCGAACTACACTACGGTAGATTACAGAAATAATCGTCAACTTGTCCTCATAAACCCCAACAATTTGATTAACTGAGCCCATACTTGTTTATGTACAATGACATAGCTAATGGAGTTTACGTGTTATTATTTCATATTTTAGTAATATTAATGTTGGTGTAACTTTTAATCAAAAATAGTTTTCTGTTGCTTTATTTATTATGGAAGTTCTGATATTCGTGATTTGTGGTTTACCTAATTAATGTTTAACAATACACATAACTGCTATTGTTAGTGCTTTTGTTACTTTTAGTTCCTTAGGACTAAAAAGCATTTGATTCCGTCGTTAAGGAAGCGGCCGAAATGTCAAGCTTTAGGTGTAACTATTGACATATGTGTAGTCGTCGTATTTTAACGTTTATAGAAAAAATCTGATGTGGCCAGCGTATGACTTTCTTGTGTTGGTGCCTTGTACGTTAGCAAAGGGTACCTATACAGTGCAAGGAGACTCGAGAGATCATCTTTTTATATCAAACCTATAGGATGCGTAATAAGATGAAGTTGATCAGCCTGAGAAACCCTATTTTTAATTTATTAATATTTTCATTCAGAAAAAGTGAACAAAACATAGTCTTATTAAAACACTTATCTTTCTTGGCTTTTTTTATGGTGTATTTTTATATTTAAATTATACAATCTAAACGTTTCGATAACACTTACAGTTATCTTCGTCAGTAGTAGTATTAGTAGTAGTATTACTGACGAAGATAACCGTAAGTGTTATTGAAACGTTTAGATTGTATAACTTAAATATAAAAATACACCATAAAAAAACCCAAAAAAGATAAGTGTTTTAATATGTGTAATAATGGTGATAGTTTGTTACAGGCCAAATGCTCAATAGGGCATCAGTCCGTAAAGGCAAAACTGATTAAATATCTCGATAAACTTCAACGTCATTGGCTCAAACAATTAAACATATCTGATCGATACGGTAATTAACTATTCAATTTAAAACGAAAATACGTCACAACAATATAAACCAACACGATCAAATCATAACAAAGTCCTAATACTCGTCGAAATAGGGTTTGTTACACCTAATTCCAAAAACACACAAGGATTAAACAAAATGCTTACCTTTACCACCGGTCCTTGTAATCGACAGTTGATCAGATGGTTTCTATAAACTCTCAATATATCCGCACGCTCTAGGAAGGAAATAATGCGTAACCATCAGTTGATCAGTCAAGAAACTCGTTACTCTTTATCTATATGCATTACGTTAAAGGTGGAAGAAATTTAAAAACTTGTATAACTTCAATAAAATTGATTACAAAACTAAATGAACGATAAATGGACGTTGTCGCTGTAAAATTATTTTACTGAAAATTTGTCATAAAAGAATTCAACCACTTCAAATCTCAAACGTGAATAAAAAATATCTCACCTTGCAACTTTTTAATTTACGACGGCAAATAGCAGTAACAGAGGACGAAGTCACAATAGGTTCATATCTATTAATAAAATAGTTATAAACACTATCGTTGCTCATATATTATGACATATACATCTCAAAATCTTAATACAGTTAGTAAAAAACAAACCCATTAAATTTTGCAGTTCACATCAAAAACATACAATAATAAAATTCTGTTGCGCTTGCAAGGCCATATTCTCCCCAAGTTCAGTTACCTTATAATATAAATAATTACATTTTATTAAACACAACGGAAATTTTGACAAATATTCGTGAAATTAAACAAATATGTCAGGAAATTAACAAAAGAAATCGCATGGATGAACAGGCATGTTTTTAAATGGTCTGAAGGGAATTTATAAAATAGGTTACACGAAAGCAAGCGTTTTCATACCCCACATAAATAGTAAAAAAACACTTTATTGATATCACCATTCGACGAAAATGTAAGATTTTAGCTTAACTTGGCACCACGATCACCAATAGACCGCATAGAATACACTCCTTCCCCTGGACTACGATAAAACAGGCCGTGCAACTGGTCTACCAAACGGAAATTTCCTATTTACAATTATTCGTACTAAATTACCACAGTTAATTCAACCAAAATCACACGAATCACTAATTCTTCATCTGTTTTAATGTAATTGTACAACTGTTTACCTGTACTTACGAGCATTACTACATTTACAAAGCGCTCATTAACGTTAATCTATTTACTCTAAACTTCATTAAAAAATAAAGCTATTTACAGAGATGGTTTATTTGATAAGTATCTGCGTGATGCATTGATACGCGAAAGACAAAATGCGATAAAAGAAATCCACCAATCGGGTTAGCACTATAAACAAACACTTAACCCTTCCTCAATGAACTCATCCGATCAACGGTAAACGGTAAGTTATGTCGGGATGGAAGAATCTTCTAATATCCCTAATTAAACAAAGAGCTGCGGAAAAACTCTTTTCCTCGGTACTGTTCCATTTCTCCCGATATCGCGTAAAAACAGTCCCACAATACCTTCAGCTCATTTCGCGGACTCCACATAGTTTGAACCTTGACGCAACAACGTCCCTATCAATACAATACATGTTAACGTAAACAAAAAATTTCAAAGCCGCCCGCTTCTATAAAAATATTGATAATACAGCTTCATTATTTTCAATTATATTTATTTAATTTTCATCTTTATTTCGCGTTACATTAAAAAACTTTATAAAAACAATTTTGTATAATTAAATTTTCTTAGAAAATTCGGCTACACTTTTTCTAGTAAAATGAATCGTCATTCAGATAATGAAAAAGTTTGAACTAACACTTAAATTCTAGATTAGGAATTTTTTGCCTCTGAATTACGCGTTGTATCAAAAAATTGCACAAAACATAATTAATTCATATGTTTAAGGTCTATGTCTAGGTATTTTTATATCTTCGAAATTTGCAGGTGTTTTAGAAATGTTTGATAAAAACCAAAAACTGCCCATACACATCCTCGCATATATTCAGACATAATGGCCGATCTTGGCGAAACTTGGCCAATAGTTGTGAAATGAGATAATAAGTCGATTTAACAATAGTGACAAAAATGTCGATTGCACAAGCTACATATACATATGTAGGTTGAAAGGTAGGAAGCTACTGCGAGGGCCATTTTAGTCCACAAATTAAATAGATCGATATGATAATGATTTACTAAACCCAGTGATTACATTTTATTAATCATATCGCACGTTAGGTGGAAAAAACTAACACTTACGATCCGTGCTGGAAAAGTCTCATTTATTTTTATTTTTTTTTCTTATGGTCCACAATATGCTACATTATCTTAACGGGTAAAAAACGTTAATCTGACAACACATTGTTGTTATTTATAGGTTACGATTTAATTTAATTCAGCTTTCCCAGTTTTTTTATAACTATAGTCAAGAACAAGCTATGTTTATCGTAACGTGTGAAAGCACCTAAGGATTAGGATACATGGAGAAATGTTGGAATGCCAAGATATGTCTATGAACGGCTACACTAAATTTTCTCATGTGATATGTGAAAGCAACACAAAACTAGGAAGATTATTCCTTTTTGGTACAAATTGAAATTTGTACTGCATACTGATGCTGCGAATCAGGAATACTAGTATGCAAGGACTAGGAAGCCCGAGATGGTATCAATGATTTAGAAGCACAATTGCAATCATAGTAAAAACAAAGTATTGAAAATATTCTTCCGTGCTCAAATGATATTACATCAGAAGTTAAAAACACGTTGTTTAAAAAGAAATCGCTTTACTTTGGATACGGTCAACGTTATCAAGAACGTATTAGGGAGCACCAACCCACAGGATATGATTTATGTACTAGATGAGGTCAAATTTTGACCTTATTTGGTAAACGGTTTCCGAGAAGTAAAGTACTGCTTTGATCTGTACATAAAGCCTATTCTAGGAGCAGCTGATTTAGTAGCTGACACAATATGTACAACGTACGATAGATTTGAAGATACAGACGTATATAATATTAGTCTATGGGTTGATCCATCCATACTTACAACAGAAAATGATACGTTGGATGAACTACAATGAAGGGTGCTGTCATCTGAAAAGGAGTGGTTCGTATTGGTTGTTGGAAATATAAGATCATTTCTGTATAGGGTAAAAAGTGTAGAAGGAACCACTGATCCTTGTGGCACACCCGCCTTAATCCCAACTTCAGGTAAACAATATAGTAAAGCTGGTTGCGACTACAACTATTCTTCCAGGTTTTTTTAATGTATTGTTCCAGGTTTGGGTCACATATGAAAGATCACCTGTGAGAATCATATTCGCCGATTGATCACTTTCGATCACAAACTGGAAAGACATTGGCAATTTGTTGGTAGTTCGAGAGATCGGCTTTGTCGCATTTTTGGAATAAATTGAATATTTTCATAATGAAGGAAATTCCACGGATTATTTATTTAAGGCAGTGGCTTTGATACTGTCTAAGCCAGCCACTTTATGGTATTCAAACCTACTGATGATAGATTCGGTTTTTGCCGGAAATAAATTAGTTTCATGGCGTGTGAAGAAGTGTTGGTTAGTGGACCAAGACATGATCTTAATGCAAATAAATCTACAAGTATATTTGGTTTGTCTAAGGGGTGAGCTACTACGTATTCGTCAAAACATATGGTAGGAAATGCGGATGTACCAATGTTTTACCCCAATAGAGGTAACTGGTTTACTGCACCTTCGTTGCTCGATCAACCTGTAGTAATAACATTTTTTAGGTATTTCTAGAAGCAATGTATTCTGTACGACTGTTCTATTAGACTTCCATATGGTGTAAGATTTATTTTGCAAAAATTTTACGCTAGCTCCAATACGACTATTGAAGAGTTGAAATAAAGTACTAATTAAATAGTATCTGTGAGTTAAAGGAGGTACTGATATATTTTTGTATTTCGAACTATTGAAATTTATTGCACACATTTTTGCCGTTTACGGTAGTGGACTATGATTTTTTACACTGAAGTAAATGGTATAGATGTTGTAACGTGCCAATTCTTGTCTGTCGTTACCTTAATTTAAATTTCGAAATTTGAATTATTATCGATAAGTATATTTACATTACCTTAGTATTTTTAAGCATTTCTTTTTTCGTTCAACAATTAAATTTTTATATCCCAATATTTTCTCTTCGGTCTACATAATTTCGAGCGTCCCTGTGTATATTTTAGACATTCAATTTTAGTTCTATGCGCAGCGTGAGTTGAGCCATGTTAGGGCATTTCCGTTTATCATGTCGTGCCTTTAAGACGTTATCTTTTTTAAGTTTTGCTTCCCTTTTATAAGGGAATCAGAAACAAGAATCAGAAACAAGAACCAAGAACAAAGGTAGGAACAAGAAAACCGTTTAAATTCAAGAAAAAGCTTTTATTTTGGTAAATTTATGTATCATTGAGTGGCGTGGGTATGACGTCACGAGCTTAACTTTGTTAAAATGGCAGATTAATGCAATGTCATCTTTATGAACCTAAATGGAGATACCTTTGTTTTGCATCAATCACATGCTGTTATACGTATTCCGCGTTCGTCGTTATAAGCAGCTTTCGTCGTTCGAATCTGCGTTCGTTACATCTCTCAATTATTGTAGGGACAACATTTGGTGCCAATAATTGAATGTTCCTATATGCTACCGTTCATCTAATTTTTATGTTGAAGACATAGGAAAGTTATAGTGCCTTCCCATACGTTTATGTTTCTTTATTTGTACGTTAGTTACAAATGGAAATTACCTTTACATTATCGCATATTTGTCTTGGAATTGGAAATGAAAATTCTCAAGAAATTTTGCTATATTAAATATACATATAAATACAGATGTTTAGTGTTTATTCAGATTACCTATTATGCTTTGAGATACAACCTTTCTCAATTTTTGTTGTATTTTATTTATTAAACCTAGAAATTGAGTGGTGCCCAATTAAAACAAATGCTAATACTGATTATATCTATGAAAATATCTCTGCTTTCCCCACACCTGATGAACGAGTTCTCAAATTCAGTAAGTTTTATAAATTTGTACCTCACTGAGTTAGACCGTTGTGCAATTTACCTTTCTAATATAACAACACACCACACTATATTTTACTTTATTTTTTTTTTATTTGTTATAATGTACATGTGGGTATTGATGCATTTGACGAAATTTCCTAATCGTAAATGGTGCTTTCAAATTTTCCAGTTTCAATAAATTCTATACCACATTGTATTAGAAGTTTAGTGTTTATTAAACACATAATTATCAATGATTGTCTGTCACATTTTACGATCCACATTGAGCTTTAGAAATCAGCATATCACTAACTGATTGGATCAGAATGGTGGTAGACGTAACACCTCAAATTAAAATAACCTAGATATAATAAATATATTGTAATATTACAATTAAAAAATGGTAAACATGCCTTCTTCAATAAGTACCGTGAATGTAGTACCTTCCTCATTTATCAATTGCTTATTTTCATCTTTTCATGAGCTAAATGAACTAGAAACGTATTGGTAGATTAGATCATATCCTAAGTTATTATCTAATAACTTATTTTTTACTAACTAAATAACCCACTAAATCCAAAAAGCACATAATGCATTATCAAATATAATGCTTCATGTAAAATTTACATAGTTGTAAAAAGTCATGTTTGATACTTCATAAGTTATTGTTTCATTAACACTATTAATTCATTAGACGTGGAAGTGCAATCAATCGCAGATACCATCGATTACTGGTATTTCCGATGTTATTTCATTATTGTCCTCAGTTTTCTAATATGAAAATTACCATTTAATGCAGAGCGACGGCAATCTTACATGGTGTTTAAAAGTTTCTTTAAATTAACAATATTAATATACCGGTAGATTCAGGAGGAAGTGGAAATATTTAAGGACACATCCAGGAGGTAAACAGAATAAGCTCATATGTTCTAGTGCGATTCTTTGTTTGTTTCAGAGATACTTTGATTAATTGTAATTTAGAAACAGAAGAAATATTTAATACAAAACTAAAAACAGAAAACAAGTAATAGTAGTATTAATCCATAACTTGTAAACATCACAGTTTCTCCAGCACATCTAAAACACAGCTTGAAAGGCTTTGCTGTTTGAAACTCTCCGATGTGGAAAACGACGTCGATACTGCACGAACAGTACTATTATTGCAGAAACTATAAACAAACATCATATCTACACATTCTTTATGACTAAATTTATGAGGCATTTTGACGATCTTATAAAAATAGGGCAACTGTCAGTTTTTAAGACACTTCCCTACTATATGCTTCAAAGTGTTATTTGGGACCAGGTTATCAAAGTTAACTTCCTTAACGTCCTTAAAATATTTCCATTTCCTCCTGAATCACCCTATATGTTTACCTAAATTTACATTTTAACATACCTAAAAGGCGAGGTGGATTGAGAATTAATAGGAACAACTCGATTTGAACTCCCTATTAAGTGCTTTTACTACAATTAATAAATACATTATGTATGTACTTCAAACCCACATTAAAAATGGTGTATCTATTTTAGAAAACGTTAATATTCGCACTAAAAATGTAATAATTTTTGACACTTATGGTGAAGCATATAAACGTATATCCTTTGTAAATATGAAAAGAGTAAATTCTATCAAACGAAATTTATGTAATATAAAATTAGTGTAATACATATAAAATGGTAACAATCAATGAATGGTTTGATTATGTCCATTTAGCAACACCTACACTTCTACTAAACCGAACAGCTGATTTGTTGATATACAAAAAAAAAGGCTACTGCGAACATTCCTTCCTTGTAGGCTCTGTTTTCTTTGTCGATGGTTTAGCTGTACTCGCTTTACCTTTGGATTTTATTAATACAGTTGGTTCAATCATGAGTCGTAGATATATGCTTCATACGGCGAAGGAAACAAATATTATACAACGTGATCAACAACCGGTAGATGTGCCGCATTTAGTATGGAACATGACGTAACCATTTGCCGCTACATATTTAGTAATGCGTTAATACATAACCATAAAGTTAAAATATGAAATAAAATTAGTATTTGATATTATTTAATGTTTATAAATTATGAGTGGCCAAATTATTGAAAATTACACATGAACAAATAAGGAAACGTGGTTTAATTTATTTTAGAAATTGTTAATACAGTCGATCCGCACTAATTCGAAAGCCAGACAACCTATTTTGAATTACAGAAAGTTTGAATTATAGAGGTTAGTGAATAAAATTCAAATTACAGAGGTATATCTTTTTTAAAAAAATACATTACAAAATACTATAATTCTGAAAATGTTAAATACTTTATATAAAAATGTAATATTACAATAGTTTTGATGCAGTCGATAAACAATAGAAATAAGCAAAATTGAAAGGATCAATTAAGCAAGAAACAATTAGGAATAAAATCGAGGAAACTGCTTATACGCACTAGTTCATATCTTAACAGGATTGTTTTTTGTACTTATTTTGAATTACAGAGGCTTACAGCAATACAGTTCGAGTTTTAGAGGTTGACTTTCGAATTTTAGAAGTAAGGTTTCGAATTACAGCAACAAAATTCGAATTTTAGAGGCCCGAGTATAAATAAATTCGTATTTTAGAGGATACGCTATGCATTAAAAACACTTGGAATTGTCTGAATGTTTTTTCGAATATTAGAGGTTCTCTGAAGAGAACAGATAAAAGTTACTAATTATGGAGGTTTTCGAATTATCGAGGTTCGAGTTAGTTAGGTTCTACTGTAATGTTGGGCAACAGAGCAAATTATTAGAGCTATTCGAAGTGGTCGCCTGCATTAACGAGACAGAGACCCTCTACTTCATGTTATCCAAGATTGCATGCAACTACTGTTGTGCGATGTTCTGAATAGCGACTTCTACAGTTGCTCTTAATTCATCAATGGTGTGCAAACGAATTGGAAAGAATAAAAAGTAGTCCTGGGCGGTCGGGTGATTTCCTGTATTGCTAAATCACTCAATTACGCGATGTATATTTCGGCGTACAGTATTGTAATCTGCATCATGGTTAGGAAATGTTTCTCGAAATTCTTCTATATACAAACGGATCGAGTACACCCACACTCCATTTTCGTCTTTACTTCTATTACGGAAATAGGAGTGCAAAAGCATTTTGTTTTCATCTATTTCATCTAGAGCAAAATGTCTTAGAATATTACGAGCTAAAACAAGAAAACTTGAACTTGTAACTCAGAATGTCATTCATCTACCATGTAATTATTTGATAAAAATGGATAGTCATGTAGCGGCAAATGGTTACTAACCTCATGTTTCATAAGAGCAGCGCATCCACTTGATATTAATCACCCTTTACTAGATAGGTTGACCTTATAACTGCTGGCCAGGTAACTATAAAGTAGCTAAATTCTTGGTTAAGCTCTCATTTGTAGGTCGATATATGCCAACTAGCAGGTCGAACTTCAAACAGGTTCGGCACAGATAGGGAACAAAGCTTGTGGATTGGGCATGCATAAATCGCTATACCACATTGTGCTAATTAGTTATATGACTGCAGAAATAAATATGGCCTAATGCAGATGTATAAAGTAGAAGAAAGTTACCAAAAAGAAAATTATAACATATTTTACCGCAAGAGAGCAGGTGGAATGTTTTATAATTCCCTTTCTTTGAAATACGGTAATTCGGTATAGATAGAACTAAACACCAAGATACCAATAATAACTGTTAATTAATGTAATTAATCACGTACGAAATGTCAAAGTTTCGACTTGATATTTAATACATTTTTTCTGGACGTTAAGTATCAGACGGCTGTTTTTCAAAACTTCGTTGGGAATATTTTGTTAAAGGTAATAACTGAGGCGTTATAATTTCTTGCGTGGCGTTTTGTTTCACTGTCATAATTGCCGGAGAAATTTCGAATATACTAGTTTTAATGCATCTAGAGGAAAGCTGGTCATGTAAATCGGATGACCAATTTTATTGAGCTTTTTTAGGTTACAAACGAAAATTTGTTTGATTGGGTGTAAAGACGATATTTAAAGTCTGGAAAAATAACGTTCATATAGGTTTACAGTACAAGAAATATTTAATTTTGCATAATTAGCAGTTTTTCGAAGCTATCGTTGGAAAAGATTTTCTCGTGAAAACTGACGCTTCAGCTCATTAAAGTACATTTTTGTTTGATTGGCTGTAGGTGAGAGAGTAGCCAGTTTCGCTTTGTTTAGTTAGCTAAAATCTAGGTTTGATTCCGTTGCGGTGTGATACATTAATGTGAATAATTTTGGAGAACCGACGCCCAAACGTTGAGTTGGTGCAAATAGAACAGTTTTCCGTCATATGATAGTAAGCGTCAATTCCTAAGTAGGTTAATATTTCGCACATTACGGACAATATCTAACAAATGTAATGTTTTCGTAAGGTTTGAGAGATTTAGTTTTTATTAAGCGGAGTACCGATTGCCTGTTTTTGGCCTCATGTTCTCAAGATTTCGTTATCGAAAACGTATGCTAACGACCAAGTAGGATTGGGCAATTTGCAGGTCTCTGTTAAGTGAAATGTACTATACAATTACAATTGAAGTCTTACTACGCATGGGAGACATTATTACTACCGAATAGTTAAGTATAGTTAAATAAACTAAGAACGGGTTAGGATTTGTGTGAGTATGGATTATATATATATATATATATATATATATATATATATATATTATATATATATATGATATGGTTGTGTGTGTGTGGTGTGGTGAGCATGTGTGTGTGTGTGTGGTGTGTGCGTGTGTGTGTAGTGTGTGGTGTGTGTGTGTGTGCGTGTGTGTGTGTGTGCGTATGCGTGTGAGTGTGCGTGTGCGTGTGCTGTGGTCGTGCGTCTGAGTGTTGCGTGCGTGTGCGTGTGTGTGTGTGTGCGTGTGCGTGTGCGTGTAGCGTGTGCGTGTGCGTCGTGCGTGTGCGTCGTGGCGTGCGTGTGCGTGTGCGTGTGTGCGTGTGCGTGTGCGTGTGCGTTGCGTTGGTGTCGCGTGCGTGTGCGGTGTGCTGTGCGTGTGGTCGTGCGTTGCGTGTGCGTGCGTTGCGTGTGCGGTGCGTGTCGTGTGCGTGGTGTCGGTGCGTGCGCGTCCGTGCGTGCTGCGTGCGTGTGTGGGTGCTAATGAAAATCAGCTAGAGTTCTTCAAACCGTTACCTGCACCAGTTAGAAATTTCTATCAGAAGATCAACTTTTTTTGGTACATGTTTACTTACTCGGTTATGGGGTAATGATGACAATGGTTGGCAGGCAGACAGTCGTTGGCATATAACCACATTTTCCTTTATAATTTGTAATAACTAACCCTAAGTGTGTTAGGGTTTTCTTCAAACCAAGGTTGGCACTTTCGAATATAGTTTAATAAGCTTTATATGCGCAGTTGGTATTCCCAATTCGGTATCAACCACAATTTGGCGGGCTGTCAGAATTTTCGATAGATTGTACAGATTGTACGTGTTGTTACAAGAGATTGCTGCCAGGATAATTGCTTTTTTTTGTCTGTGTGACAAAAGAAGTGTAGGTAGGTACTCACCAATGTTTATACATCATTTATACAATCTCTTATGGCAAAAGGGCCTCTTATTTATCAATTTTAACCTAAAAACTTAGATGCCAACCACTATGTACTATAAAATATCAGATATCAATGCTTGGCATAGAGGTGCCAATCACTATCTCATCAATCTTTTACCATGATTTAGTGGTTGGCAGGTTAATTGTTTAATATGGACTAATTGGTATTTATGTTCAATGATCATTTTTCATATTTATTGTTTTGAATTCACGACAGATATTTACCTATAGATAACAAATAAGTAATTGGATTATATAAATTTTGTAATTTTGGCCTACTTGATTTGGTTTTATTTTTATTTTTATTATCATTCTATTATTATTATTTTTTAAGGAAATATGAATGAAAGGAAAGATAAAATTGCGCAAGCGGTTCAAGCTGTTAGGGATGGCATGCCCAAATTGAAGGCATCAAAAATATTTGGCATACCTAGAGCTACTATACAATTTCGAATGGGAGAAAAGTTTAAAAAACCTGGTTATGGCCCGGCTACATATCTAACAACGGAAGAGGAAACTACATTGGTTGAGTAAGTTTTTTATTTAACATTAGAATGTTTTATTATAGGATTAAAAAAATTGCGTTAAATATTGAATGAAATGTTTTTGTTACGTGGATAAATACATGCCAAAGGAAAGGTTTCCCAAGGAGAATCGAAGATGTGCAACGTAGCGTACAATACTTTATTAAATCTTGCGGTAGAAGCACCCCCTTTCCTGGCAGTTTGCCTGGGAAGGGGTGATACCGAGCTTTTATAAAAAGAGATTCCGAACTGTGCCTTAGATCAACTGAATCTGTCACTCAAGCCAGTTCTGGTATTAGTGAAAAAAATATAAGAAGTTGGTTTGAAACTATTGACAGTGAACTAGAAAAGGACAACTTGAAACCTATTTTAAATGATTGTAATAGAATCTTTAACGGGGACGAAACCAATTTTCTTCTTTGCCCAAAAAATATGAAAGTTATTGCTTGCAGGGGCACAAAAAATGTGTATGAAGTAGATCAGGGGGTAGCAAAAGCTTCGCTTACGGTAATGTTTACCTTTTGTGCCAATGGTGATCTTTCACCGCCGATGATTATTTATCCCTATAAGAGGAAGCCACCAAAAGAAATTCATGAGACGGTCCCCGACAAATGGGGCATTGGTTATTCAGACAACGGTTAGATGAAGGCTTCCCTTTTCTATGAAAATGTAGCAAATGTTTTTAGCTTGTACCTAGAAGAAAAAAAAATTCAAAAGCCAGTTATATTGTTTGTAGATGGACATAAAACTCATCTCACTTTACAGATAAGCCAATTATGTAACCGGTTAGGAATTATTTTAATTGCATTGTACCCCAATGCCAACAAGATTGCTACAACCTGCCGATGTTCCCGCCTTCAAACCGCTAAAGACTGGCTGGCAAAGAGGAATTTTGGAATGGAGACAGCAACATCCGTTACTACAATTTACTAAAGAAAATTTCGCCCCACTGCTTGCCAAAGTAATTGAAACCTACGTAAAAAGTTCGACAATAATCAACGGCTTTAAAGCAACTGGATTGTTCCCATGGAATTGTAATGCCATTGACTACATAAAATGTCTTGGAGGAGCTAAAGAAAATATTCGTGGCCCAACAGAAGAAATAACTGCAACTGATGTTAGCAATAATGACCACGATGTGAACAGAAACAAACCTGTGCTTGATTTTAAAACATTCAAAAATTTCCTTGGCGAAGACTTACTTAAGTCCTTAGTGGTAACGAGACTATAAATAATTTTGAAAATAACTGCCTCTTAAAACTTTGGAATTATTTTAATCATCAGTCAGAAGCCGAAGATTCGTCAATGTTTGATATTGCAAATATGTCCATAGATATAATAGAGAATTTCGATAACGAGTTAACCCATACTTTGCAAACTTATGACCAACAAGAAATAGTTCTAGCAAACAGTGATTGTGAACCACTTGAGATCATTAATGAGGAGCGAGAATTTGATGTTAGTAACAATAACATGTTAGTCGAGGGCGATTCAGCTGAAGTTATAACCTCACCAACTTCAACTAAATCTCCCTTAAATAGTATTCTTCACTGGCCCCAAAGTCCTAAAAGAAAAAACCAGAGGGTCACAGAAAGATTGCCTTATGTAATCACTTCTCAAACGTGAAAATGCATAGTTGGGGAGAAAGAAAATAATAAAAAAATGCAAGAAGAAGTAAACGCAAAAAAACGTAAAGTTCGAGAAGAAAATAAAAAAACAAAACAAATCAAAGTAAATTTGAAAAAATCTAAAAGAACTAAAAATAAGATTACCATTCTTCAAAACATAAGGCTTAATCCAGTTCCAAGTGAAAGCGTGGCCGCAGATAGTAAAAGAACGCGCACTAAACATAATAAAGATGCAAAGAAAGAAAATAAGGTTTCAGAAAACGGGTTAGAAGAAATTAAAAACTCATTTAAAGAAGCCAATGCATCGGAAAGTGAAGTAGAGTATATTGAAGATGGTAGCAAAGAAACTGTTGTCTCGGAAGATGAGGTGACGCAGACTAAAGATTCGTTTGAAGAAGATGAAGCATTAGAAAAAATAGTACAATATGTTGACGAAAAGAGCAAAGCAAATGTGATCTCAGAAAATGAGGTGACGGAGGTGGAAAACTCACTTAAAGAAGACAATGCATCTGAAAATAAAACAGAATGCCTTCGTAATAAAAAAGAAAAAGGCACAGAAAGCAAAATAGAAACCAAGAAATTCTTGTCCAGGGGCATTTGCTATTTATGTTCAGAATCCATCACATTGCCAAGGATGGGAATAAAATGTTCAAAATGCACGAGAACACTACACTCTAATTGTACAAATATGACATTTTTTGCTGGAATTTTTGTATGTGCTTGTTGTACGTAAAAATTACTATTTTTTGTATTTTTTTAATTAAATAAATTAAAATTTAAATGTAGGTAGGTAGGTACCTACCTGCTACCTAAACATATTTGCATTTTGGTGTCGATGCCAATTACTATATACACCTTGTGCCAACAACTGTGACATACATGCCAACCACTATGGAATACAGCTATCTTGATTTCTCTTTAAGATAATACCATTTAAAACGAGAACAAATTCCAACCAAGCTATTCAGATGAATAATATACATCTTCTTCTTTCGAATGAACCCATTTTTATAGATTCTCCTACACGGACTACTTCATACCTTTAATTCAAACGTAGCAGTACAGTAAATGTACCAACGACTGTCACCTTTACCCTATATAGGCAAAAAATAATTGTTTATTCTATGGTATTGGATAATTACGATATAGTTCTATATTTGTATTTGGAGTGAATTTGCGATATTAACATATTGATTTATCCCTGGATTTCGTGATTGCGTTTTAATTGATCACTTTTCTCATTTTATTTGTATGTGACGTTTATTTGACGTTGTAGTATGCACTTTTACGGGCTAATTGTGCTGCTGTACGTTACGTTTGTCTCGTAACGAGTTCTACGCTTTAAAGGTAAATGGCATTGTACTGTTCGAAGAAATTATTTTCTTTGATATTTGATTTCACCTAGCATTGGTTTGAACTTTTATTACTGGATAATGATGGAAATATGAATTTCTTTCGAACATGAACACATGCTTAACAGTTTCTGCATTCCTCGCAACGCCTAAATGAGATTATTTTGTCGCGAGTACCTTTACCGTCAAACATAATTTCTACAATCACGTGCATATGAAAAGTTTTTAGAAGTTGAAAATAATTCTCAATGGTGTGTTAGCTACTGTAGGATCCCTTTCGAAGATAAATAATTTTATTTACGTATTAACCGTTGAAGTACTCACTAGCTGCCCAGAAGTAATTCACCTACTACTTCATTTAGAATTTTTGGTTTCCAATTTTTTAATGAAACATGGATACTGAAAGTTTCATAATAGTAAATATTATATTTCCATTGAAATCCCTTTTTGTAAACGTAGTGGGCGCCGTTGGTTGCAAATGCCTTAAAACCGACGCGCCTTATTTGATTAAAAAAGTACATTTCGTAAACCTTCGTACTTTTACCTTTCCATTAGGGGCAACGTTTACTTTAAAATCAGTTTGATGAACAAGTATTATCATTGTCACTTAAGATTAAGTAAACAGTCACTAAACCCCGCAGGTAAATATATTTTACGTAAAAATACAAGCGCGAAGGATTAACAACAGTCACAACAGATTTAACGGCACCACAGTTAATGTGTGTTCTTTAGAGTTCGGTTTCTTTTTAACAACTGATTATCCTAAATGCAAATTACGATATTACGATTACATTTATGAATAGGAAGTGATTGCTACGCATTTTTCACTTAGTTTTCGTTTAACAACCTGCGAAGAATTTCCTATAAAAATGTAAAAAACCAATTTACTCTGCAATAGATTAATGAACCCAAAGATAATATCGAATTTGTAATATCCATCAAGCCGCCTTTTTCAAATTCTTAATATCATATCGATTACATAAATTACACAGAACGATTATTTTTCTCATTCTGTGAAATAATCTTTATCTCCATTTCATTATCAGTCAATACTAAAGCTTTTTTACTTATACTCAAGTAAGGTACTATTTGTGCACACCGGTAAACGTCCATGGCGGGGCAATTAAATACATAGCCGTATTACATTTCACATAAAATTCAACAGTATTTTAAATCTTTATACTTTTATTTTCATGGACCATACATAACGTATAAAAGGTATCACATATAGTGTATTGAATACCAAGAACAGTAAGGGACGTTTACCGGTCGTTGGCCATGTTTGGAGGCTGAGCGATAGCCAAGCCTCCAATTTGGCGGTACAACCCTTAATGTTCGTGATGCTCATACTGTTTTTTGCACGATTGTATTAAATTTACCACAATTGAAATTATTTAATTTCTACTAAATAAACGAAAAGTCAAAAGTGCAGTTTTAAATAGAAGTGTCCAAATTTTTTGTTATTATTGTTGTGAAATATAGGTAGTATATATAATTTTACGTTGGTAAGTAAAAGAGGTCGGTAAGTAAAGACCTATCGACGAGTTGGGCCTCACAACAAAACATATCCTACTGTCTTAGAAACAGATATGCAAATAAACGAAAAAGCTCAACCGTGCAAAAAAGTTATTTTTTAATTGCGAACTATGGCGTTCGATGTTGTCTGCGTTTGGAACAGCGAACATCAAAGAAATCGCTTAAGCGTTTAAAAAAGAACAAATTGACCAGTATTTATCAGCATCGTTATCACGATGCCAGGTAGAGCGCACGAGTTTGAATACTATGTTACTACGCTGCCGAGTAACATAGAGTTCCCACCGTTGGACGGAGAACCGACACCGAGCAACGCACCTGCCCTTCCGTCGCTGTTAGAGCTGGATTGCAGCCTGGACAACAACAGGAAGACAAGAAAGAATGCAGAAGCTGCAAAGACAGCATAGATTCCGTCTACCGCACCCGTAGTAGCCGCTCCACCGGTGTACGACGCTGCAAAGAACGAGTAATCACCCCACGAAGAATTCCGGATTCAAAAGATGAGGAAGCCGAAGAAGACACAGTTGGACCGTCCGACGACGCCCACACCGACCGCCAACGCGTACGGAGTCCTTGATGAGACCACGGACAGCCCGAAATCCATGGAAGCCGTCGTTACCAGGGAGAGGGTGCCGCCGGTAATACTTCGAAGGAGAACTGGGTCATCTTCTCCCGAGAATTGGACAGACGAGAGGGCGACTTCACCTGAACGAAGGCAATAAACGATGGATTCAGGATACATCCTGCCAGCCACGGAGACAGGCTAATACGGTATATGGATAGGCATGGTACTGCGCTAAAAAAACCTACAAGAATGCGATATTAATCCCATTTCTTGTTTCAGGATGCAGAAGCAAGGAAAACCGATCCCGCTTCTGCTGGTGACGCCTCCAGTAGAAGAGAATGCAAGGAAGGTCCGGCAGATGGAGTACTTGGTTCGGCTTCGTGTCTCCATCGAAGACTTGAGCCGTCGGATAGTGTCACGGGTACCAGAGATTCTGTCACGCACAGCGTTGCAGTAAAGTGGCGGCACGCTGTGTCAAGTGAGCAGGTAATCACCACTCCAGCGATTGCGCTAAGCCTCGTATTGACCGCTCTAAGTGCGTGAACTGCGATGGTGATCACCTGGCCAACTTTCGGGGATGTCCAAAATTCCCACGTCTCCCGCAGCCCCAACGGAAGCAGTCCGACGCACCACGCCAACAGCGACAGAAGAGGACGCCGAGGACAGCGACACCTTCTCAACACCAAACCGACGTTAGTTACGACAAAGCGACGGCGAGCGGTAGCGAAAAGGCGCAAATACCGAATACAGTTAGAGCCGCAGTCGAGAAAGCGACCGATACACCCGCTTTAGGGCTCGACGCTATTTTGCTCCACCCTACTACTGCACAACAATAGCACCGCTATCCTTGTACATGAAAATATGACGAGCAAACCTATACGTTTTTCTTTTTACTTCAGGTATCCGAGGCAGCAGCACCACATGCACCAGCCGAAAGACAACGGGACAGCTTATACAGCACTAACCACAAGAGCTACTTTGTATTATATAATCTACATGAATCGTTATTTATCTAAATTTTAATAAACTCTGTTGAATATAATTGAATTGCGAATTATAATTGATAACTGCGACTCACTACAGGATTATCTGCAATATACAAAGGAAATATATTAACTTAGTTCGCATTAGATTACGTGACTTTTTTTTCTTATTAGTAAACTTCATATTAATTAGTGTAACTTTTAAACCATTACATTTTGTTAGAGAATCTTGAATGGAAATGTTTCCTTAGAACTTCATAATTTAATAACACAATTGGGATATTTTATAACAGTTAAGCTCACTGGCGGGGATTGTTGGCAGAATCATTTTTAACAAACGCATGTAAATAGAGAAATGACCACAAGATCTCATATTGCTGAACGGCTATCCAAAATGTTTATTTCCATTATCAATATCGCGTAAACACCTAAAGCGACAGTACGCCTGGATCCCTTGGTGGAGTCAGCTACAAGTTTTGAGGAGTTAACCAATACAATAATTAAAAATTATTATTAATTTTATTAAATACATAAATAAAAAGTTTACCTCGAGTGGAATTTGAACCTACGACCTGTACTTTGCTAGAGTACTTTTGAACTTATTCGTTCATAAAAACATAATAACCAATACAATAGTTTATGCTTATGGTAAATGCATTGTTTGCATTAATTACGATGCCAGATCAAATGACTAGCGAAAAATATGTTTTATGCCCACTCAACTATGAAATTAATTAATTTTACATGGACATTTATTTAACGTATAAACCTCAGTTTTATTTGAATAAATGAATGAATTATACTTAACTTACATGAATTGTGCTGCTTTTCAATTATCTAAAACTAAATCTATCATACTTTACCACCTAAACGGGATGTTCAAAGAATTTTACATGTAGATGTAGCGTTAGCTAAAGGTCTTCACTGGTAATTAGACCAGTACAGGTTAAGAAAGTCGTCAAATGACGATTCCCCTCGGACTGAAGAGTCCTCTACCGACAACTGGTATCATTGTGATCAGCAGGATCCACTGAACATGGATAGATCGGTAGGTCCCATTCTACAGTGTTGACCACCTTGTCCAATTTGAACAGGTAAGGTGTCATAGAAGTGTAATAAAATGCTTAACATAGCATGTCTTACAATTATTTCTCTAAAACCATAGTTTTTGAATTGAAGCAGACAATCACAAAGTACTACATGAAATATCGAGATTTATTGGCTTGTCGTTTCTTTTCGAATTTTAAAATTCGGTTGAAAAACAACAAAGTTATCATGCATTAAAAGCCGAGCTCGCGGCGGCCGACATAGGTCATTGACCGAATGGCCAATTTTAACGACATCTCATGCTAGTCTAGCTCTGGTTATTCGCCGTAGTGACTGTGCATTTAATTCGTTTTAATTGGTTGTGTTGGAAACTTAACTATTCATACTGTAGGTACCCTACACCTTAAGTTACGAACCTATGTATGTAGAAAGTAGCAAGTAATTCTGGTGTTAGGTTAGTTTACCTAAGAGAAAAGAAAAGGCCGAAATGAACTGGAATCTTCGCCTTATTTGCCAGTCTGAAGATAGCCAAATATAAGCAAAGCAACAGAAAATGGCATCCAGTGGTTCAAATAGGTGTTTGTTTTGCATAATCTCTACATGGATTTGTCGTTCAAGGATTTAATTCATGGAGTTGATGGTGAGTAGGTATCTACTACATTTTCGTGAAGTCGCGGATTAATAATTCGTTAAGTTTTGACCCGCATGTTTCGAATATTCAGGTAATATAAAATATATATATATATATATATATATATATATATATATATATATATATATATATATATATATATATATATATATATATATATATATATATATATATATATATATATATATATGTAAACAACCTACAAAATGAAATGGGTGATTCGACGGAGAAAAACATTAAGAAAAGTTCCTATAAACTTACGTCCGGAAATGACTCTTAAGGGAGGTACCGCACTTTAAAGATGACGTCATGAAACTGGTTTTTGCTTAATTACACTGGAACTACTTTAGATTCACCTTTCAAATTTGGCATACAATTTACCCCTCATAATTTCTGTTTTTGGTGATTAGAGACAAGTGGATATTATATACAGGGTTGGACTAGGGACAGGGGCCCTATACACTTATTACCCTAACTTTTCATTTAATATAGATTTTATGTAGATTTAATGTGCATTTTCCAACCACACAAAAAAATCTAGCTAACCAATATTTAAAAAGAAGTTTTAACCGCTGAATGACTTTTGGGCGTAGTCATTATCTCAATGATAATGAAATTGAAAAGCAGAGGCATTTGTCTTTCTAATGTATGTAGCAAAAAAAAACAGCTTACAATAATATTAATAACGCCGATTGCTTGCGAGCGACAATGTTCCAATACATTAGGTCATTTGACAAACTACCACCTTCAAGGCATGCTCTCCTTTAGCGCGCAAATTATCTAGCATTATGATGGAATATTGTCGATACAGCTGTCCAGATCTGTTTCCACCTATTGATAGTAGATAGATAATACAAAATGACCAATTAGGTCCGACAACATCGTCCAAAATGCCAATATCTCTCAAAGATTTGCAGCTGATATCATGCAATTGCAAGACAGGTTGCAGCCGATAGAAAGCGGAAGTGTTTGGAAGGCGTTTGCCATCCAGATGAAAACATCTTCCAAACCCTGTTTTCGCGTGTGAAGCCATGTTCAGAATGTTTTAACGAGTACAATAATATCAACTAAAATTGTAAATGATAATATGACATATTACACCACATAGTTACTGTATGTATTTATTTTAATATGACAATTGTCTTATTACCATTAGATATTGAAATGAGATATAAAATTAAACGCGCTTTAGAATAATGCGCAGCATCGGTCACGTTACCCAAATCTATAAATTCAGTTTTGTCATTTCACAACTAAATGAAAAAATTAAAAAACTTTTTACAGCTGTATATGTTGCTCAATTCTTCGTAATAATTACTTTTTAATTAGAGGTCATTTACTGCTTCAATTCAACAAAATCACAAACTCCCTTTGTTATAAATTCGCTCTTTTTCTAAATATTAAATAAACTATGGTATTTATAGAAACCATTGTGAGACATGCTATGTTAAGCATTTTATTACCTATCTGCTCAAATTGGACAGGTGGTTATTGAGAAATCAACCAAACTCTGACACCCTGTTTTCGCATCTTTCCTCTTGTGCAGGAAATCATGCTGAACACAATGATAGCAGTTGTCGGTGGAGCACTCTTCGGGCAGACGGGACTTCGGTCCCGAAGGCCCGGCTTCTCTATCAGTTAGATATTGATAGTTTAAAAAAAATGAGTGCTGCGCGACGATAGATCATCATTTATTTTCCCTGGCATTACTAACATTACTGTATGTTAAATTTAATTTCATCGCAGTTTGTTATTTAACCCTGCTGTTTGGCCACATTCATTGTATGTACAGCTGTACCGTTTGAACCAGCATGACCTGTACCAGTAAATTAAGGTTACATATTTCAAACCAAGGTTATTTTTCAAAATTTTTGTAACATAAGTAAACGTATTGAGTTTATAATACGTACTTTATGATACTCCAACGTGCGTTTTAATGCTTACCTTTATGACACTGAAAAGTAACTTTGTTTATGTAGGTATGTAAACTAACGAGTTGTTTACTGATGATAAATGAAACATAACCTATTCTTATCTGAAATCTGTATATACTTAAAGGTAACATAACATAAATTCAGGATGTGAATATATAATAAACTAGTATTAGATTTTGAGACTAGGTACGGATATCAGAGAATTTTTTTATAAACGATGCTACTTCCTACTTGAGTTTATAATTGAGGTTAGTTTAGTACCCTAACGACTAACTGTGCTCAAAATATCATTGGTTTACTACAACTATCTGCGTTTTATCAGCTTAATGTAATTCTAATTAACCGGAAAAATGATACAAATTGAAGGATTTGTTTCACATATGGAAATACTATCCAGTCAACAGCGTACAAATTTTCAATTGAATGCAACAACGATTGCAAACCTAGTTGTATGTGGTGATAGTCTATTTTTGCATTAAATTCTTTCAGATTAATGTAATGCAATGGTTACAATACACAACTGTATATGGACGATTTTCCCTCTTTATTATGTGTTTCCAGATACAGTGGTAATATGCTGTCAGATTATGCTGTGTCAAATACAACCTTCATCAACGTGGAGAAATTGATTCCCGAATATTCGTTGACTTGAGTTATAATAATTGAGGTTATATATATATACATAATCCTCGCCAGGAGTGTTTACCTCTACGTCAGTAATTTATGAATTTACCTATCCAATTCGTTTATACTCTCTTCTCGTATAAAAGAGTGAATTAAATAAGGATGGTGAACATGCATAGTGCATTTGACGAAATCGACATACGGTATTGAATAAGCAAATGTAGTAGAAAGAGTAAACCTATAAACGCGAAATCAATTTGTTTTATATGCATATGGTTTTAACTCTCATTTGAGTAATACTACTTAACCTTCATTTGCAGGACATTGTTTTTCAACCATTATCATTACGATAATCAACGTTCTCTAATTTTTACAACATAAATCACAATAAATAACTAACTGTATTTTAGAATTCTGCAGCTTTAAATTTTGCCATCGGGGTATATTTTATAATCAGAGTCTATCCTAATATTTTGCGATGAACTATTATAGGCAGTTCTGGAACATCGATCTAGCACAGACTAAACCAGGGTTATATTAACTGCAGCAACAGCTGCAGGAGAAAAACAAATAAATATCCCACAAAACCAACACTTAAGGGTGAAAGGCTGACTAGATCAGCGGATTTGTAAA
Source organism: Vesta saturnalis (assembly GCA_036346205.1). Classification (NCBI taxonomy): domain Eukaryota; kingdom Metazoa; phylum Arthropoda; class Insecta; order Coleoptera; family Lampyridae; genus Vesta; species Vesta saturnalis. The sequence continues at coordinate 395,062 of JARFJB010000690.1, read as the reverse complement.
AATCTGAACTGAAATTTGAAGTGACTTCTGTAAGAAATCGATAAGGAGATTAAAAAAGTGTTGAGTACATCTGCCTCTACTTGTCAAGTAATAAAACATTCATCCTGAGATTTTAAGCATGGAATAGAATCCGGGCAAAATCACCTGATACTGGACCGTTGAAAACAGTCTAGTCTCCATAACAAATAAATTTATTTCACACAAAACATAGTTCAAAGTGATCTCAGAGTTACTGTTAACAATAATAATGAATAGCGTTTCATAAGAGTATCTCCATACCGCGTATCACGCATGCTGAGATCCGATCATAACACATTAGACACAATACCGTCGACCCCAAATTATAACTGGGATTTGAGCACATTTATGAATAAAAACTTTAATAGTAAGTGCAACCTGTGTTCATCAATTTGACACTTGTTCACCACGTGAATGTATGAAATAGCAGGATAAGGGTTCACCGTCTCCTTGAAAAGTTTGTATCCTGTCTTCAACCGAAAAGGTATAGCCAACCATTCTTAGGAATTACCAAGGGGTAATTTTCATCCATTATTTACCACGTAGACACACTATTACGGGTTAGTATTAAACTAATTGAAAAAGCGACGCTAGCAAAAAAAAACGAAACATGGCGTCCTGTTTCATGAGGACTATCCCAGCTAAGGTTACTGGCGTTGAAATTTAGCAACTTGGCTTCCAGTGACTATTTCTTATTTCCAAAATTAAAAGAACATTTTCGAGGAACCGTTTTTTCGGACAGTGATGAAGTTACGTTGGCAGTAAATCAGTGGTTTATAATCCAGGAGGATGGATTTTCTTCTATGAATATTTAAAAACTTAAAGATTGATATGTTCGGTTATTATGTGATCACAAACTAGTTTTAAACTTCTTGTCTTGTTGTATACTGCACAATAATTGATGAATTATCCTCATACATACGATTATGATAATGTGTTTATTCTTTGGAGTTTTCACATTTTTCATCCAAATTGTGTGACGTTAATATTTATGTGTAAAAGAAAGAGGACAACCGTAATTCTGGCTGGTTCGTGTATAATATGTAACTATACTTTTAAAATGCACGATTTTGCCTACAAAACTGTTATTCAATAAACGTTGTTTATTTAACAGTATGTAAGGTTGAGCCCTCCAGAAGATATGACATAGCTATAGTCGAAAATTACGTTAGAGAAAGTTTCTTTAAGTTAATCGACAATGAAATATGGGTTATGATGTGGAAGTCCACTACCTGCTTCAAATCTGTAACATTATTCTTTTGTTTTATAGGTATACAGTCGATCAAATCAATAAATTTACATATTTTGTTCACCGACTTGCAACACTTTAATAGATAATACGGTTGAAATCAAACCATGAAAAACCTACTAACCTGAGTGATTCCCATTCCATCTAGGGTCATTGAGTAAATATATTTTTCTAAATATAGATAGCTTAGGTTAGCTTTGGTAATCTGGTGTTTTACACGGGGCAATTTTTTGTGCAATCGATTGCAGCAATCGGTTGCAGCATCCAAATGCCTGCTCATGCGATCAGTTGCTGCAATATATTGCACGCCCAATTTTTGAATTAGAACCTGTTCTATCTTTTATCCAATGTTACGTGCAATCTAGTAATATTTGAATTTATTACACTACCGCCAACCAAAAATTTTTGAAAAATTTAAGTGGTCAAGAAATATACTAGAGGAGTTTATCAAAACGAAATGAAAGGAGATAAAATGTCCAAAGAGATTGTAATAACTGAAAAGCGCATTAATGAACCAAATTTTGATTATCAAGATGAAGAAATTTGATTTATAATAATTTTTTTTTAGTACATATATACATTATACATATTAAATTACAAATTATTTAATTTTGATTATTTACTAGATCCAACAAACAACCAATCACAGCATGCCACTTTCCTTAATTGGACCAATCAGAGCGTTTTTACACTGAATATTCCCTAGTGCGATTTTATTCAGTAATTAAATTTTTGTTTACCTTTTTGGCAGTAAAATAAAAAAGTAGTGAACATAATACTTTGTGTAAAATAATAATATAAAAACATAACTTGTTATCTAATTAAAATCTGATTTAGTAAATAATCTTAACGTATACCCCTCGACCTATGAATTTTTTGATTAAAACTACAGCTGCTTTTTTTTAATGTGTCTTTTAGCAAATATTCTCGACTTAATAATTCACAAAGAGCCCTCGACCTCCGCTCTCGGACTAAAATATTTTCTAAATAAATTTAAAAAAAGCTGCTTAGTTTTAACCGGCTAAATTCATAGGTCTTGGAATATAACCTACGTGTAAAAATAAAAATAATTTAATTAATTTACATGATTGTTTTCCCAAGACACACTACCAACTCCATTAAAATATTCCATGAGCTCTTGCCTGATGCCAACAGCTGCTCCTTTTGATCGGTTTCCCACGTGCTGGCTTAATCCATAAAAAAGTTGGTAGCTTGATCAAAATCACCCTATATGTAGCTTTACATTCACGGCTTAATAATTATGTAATGCATATCAGGCTAATGTTATGTCTTGTACTGTATCAACTGTCAATCCAATTGTTAAAAATATTCGGAAATGATTAGTTAATATAATAAATGCGTTTTCAACTACTCGGCGGGCCCTACTTAATCTGTAGTTGCTTATTTGACATATTCCGTACTTGATATGGCTTCAAAGTATTTTCTTGTAAAGGAAAAGCTGAATTTGCTGTCACATACGGCGTAATTTTGTTCCTTCCTGGTAGGGATGTTAGTTCGGGAGTATTTATGATGTTATTAGTAATAGCTACAAATAAGGTTAGTGGAGTTGATCGGCCTATTTCCCCCGTTTTTTCCTTTTGAGGCTTAGTCCTGAGAAGAACTTTTTCGCACTTGAGTAAAATTCATATGTTATATATAATTTTTTCCCAAGCACTTGACTACTCTCAGATTCGAATTTGCTACCTTTCACGTACTAGTCTGACACATTTATCGCTGAGCCACTGAGTAATCCAATATATATATATATATATATATATATATATATATATATATATATATATATATATATATATATATATATATATATATATATATATATATATATATATATATATATATATATATATATATATATATATATATATATATATATATATATAGTATATTAAACTTTTTCGTGGTTGCGCAGAAGTTTATTGCGCTTAAGCTCTTAGCGCATTATTGGAATCCATATGGGTTTCATTTCTACAGTAGCTTGGCTTATTGTATTTTCTGCTAGTGCGATGTATGTGGCTTCTTTGAGTTTCCGACGAGTTGTGTTCTCGTCCTTTGCCATTATCTGTATGTTATCCCATTGGATGCGGCGGTCTTCGTTCCAGATATGTTCGGCGATTCTTGATCTTTCTGTTTCGCCCTTGCGAACGTTGTTCTTATGTTACTGCGTTCTCACTTTGAGTGGTCAACTGCTCTCTCCTATATATGCTCTGCCGCATACGCATGGTAGGTTGTATACACAATCCTTGTATTTACTGCCTATCCGTCGGATTTTGTCTGAGGTACCTTGTATACATGGTATTATCGCTGTATATTTAGGCTCTTCTTTTTCCCTATTTTTTAATTAAATATGAATGAAAATGGTTAAACTGTGTTATTGATATTTTATAGAAGCGGGTGGTTTAAATTTTTTTTTGAATTAACATATTTATGTTTATTAATCTCTATTTGACATGAAGTTTTAAAAGTCATTCTGACATAGATTATTGTTTTTGTTTTTACAATGTTGTCTGTTTTCGTTATGATCGTATAAAAAAGAGGTTTCGTATGCCTTCCCGAAGTGTTATATATGTATGTTATGCCTTTGACATACGATAAAATCATACAATATTCCGCTTTTTCCACAAAGGAGAAAGATTCAAGATTTCATCAATGTCCATTAATTTGCACAATGTGAACAATTATAACGATATTTAATTGCATTATAAATTGGCTGAATCCTTCAAAAACGATTAGCGCAATTAATTGTCAGGTCTTTCTTGAATGTGAACAATATGCAGTGCGTGACGAAAGAAAAATATCCGAGATTAAAGTTATTCGCAATGAATTTTTGGTTTATCAGTATACTCTAGTTCTAGAGTAATATAATTACCCACCCCATCGACTGTAGTGGATGTAAATCTTAGGATATTTTGTTGCTTAGTCTTGTACTAAGTTCCATCAAATAGGGAATTTGTAATATATTTTATTAAGAATGTAGTGGACTGTGTAGCTCATATAATGCCGAGACAAATAGGATGGAACCAACTGATGGGCGGTGTAACGAATGTTAAATTTTGCAAACCAAAGTATACGAGATTTGTTAGGTGTCTTATTATTTTTCTGGATCAAGGAATGGGATTGGTTGTTTGTAATTGAATGTAATTAATATTAGGATGAAAAGTTTGAGGTTATTTCAATAAGTTATCTACATGTTTAATCCAAAAATACTTAAAATGCGCGGCAGTTGCCAGTGCATAAAATGCGTTGAAGAAGAAGGGAATCACGCTGTTATAATGATGTGTAGTTTTTATAAACACTCGCCTTAAGTCAGCGACCAGAGTTCGTTGAAAAGTTCCAATAGAGTACTTCGTCGCCGAGGCACGAATTTCCAGAGAAGAAGCGTAAATACCTTCCTTATTAAAATAATAAAAGGGGTACAATAAATAATAAAAAGTGCAATTGTTATCGAATTGCTGGTAGGAAAAAGGGTTGCTCCATAATTTAAAATTTGCATTAAAAGTGACGTAATAAACTAATAAGTGAAGATAAAGCGTCTTGTATGTATCAGAGACGTAATCAATTAGGTTTAAATAGTGAACAATAAATATAAGGGATAGTAACCGATCCAAATTGGTAAATCAAAGTATAAAGAATAATAACTCTAAGTGTTAATGATTGGGAATTGCAGGCCATCCGTAGCAAAACGATAATAATTGAAATAACAATTGACAATTGTAAACATATCAAGCAATAACTTACAAAAATCGTGAAATTATTGAAAGGAAAATTGATGTTATTTTCATCCATAACAAAGGTGTCAGAAAAGATAGAGAAAACAGAGGAAGCGGTTACAGTTTGGGGGGCATAGTGACATGATCGGAGGAACAGTCCATCAGCCTAAACGAGGCCTCAAATTGACAGAAAGAAAAGCAGAGTTACGTCATCAGCTTTCAACGAAAGTAACAAGAAAGAACCTTTTGATTGTGTGAATAAAGAAGACGTTTATGTGTTTGATTTTCTCTATACTTTAAATTTGAACATCAAAATTAAACGAAAAACAAGGTGTTTCATTCTGATAAAGATTTTATTGTTATATGTTAGTTTTAAGAATGTTATTTAAAATTATAGGTTTGAGTTTTATATATGTTTGTAAACAACGCATTGATGCATTTTCGTCCAGATTTTGGATTTAATTAAATGAGTATATTGTTTGATTTACTTTTATTGCTAACGATTATTAATATTAAAAGCTTATACAAATATTGAACATGTAAATGCAGAAAGAAGTAAACTCAATAGGAATCCAGATAAATAAATGTCGAATAGAGCATAATTTTGGTCAATGATAACAGTAATCATGTCTTTATTCTAACATTTGAGCTAGCTGGTGGCTTTAAGTAAGAAAATAATTTGCAAACGTAAATATTAAAGTTCATTTACTCAAACTGAAATTAAATAGCAAGCGAATTAAAACTGAACCGTAATAAAATATAATCATTTTGTTTCACAATAACAGTATTAAATTTTATTCAATAATGTTGAAATTATAAAAGAGTTTAAAAGAACTCAAATCTTATTCTTTGTAGCGGGCCAAATAAATAAAAGTAATAACCAAGGGTATTTCGCCCGTTGCAATTTATGAATGATACTGCAGGCTCTGACTTATCCAAAATATTTTTTATCAACTTTACCAAATTCCTCATACGCGAGAAGTCTCATTAATAAAATTCAATTATACAATGCGAGAGGCTAGTAGCACTTTTTCTATATTGCCATTTAGCTGCTAGCGTTTGCTTACATTAACAAAGCATACAATTTTATTCGGATAGCCATACATTAGAATATGTGAAAAATTATTCAATAACTGTATCTTAATGGAACAATTCGTGAAAAGTTCATTTCGCATCATGTAATGGAAGAGAAAATTATAAAAAAATCATACAACCCTGTAAACAAAAGTTAAGAGAAAGTAGTCATTCAAAGATGGAGGTGGTCTTGAAATCATATGCGACTTAGATCTGTTAACCACGATTATAATTTAATTAGAAACCAAAGTCAATAAGATTCTGAAATACGATTAAACTATACAAGTAGATTTAAGGGTAATCGAGAATTATATTCAATAAATGGGAATTTTACATTATACAATATATGAGTGCGTAATCCAATATTTATAAGGAAAGAAAGTGTGAAATATGGAACGTTACACTCTTCAGATGTGAGTTCAACCACTTATGAAGCGTATTTTAAAAAATCACTTCTTTTTGTTATGTTTAAGGTCATAACAGTCCATAATTGAACGGTTTAAGCTGAGCGTCGATTCACGGTAAATCAAGAGTACAGGTATGAGTTTATTACTATTCTCGCCACGAAAGAATCGCCCTGCGCCATTAGTTTATGAACCTACCTATCCAAATAATGACACAATCGACATTGATAGTTTCATGTAGTGAAAAAAGAAATAAAATACTCGTTGGTATTGTTTAATATGCATTTTAATTCAAATTTGACTAATGACGTAATTTTAGCGCATAACCTCACTATCTTGCATCGAGAGGTAGGTAATATTTATTTTTATTTCATAATCTTATAATTCGAAAATTACAGCGTGTGGCAAATACTCTGGGTATATCGGTGACCACATGACTAATATCAAGTCTCGCAGTAGATCTAATTCAATTTTATCCAGTCCAGGTAAAAAAGGACTCGTAAAAAAACAAAACCGAACGATCTGCCAGAAAGTTCCAAAATGTGCATGCACAAAGTTCATACAATCTAACGTATACATCTTCCCACATCCGAAATGCTTTTATTTGCAGAAGAGCATGTCACAGTTGGAGCTTTAAATGCTGAACTTCGTGATGGTCATGTTTTATTAAGTGATAGAAGTTTAAATCGTGCATTACACACATTAGGACTCAAGTTCAAAAAAGACTCTAGTCGTAGAGCTTTATTGGAAAAATATCAGAACGTCTAAGATGATTTCAAAGGTAACACAAAAAAATGGTTATGACCCACACTACGATAAACACATTGGAAGACATGGCTATAAAGGTGAAAATGTTATTGCAATGTGGAACGAAGCATTACATCAATGTAACCAAACTGTTTGGTCATACCAGTGTAGGTAACTAAAAAGGATATGTTGACTTCTGTAATATAATTATTCTGTACAGTTATTAAAATCTAAATGAATTACACTTAAATAATATGTCAAGCCATTAAATTTCATTTTAGTTATTTTTTGGCAGATCATGTATGGTTTGTTAAATTACCATTTACTAAGAGCTGTAACAATGGTAACTGTAATAAAATCTGTTTGCTAAAAGGATATGTTCACTTCCCCTTCGTGGGATAATTGTTTCGCTCTAAAGGTATAAGTATATGAAAAATCTGGAACACTGTAACTGTGGCAGGAGCTACGATATCATCATCAGCGGTCGACCGCTGATGATGATAGCAGAGCTAACGAAACGCGCTCGGTGTTTTTTAATTTGGTGTGGTACGTGGGTGTATATTGTTTGGTATAAGTATATTTATATGTTTTAGTTCACTAAAAGAATCAGCATCAAACGTTGCAGTTAATAAGAAAAAGTAATACGCGGGTTTCTGATGGAATAAGTTTACTTATATTTTACTGATGGTTTTACTTTAGCTAGACTTGTCATGCAATATGTAAAAGTTACAAAATAGTTGTATAATCCATTAATAACTAAGTTTGAGTATACTTCGACTTATTAAGACCTATTTAAGATATACAAAGTATGTATTTATAAAAATAAAAATAAGTAAGTTGTAGCAACGTTCGCTAGTTCAAAAGGAAACCTACAACTTCGATTATCTTTAGTGATCAATTATTACATGAGGATGTTTACCACTAACTGACATGATATTGCACATAAATATTCTTTAAATATTTACATAAACTTGCTGTAATTAGTATTTTGTTAAATACAATTTGTAACCTACAAAACCATTAAAATAAAATATCTGCTAGAGCTCTATTTATTGTGCACCATGATTATTAATACGTTAATTATAATGAACAATTTTTGTTCGATTTTCATAAAGTAAACGTTGCTTTCTTTTACGGCGTATATTTTACAATAACTAGTAGTTACAATCATATGAAAACCTATAACTGCACTACCACCATCTCGGAGAAGAGTAATTAATTAAGAAATTATTACGGGAATGCTTTGTTAAAATAAATCGATCTTGATTTAACTACGTTTTCGCACTTTTAAAACGATTTTTTCGTATTCAACATAATCCCTGTGTACCTGGGTTTTCTGTAGCACAAAAAACTAAACCAAGTTACAGAAAAATTAACGATCTAGTTCAGTGAATGCGTATTTTTGTTGTTGTTGTTATTGAAACAATTTGTTAAACAAATTAATTGAACTAGAGTGTACCCAATACTTTTTCACAAATTGCTCTACACAGGTTTTTAATATGGTAGATTCCAACTGGTGTCCAATAAGACGGTATCTAAAAAGAACTATCGAAACTTTTTAATAGCTGTTACATTTTGTTTCTTGATAAAAGTGTGTTCCATATATTCTTAAATACGGCATATATGTATACTAATTAATGAATTAAGTAGTTAAGAGTTAAAGAATCAGTCCCCATTTTTTAATTTTCTCTTGTTTAAGAGACATATTATTTTCAACTAACATGACAAAAACGTTAAAAAAACGTATGCGGTCATCACATTTTTCATTTCGACTACTTTTTAAACCGTTAGTATTTTAGTTGTTAAGTATTATATTTTTCGAAACTAACGTTAACGAAACTAATATTAACATTGGTAGGTATTTATTCAAATTATAATAAATTATGAGAAAATTGTGTATTTTCGCACAGTCTTACTGTCACTGTAATGAATATTTTCTGTATAAACGTTACAAAGTTGAGCTTAAGGAACATCGTATGTATTTAATATTAATTTTAACGTGAATCTGTTTGCTAAAGCATATATTTACACATCTAACATTGATTTAGAATAATTAACTAAACTCGTGAAAATAACCAGAGTATCATCTTTGAAGTATATGTTTATTTTATAGTAGAAATGGTAGTTTTTGGCTAGTGAAAATTACTACAATTTCATTTTTAATTAACGCTGAAGTTAAAATGTTTTAAATAAAATGCTAAAGAACGAATTTAAAATTCTAAAACTCGTTTGAGTTACTTTTAATCCATAAATTCAAAATATCTAATTCCGTAATGCTAATACATAATTTCATTCCTATTGATACTGTTTATTTTATGTCAAAATATGCTTAAGATAACAATGTGTTTTTTTAATTATCCCAATAATTTTCTTGTTTTTAATCAACTAAAATTCATGTTTTTGTTTCCATTCATCTTCAGTTTAATTATGCGTTGTTTGTTTTGCTGTAATCGAAGTTATTTTAATCTGTAAACGTTTTTAAAGCTTATCTGCAACATTTGTTTCTGAAATCTAGCGACTTCATTGCTTGGAAGTAATTTACATATGTAAATTTGTAATTACTTTAAAAAAAATTTAAATAGAGGTCGTGTTAAAAATCTAATTTCACTTAGATTAAACAGATTCTTAAAAGAAATAATTATATGCAAATAATTAGATTATGATTAATTTTTTTTATTAATAGTCCATACTAAATTGGGTTTGTTATTTAAATTTTTACTTCAAGTTAAAAAATGAAAATGGAAACATTAAATTAACTCTAATGTATTGTGTTTGCAATTTTCCTTAAAAACTTTTTCACCCGAGTAAGTTATATTGCAAAATCTGTGCATTTAGGTACACATACCAACCAATTCCAAAGAGCAGCCTTTGACCGCGTTCATTCGCTAACACACTCACCAAAAAGGTCCAATATTAAAACTATAATAAAAAACCGATGCCAAATTAACTGCCATAATACTTTCTCATATACGTAGGCAAATAAATGCTCGATCCGCCATTTTGAATTTTTTAAGATTGACAAATGATTTATACTTATACTCCCAATACCCGACTAAAAAAATCGGTTTATAATTAAAAAAATTCACAATTTTGCACCCTGAAAACGGTATCTTAAAATTATACAAAAAAGTTAGGTTTTTTAATTGTGTAAACTATTTAAATTCGAATTTTAAAGTTATAAGTGCCTAAAAATACCCCACGACTGGTTGGATTTTGCTCATGAACAAATTTGAACTAGATTTTATGAAAGAATGTTTGTACGATATTTAATGGTTCAAAAGATATCGCGAGCATACCCACACGCACACGCACACGCACACGCACACGCACACGCACACGCACACGCACACGCACACCACACGCACACGCACGTGCACACGCACACGCACACGATCACGCACACGAACACGTACGCGCACACGCACACGCACACGCACATGCACACGCAAGCACACGACACGCACACAGCACACGCACACGCACACGCACACAGCACACGCACACGCACACCACGCACACGCACGCACACGCACACGCACACGCACACGCACGACACGCACACGCACACGCACACGGACACGCACACAGCACACGCACACCCACACCACACACGCACACCGCACACGCACACGCACACGCACATGCACATGCACACGCACACGCAAATGCACACGCACACGCAAACACACACGCACACGCACACGCACACGCACACCCACACGCACACGCACACGCACACGCACACGCACACGCACACGCACACGCAAACACACGCTACATGCAAAACACACGCATACACAAAACGACCACGGCCACGCACACGCACACGCTCGCTTGACCTAGATTCTACGGAAACGAATTTTTGTACAAAATTTCATATCGATAGCTTTAATGGCTCAAAAGATATCGCGAGAACGCCCACAAGCACACGCACGCAAACGCACGCGCACACGCACACGCATACGCACACGCATAAGCACACGCACTCGCACACGCACACGCACACGCACATGCACACACACACACGCACACGCACACGCACACACACGCACACGCACACGAACACGCACACGCACACGCAAACGCACACGCACACGCACACGCACACCCACACGCACACGCACACGCACACTAGGGTGGAATGAAGTTATAGGGCAAAATATTTTTTTAATCGTAAAACTTTCTAATAGCATTCAAAACTTGCGTCTTTATATCACAAACAACACTGTAAAGATTAAGTTTTTAAAAAAAAAATCAAACTTTTCTTATAAATTAAAATAAAATTTTCTGCCCATTCTGTTTTGTTAATATATTTTTAAGTAACAGTTAAAACAGTTTCCTTTGGAAGAAAAGTAAAGGCATAAGGGTTAGTAGTGTTATATTTGTATATTTATAATTGCTATATTTACGAGTTTTCCAAAAACGTCAAATAACTGAGAATTTAATATAAAGATCTGAATAGAAAATTCACCTTAGAAAACTCAATATCTTTACCTAAGAAATGGTGCTCAATATCAATAATAGCTTTTAAATTACAATATTTAAAACTAAATTATGGAGGAATACTAATTGTAACCTAATGTACTTCAAATAATTTTAGTTTTTCAGCTTTAAAGTGATTTTTGACAGGATAAGAAGCGCTTACAACAAAACATTTCCTAAATTCTTCTATATTTTATGGAAAGATACATAAAAATAAATAATTTCATTAAAGGAAATTAGACATGAAATAGATATAATTACTTTCATATTAGTTCAGTACTGTTTACTTTCTTCTGTTAGAAACTTTTCTTCGCAACTAAGAACTGTTTTTTGTTCTCAAATTTAGGCATCATCTTTTGTGATTCAATTCTTGCTTTAACAAATCCGTCTCTTGCTTCAGGACCGCAAGTTTTATTACTCTTTCCACGGCTTGAGTGTGGCAGGGAAAACGAGGAAAGTCTATCGACTGAATTTGGCAATCATGTTCTCTTGCCTCATTAATATACCCTTTTAAAGCCTCGTCAGTTATGTGTTTGGTCATCGGAGGCTCTGTGATTGTTAAGTCCAACCAATTAATCATATCAATAAAGTCTTCTGCCTGAAAATTGATATTGGGGATCACACATTTTCTTACACTATTTACGTTTTCTGATCTTGCCTTCAGAAGTCTGCGAAGATCTAGCTCTCTTACGTGTTTTCTCTCATCACATAACATACAGAGAAGCATATTTTCAGGATAGTAACCATTTCTTTGAATAACTGGATCAATTATTTTTCGATGCTGTTCACAAAGGTAACGTGAGAATTTGATCAGTCTAAATAAATGTTTGGAACCATTTACACATGATGGTTTGAGTTTAATATGAAACCAGATGGGGGCATACACCTTCACGACATTCTCTGTTAAGATTTTAAGGTTGTCGGAGGGATTCTCTGTTCCAACATATAACCGAAGTATGCGACTTGCTAACGTGAGCCATTGTGAATGGGCCAACATTCCTGGTTTTCTTAAGGAGAGGTCTTGAGAACATTCACCACTTGAGATCGCAGTGCACATTTCTAGTAAATATTTTGGTCTGTGCTTAAATCTTTTTTTATTTCAAGATCAGGAAGGTTGTGTTGTATAGGAGAAAACTTGACCACTGGAAGCTCATGACATTTTTCAAGCTGCTTTCCTATTATACCTCCAAATTCATTGGGGCCTGTTGTTTTCCCATCTAATCCACAAAAAAGATGGCGCAAAGGCAACTCATTACCATGAAACAAACAAATCAGCCACTGTAGTGGCCTATTTAGTGTTTTTTCCATCAAAGCAAGTACACCATTATTAACTCCCGTGTTTGTGGCCGTGCCATCACATCCAATAGCAGTTAAGCTGGATAAATTCAAACAATTGTTCCCATTAAAATACTCTGTGATGCTATCTTTTATGGCTTCGCCTGTTCCAGAAGCTAGAGCTACATGCCCGAGAAAGAATGAACCAGGCTCCTCCACTAATGAAATATGCTCTTCAACAATAGTTTTTTTGTAAAATTTGTTTCCTTTTTTTTCTTGCACAATTGTTTTATCTTTTCTCCCATCAAAAAATAATCCTTTGTTTCCACTAATTTGGTTAAAACTATTTATCATAACTTTTTTTCGATTCTTGGGCCTCGCTCTTCTAATTTTCATTCCATCAATTACTTTACTTTTATCAACATCTGTAATCATTCCAACATCTTTAAAAACCGCACTTGCAATAGCAGCAGCAACCCTATCTGAAACTCCAGTTCTGTCACAGATAGACGCAACTGTTGGTAATTCCACACGCATTTGATCGCATGTGGTTGACGCCCGAACTGAAGTGGAGGGACGGTCTGTGTTGTTCGTTGGTTCTTCATCAGAACCTGTGTCAGTATCAGACTTTTCACTAATATCTGCAGCATCGCTATTATACGCCTTACCAGCTGATTTTGATTATGCTTTAACTGTTGCTGCATTGATCTATGCTTTCTTTCTTCTCTTTTATTTAAAACTTTTGAGACAGCTTTATCAACACTACTTATAGTCATCTTTCTCGTAGTTCTCTGGTCGCTTAAAAATGTTTGCTCGATTTTAGGTACCCTTTTTTCTTTTTGACATTTACAATCTGAAAAGTTTTTGCACTTACAAGCGGCTACGTCAAAAAGGCGATTACTTTCATTTAAAAAAGATGTTACAATAGAGTCATATCTTTCTGTACCTTTTCGGCCCTTGGATCTTAATATATTTCTATATTTATCGTGGTATGTTTTCCCCATTTGTAACATGCGTGTTTTTGAAACAACGGGTACTGAAGCCTTCGACCAAATAGTTTCTACTTTATTCATAACAATATCTAATATCTCACCTACAGTCTGTTCCTTTGAACGGACTGCCTCTGGTTTTAGTTCATGTCGTACAAACAGGTAATATTTCAAGACGTCACAATAAGTTGGCAAACTTAACTCACTCAATTCTTTGGGATGTCCGAAAATTGGACATTCTAACTTAAGTCTAGTCTTAATTGGTTTTGACAATGCCATCGCACTTTAACACACTCGTATTTTAACACAAAATCCACAGTTTAACACTTTAACAACGCAAGATAACCTCACTTGCTACTCACGACTCATGTACTCACTCAATCACTTCTGCCTTGAACTGAATGGCAGGGGCAGGAAGGCCAGATTTTCTTGTTAGAACTTGATTTCCCCCTTCTCCCTCACCTCCACTCTGGTGTTCCCACCGTGTACTACTGCCTAATACTGTCACTATTGTGTTTATTTGTGATATATTTTAACAAAACGAAATATTTTTTTAATAGGTCTGTTTTTCTCTAAGAATACTTATAAAGTAAACTTTGTTTTTGTTACTTAGTCATATTAAGAGGATTATATCTAAAAAAAATATAAATTATTTTCAGTGTAATTTGACCTACATCAGTTTGTTTTACTTATAAATTGTTTAATTTAAACAATATAAAAAAATAATGTATAATTTTAAAGTTAAAATATTTTTTTAGCTATAGAAAAAATTGTCAAATATCGTTAAATTGGCCTAAAAATACATATTTTCAACAGCTTTGCGGCACCTCTTAATATATTATTAATTCAACCAAATTTTAACCGTGTCTCTTAAAAGGCATTATGCAACTTTTTATCACTATTATATTTAAAAATTACGACGAAAATATTTTTTCGGGCTATACAAACAATCGTCAAAAATAATAAAATTTTCATAAAAGTACATATCTCTAACAGCTTTGCGGCACCTGAAAACATATTCGTATTTAAACCAAATTTTAACAGTGTCTTTTCAAAGGCATTAGGCAACTTTTTATCACTATTACATTTTAAAATTCAAAAATATCATTTTTCATTCCACCCTAACGCACACGCACACACACGCGCTACACGTAATACACAGGCATACACACACGCAAAACGCCTACGCACATGCACACACACCACCACGCATACGCACACGCACACACACGCACATGTACACGCATACGCATACGCACGCGCTACACGTAAAACACACAGGCATTCATACACGCAAAACGCCCACGCACACACACACCACCACGCACACGCACACGCACATGCAGACGCACACGTACGTGCACACGCACACGCAATAGCACGCGCACCCGCACACGCACACGCACACGCTAACGTTCACTTGACCTAGATCTTATGGAAACGAATTTTTGTACAAAATTTCATATCGATAGCTTTAATGGCTCAAAAGGTATCACGAGAACGCCCACACACGCACACGCACACGCACACGCACTCACACGCATACAACACGCACACGCATACGCACAAGTACGCGCTACACGTAAAACACACACGTACACGTACACGCAAAACGCCTACGCGCACGCACACACACGCCCACGCACACGCTCACGCCCACGCACACGCTCACGCACACGCACATGCAAACGCACACACACACAAACACACTCACACGCAGACGCCCACGTACGTGCACATGCACACGCGCGCGCACACGCACACTCACGTGCACGAGCACACGTACACGCATACGCACACCCACGCGCACACGCTCACGCACAAGCACAAGCACACGCACACGTACACTCACACGCACACGGCCCCGCGTACTTGACCGAGATTTTGTGGCAACGAATATTTGTATCAAATTCCATGTCGATAGATTTAATGATTCAAAAGATTTCGCGATCACGCGCTCATGCACACACAAGCAAACGCACAAACACACACACACACGCGCACGCACACACGCACACGAACACACGCGCGCACACACACGCACGCAAGTGCACACACACACACACACGAGCACACGCGCGCACACACACGTACGCACACGCGCTCGCACGCACGCACACCCACACGCACGCACGCACTCACGCAGGCACGCACGCGTGCACGCGAGAGCGCACGCACGCACGCGCTCACACACAGGCACTCACGCACGCGCGCACTAATGAACGCATGCACGCACCCACGCACGCATGCTCACAAGCACGCACGTACACACGCACGCACGCACGCACGCGCGCCCGCGCGCTCCTGCACGCGCAAACGCGCACACGCGCGCATGCGGGCGCGCCCACACACCTGTACGCCCGCACTCCCGAACGCACGTGCGTACGCACAAAAAGATTAGAAATTGGTCCCCCACGGTTCTCCATATTAAAATCGTAGCAACGCGCGACCGGTACGATCAACGACTAATAAATATTACCAAACCGTTTAAGAAATGACATTCCAGAACACTATACACGAAAGTGAAGAATGAATAATGCGCGATGTGTGTTGTGTAATGTGAGAAGCGTGATGTGAAATGTGTGACGTGTAATGTATGATGGGTGATGTGTGATGTGTGATGTGTGATGTGTGATGTGTGATGTGATGTGTGATGCGTGATGTGTGATGTGTGATGTGTGATGTGTGATGTGTGATGTGTGATGTGTGATGTGATGTGTGTGATGTGTGATGTGTGATGTGATGTGATGTGTGATGTGTGATGTGTGATGTGTGATGTGTGATGTGTGATGTGTGATGTGTGATGTGTGATGTGTGATGTGTGATGTGTGATGTGTGATGTGTGATGTATGATGTGTGATGTGTGATGTGTGATGTGTGATGTGTTGTGTGTTGTGTGAGGTGTGATCTGTGATGTGTTATGTGTGATGCCGATGCGCGATGCGTGATCCTTGATTATCGATTCTCGATCCGGAGCGTGTGATGCGCGTCCCGCGTATGCGATGCGCAAAGCTTAAAGGTCAATGCTCGATGTTCGGTGCGGGGCACTGTGCGCTTTGCGCGGTATGCGATGCACGATACGCGATGGGCGTTGCGCGGTGTCCTGTGTGCGATGTGTAATGTGCACATTGCACAAGCCACATCGGCTTGTGCAATGTGTTAAATGCGATGTGCGATGGGCGATGTCTGATGTGTGCTCTTGGTTTTTATCAAGTATTACACCATACGCACCTTAAGCATTTTGATTTATTATGCTCTTTGCAATTATTTGGTACGCGGTGTGGTTTGCCGGTAAGAAATGCCTAATGTGGATATAAGTGATTGTTCAAATCTGTTCAATATCTAAATAGCGATCTAATTTATACGAAAGTGTGGAAACGTGCTTTTTAAGAATAATCTTGTTTCACATGACATTTGTTTATAAAGTTTATTAATACGAAGCCTTAAAACTTAGTTATATAAAATTGAAAACACATAGTCTGTATTATCCATATTTGTGTACCTTTTATAATAAATGAGGTCTGGAGAATACTGAAATTTGTCCGTTGTAATTTAGCCGTATTAATACTGCTATTACTACTTTTACGAAATTATACAAAATTTAATATGCCTATACAAGTTTTGTAATAACCGTATAGTTGACTGCTTGCCTTCCATTTTTTTAATTATATCTTCTACATATTCAGTACTAATTGTCTTATTAACATGTAAAAGCTAATCAGAATGTAGTACTAAAGAGTAGGTGGTATTATTTTACCTGTGGACGTTTCACTTAAATAGTTTTAAGTGTCTCCTTATTAACAACAGTTCAAAAATATAGTGATATACAAATATATCTTGCAAACTTCATACAATCCAAAATAACCATAATAATTTAAAAACTGTATTACTGTACAAATTCATGCGAAAATATAAAACATTTGGCAGTATAAAAGAGAAATGAATACTAAATAATGCATTACATTGATATTTATGTTCAACGTATTGGTTATCTGTCTTACATATTAAAATACAGATATTATTAAACTCACAGTATATAATATTTGACCTCACTGCAAAACATATATAAATTACAAATTTTAACGTTCTAACCCTAAAAGTGGGAATTCTCTGTTTATTAAGATTGTAAGAGTTTTCTGGATTCTTATGTCTAACGATTAATTTGGAAACATTGGTTAATAATGAAATGCGTGTGAAAACCTTTTTTATTGTTTGACTCTTTACAAACCACATATTATTATAACTATTTTTTAAGTAATTTAGGGTTATTAGTATCTCTTGAAGGATCATCATACTTCTATTACCGTACATAGTTAACAAACATATTTAGTCCCGGAATTACGCTACAAATGTATATTTTAAGTACTCCTATTGTTACGTTAATTTACAAAAGCTCACATTTTCGTGAAAATCGGATATTTGTTGCCATCTTATAAGCCAAACATGAACTCGGCAAAACGGGCTTCTTTAAGCTAAAACGCAATACCGAAATTGTAGTATATCTACGTAATCGAATTCGGAAATTCTGTTACCATGCATATTAAACTGAAAAACTGTAGTGTTTTGTACCGCTAGGAATTTCAAGTGAAATTAAATTGGGTGTCAAGTAAGTGCTATAATCGTTATTTTTAAATGAATATTGTCTAAATAACGACTGCGTTAGTTGTCGTTTAAAAAGTTGAATGGGCCTTCGGATTTCTTCACTTTATATGTGGAAGTGTAACTTACGAAGACTTGGCAAGTCACTAGATTTGGAAACTTTAATGCAGCAGGCCTTAGCGTCTTCGTATCAAGCCGTGATTTATATGAAATATTGAAGAAAGGGAAACTGAGAACAGTGCAGCTGAAGAAGTCAGTTCTGCTCAATAGAATTTTAACAACGAAGTAATGCATCGGGAGAATACTCAGATGGTGGTTTTACTGAGGTCGAAGGGCGAGGTAACGAAACTCACAAATATTGAGTGGTACAGGGCTACAAAACAGACAACAGTAACAAAAAACAAAACATAAATGAAGCGAAATAGGATATAAATGATATAAATTGGAACAAGCAAGTAAATTACAAAGGAGTGTGTAAGTACAAGACACCAAGGGAAACGAGTCGCACTAAAATCTTCATTGAAGTAATAGGGCTTGTAGTGTAAATGATTTAGAGAGACCGAGTATGTAAGAGTGATATATGACATGAGACTGACAAAAGGTTTTATACATATATTTAACAAATAAACAAATTTGATTAACACAAAAAGAATGCTGAAAAGTATATAAACTTATGTAAACTAGAATGAAATGAATGCTACTAAAAACGGTTAAATTAGCAATCGCCAAAAACACAATGCATCCACTTTTGTCGTTTGAGAACGCCACACGATCACCCAAATCTCACACTACAAGGTAATTCAATATTAAGTAAGGACAACCTCCGAATTTTGGGAATGACTTTCGATCATAAACTGACCTGGACTAACCACATAGAAAGTCGAATAGAAAAATGTCAAAACTCAATTAACGTATTAAGGTATATCTCAAACATCCGGTGGGGAGCAAATCGGGAATCTCTAATAGCACTATACTAGTCCTTAATTCTATCCAGACTTAACTATGGAAGAATAGTATATTCTCTGCGAGACAAGGAAAACTTAAAAAATTAGATAGGGTTCAATTAATAGCTCCGCGCTTAGCCACAGGCGCATTACGAACAAGTCCGGAGCTCTCAGTCTTCTGCGAATCTGGAGTAGAACCGCTCAACCTAAATAGGATGAAGCACGCGATGACCTATTGTGCAAAAATTAGAAGCATATATCACCACCTAAACTACGAGTTAGTAACAAACTTAGAGAATAACAACTTTGTTGGAAAACCCACAGCAATGAGACCATTAAGAAGTAGGGTAACAGAATTCGCTATCAAGCAAAATGTAGAATTGGACACTCCTCTAACCTGGAACATTAGCGAATACTCCCCTTGGACAAGAACGACAACAATTGACACCGAGTTAACAGAACACGACTTGAAAGTCACACCCTTAAACGCTTACAAGGATTACATAAATAACCTATCAGACAACAACAGAGCAATCATAATACGTATCTGCGGTTTCAAGTCGCATAGGCATACCCTCTCCTCGATAGTAATAAACGATATCTCCATTACGTGGTAAGCAGATAATAGTTCAAGCATGACCTTAGCACATGAACTAGCAATTTGGAAAGCCATAGAACACCTAAATGTGACTCGCAAGCATGCAAACGATGTAATCATACTCACAAGTTCCTTCTATCCATTGAAAAAATGAAAAAACCCTACTACAGGATACAGTCGCAAACAGAATATTTGATGGGTTAACCTCCCTAAAAGATAGTGGTGCACGAATCAAATTAATCTGGATTCCAAACAGAATAAATAAAGCATGCGCATATATAACGGAACATAACAATGAAAATTACCACAACGAAATTCCCGCAACATTAGAAACTATAAAATATAAAATAAGTAATGCAATATTAGAAATATGGACGAAAATATGGCAAGATAATGAAAGCACCCTAAAAGATATAAAACTTAAACCAACAAAGTGGGCCAATGAAGCTTCATTGAACAGATGAGAGCAAGTAATTATGTGCCGTCTAAGGATAGGTCACACGAACCTTACCCACTCACACCTTCTGACAGGACAGAGCAGACCAAAATTCGTGAAATGCAACACTAGACTCACTATAAATCACGTGCTGATAAAATGTCCAGAAGTCATAGGACTTCGCCAACGTTGCCTTATACCTGCAAATCTGAAGCTGTACTTGAAAATAAAAAGGAAGCAATAACAAACGTACTTACCTTCTGCGAAGCTGCTGGAATCAAAGCGTTGATCCAAAAAAAAGGTAATAACAGCATCAGATACACAAATAAATATTGACCAGCAGGCTAATGACCCTAGCAGTCGACGCCCAAACAAAAAAAAAAAATAAATAAAACTATAAACTATAGAGTAATTCTGGTCAATGGGATCTTCACACAGATGCCCGCCTGCTGGTAGGCCACCTTCCACACGTCTTTACGAGGGTCGTTTCGGTCCGTCCTTGTTTGGTCCGATCTGGGGATTATGTGCCTGTTACTGTAAATATAATCAGTACATAGTGATTCATGTAAATAGCAAAATGGAGTGTTTAGTATTTATAATTCAAACGGTAGTTTTTAATGGTTCAGGGATTGTGTTGATGTTAGTTGAAACACTCGGAAATTAGTTAACTGAAATAGAGTAATTGATAGTATTATATGCACACAGGGATTGGAAATAGGTAGGATGAATACAGAATGTTTGGTATTCATCCTATCGTCAATTGGAGTGCCACTTGCAAGGGGTCGTTTTTATGTTCTCGGACTACGCATGATAAGAGTAGATTAGAACAACAGAAATTTATTTTTCAATATAGGCCCCCTGCTTTTCAACACAAGTATTACATCGTTTAAATAACATCTTTAACCCATTATTAAAATATTATTTTGGTTTGCTCGCAAAGTGGCTTTCAACAGTTTATCATCGTCCCTAAATTTTCGTCCCCTTGGTGTTATTTTGAGATCTGGAAACAAAAAATGGCCACTGGGGGCTAAATCTGGACTATAAGGTCGATGATCAATTTTTACAAAGCCAAATTTAGCAACGGCAGCTTTTGAAAGTCTTGACTTATGGGCTGCTGCATTATCATGAAGCAGCCGGACACTTAGCGTTAGTTCTACACTTCTTTTCACTTTAACATCTCTGATGCGATGCATTAACCTTGCATAATAGTCTCCTCTGATTGTATTACACTTCTTCAGATAATCAATCATTAAAATTCCTTGCCGATCCCAAAAAACAGTTTCCATTATTTTTCCTGCCGAAGGGGCGACTTTAAACTTTTTGGGAGGACTGGAACCCTTAATATGCCACTGAATCGACCCAGGACCAAAATGATGGACCCAAGTTTCATTTCCGGTGATAGGTCGATTGATAATTAAACCTGGTTCGTCCCCACAAATCGCCAAACTTCTTCACATTTCTCCATTCGAGTACGCATTTGAAAATGCGTAAGAATTCGTGGAACCCATCTCGCAGTGACCTTTATCATGCCAAGGCAATGGTGTAAAATTCTGAAAACTGTGGTTCCTGAAACTCCTAATAAAGACGCTAATTGTCCCTTCTTTAATATTGCATCTTCTAATACCAAACACTTGGTTTTTTCAATAACATCCGAAGTGATCATGTCAACAGACCGACCTGGACGGGGATCGACTTAGAAGGGCAATTATCCCCGTATACAATCAACAAATTGTCAAACACGTTACCATGGCAGATGTGATTTAAAATGAATAAAATGAAAAATTGCATTACATTTTAAACTGCCCAGTCCGGGAATATAAAAACGACATATCGTATATCAGCTTAAAATACATAAACGCAGATGTGGTGTGAAATGTGGATTTTACTTTACAATAAAGCAGGATAGTTCTGGTCATACGTCCAATTATTGAAGATAAGGTTTTAATTAGAATCGTTGAAATCAGGTTTTAATTGAATTTAGTACTAGGATGTAAATATTGCAATTTAATATTGGGATTTTAATACGCCAATTTATACGTATTGAATCCTTGTTATATTAAATCAGTATTCCGTTTACTAGATAACAAACAAGTTACTACATTCGGCTATTTAAGAATGCGGAATGATTTTCGGAATTCGGGTTTTACGTGCGACAAGAGATTGGTTATATAGGTTTCAGGAATTTGTAAATAAATTTAATAACAGCAAATCTATAGGTGAATTAATTGCACGAGCAGAGAAAGTTGAGAGTATTAATGTTCAATGTTATATTGAGTGTTTTGATGACTCAGATGACTATGAGGGACGAACCAGGTAGAATTTGAAAACAAATTTTTCCAAATTACAAGTAGGGGAAGGTGGGGGAATACCGGCCAGCGGGTGATTCATACGTAAAGCCCCATCCTACTTAGTTTCAAGTGAACTATTGGTTGCAGGAACAGTTCATCGCCATATATTTGTAGCTTCGTCATTGTAGTGAGCAGTTCTTTCGTTTTTTACATGTGTCTTATAACAATAAAACATTTTATGTATGTATATCAATTTGCTTGTTGAGTGGCGGTTCTATAAATTGAATGTGTATAGCTTTATATCTCTTCCTTCGATTGGTCCAACTGCTCTTGTCTTAATTAGTAATTTGAATGAGCAATACCAAAATGGCGAACATATGGGTTAGTACCGGTCAGTGATAAACGGTTGGCCGGTATTACCCTACTTAAATCAATAACACGGTTTTAATTTTATTTTTTATTGCGGATACCACGCACGTACACCAGAAAAACTATGAAAGCTTCTTGGACTAAGGCACAGTTGCAAGCAGGCCGCTAAAAAATCTAACATTCCCAGATCTAGTTTGCAAGACAAAAGAAAAACTGATAATAATTCTGAACCTTCATTAGGCCGAAAACCAGTGCTTTCGATTGAGGCTGAAACGGAACTTGCATATCAAGTTAAAAAGTTGACAAATCTTTATTTCGGGTTAACTCCAAAAGAAGTTAAAAGATGTGCTTTTTCCTAAGCAAAGTTGAATAACATACAATCTCCCTTAAAAGAAGAGGCTGGGAAGCACAGAGTAGCTGTGTTCATGTCTCGCCGTAATATCACTCTACGAAAACCTGAAGACACTAGCGTAACTAGAATTACTGATTTTAATCGAGAAGAGGTATCTATTCTCTGGAAAAATCTTTCCTCCACTATGGAAAAATTCAAATTCTCACCACAAAGGATTTTCAATCGTGACGAGACTGGGGTTACGATAGTTCAACATCCTAACAAGAAACAGGAAAGGGTCAAAGAGTTGGATTTGTGACAAGCTGCAAAAGAGGGAAGACGACTACGGTGATGTGCGCGTTCAGTGTATCAGGCATATACGTACCTACGTTTATATATGCCTGCAAAAGGATGTCCCCATAATTTAAGCGAAATGGTCTCCCAGGTGCAAAGTATGAATGTTTATACAATAGGTGGATCACGCAGGAATGGTTCGGAGGTTGGTTAAAACATTTTCGGGCATTTGTAACGTCATCCAAAGAGGATACAGTTCTTTTGTTTATGGACAACCACTCCAGTCACCATACCCTTTAAGCCCACATTTATTGTAAAGGGAATGGAATCATTGTGTTGACTATTCCACCCCACACATCACACCGTCTGCAGCCACTAGAGGTGTCCTTCTATTGTTCTCTAAAGTCAACTTATCTCACTGTGTGCGACAAATATTTGACCAGTCATCCAAGTGAGAGAATAACTCCCCAGGATTTAGCAGAGTACCTACGCCAGAAAAAGCAGTTAAAAGCTTCAAAGAAACCGGCTCATTTCCCTTTAATTTTACAGAAGAAGGCTTTGCTCCAGCAGAAGATCCAAAAAGGCAGGATAAGTAGAAACAACCAGACTACTCCTGAGAAGAAAAGCATAGATTCGACTGCTGATATTGTAACAAACAATATTCCTTCCGCAGACATTATTCCTGTGCTTTCTTGTTCGCGTTCTAATACTAAAATTCAATAAAGAAATCAACGAAACAGTATTCTATAATTTTTACTTCCACTCGGTTGAAGGAAATGCTTGAGCGGAGAGAAGAAAATTGGAAGAAAAATTGAGCAGGTAAATCTGGTGAAAAGACAAAAAGAAAAGTTTTTGACAAACAGCAATTGCAATTATCTGAACCAAGACGAAGACGACATTTTGTGTTGACTTTTCAGCAACGTTTTTATACAAATAAATACAGGTGCATAACTTCAGTTATTGTGCCGAACTCAACGAATTACACTTAATTGCAAAATGTAATTTGATAATTAATGTTGCTTGTTATTTGAGGTATCCACGTCGGTAAGGTAAATTTTATTCTGTTCCAGATCGTGAAATGCTAATAATTTTAGTGCTATTGTCCACATAACTAACTTGAATTTAATAGTGTATTCATATTTATTTAATGGTTGCACAAAAAGTTTTGTGTATGCCATGGGCGCTAAATGCATTTTGTGTCCTTGGCATGCAAACAACTATTTTCAGTTTTGTATTTTACTGTCCATAAATTTATTTGCAGAATTCCTTATGTACTATTTTCACTTATAGCAAAAAATAAATTCTTATCAACTGTAATGTTAAAAGATTTTTGACACTTATACCTATCAGGAGGTATATGTATTTCAATAATAACAAAAAACAAATTCAACAAAATTTGGTACTAAACACGGTAGCCTCAAATTCAAAGACCCTTAGATTATTAACATTGTATTTTAAGTGATTGTCTATTTTGTTATAAAATGAATGCCAAACACGTTATTTAATCGTGAACCGTAAAAGCAAAATGATCTCTAATTTCAAACTTTCAAAAAACTGAACAGCAACATATCTAAATCCAAATGAAAATGACAAGATTCTTACCTCGTTGTAAGTGCACTACTTTAGGGCAGTAATCAACATTCGCAAAATATTGTCTGAATACATAAACGCTTCCCTCTTTACAATAATGTAGAAACAAAAAATGCATTTAATTCTACGAGAACAAAAACCGGACCAGTGTCAGCTACTACGAGCTTTACCCTTATAGCTCAATCTATGAGAGAGGAGGAAACTCATTCTATGTAAATTTAAAAATAAAAGGAACCATAAACAATTTGGTGGTTTGAATGGTAGCTGAAGTATCTTCAAAGTTGGGGGGATGACTTCTTTTGGCAAATACTATTGATACCCACAAGCACAAAAAGATTGTTCTACTTCTAGATTGTGTGATCAGTTTTTGTCGAATTTCTAATTTTACAATTTGACAAATCTGTAGGAATTTTACATTTGTTTATACAGGTATGCTGGTAAGATTAAAGTTATGATTATGATCAATCGACTTGCCACATTAGCCTATATGTTCTAGGTATACTGAAATATATATTAACGATTTTCAAGCGGGACTAACGGATCTTACAATTGTGTTGGTTTATTTTGTTTATTTGCTGGTAATAACTAGATATTAGGCCGCCAAATAATAGCTAGGCAGTGTATTAATTGTCCCAAATACCAACAATGAAATATACTGCTAGTAAAATATACGCAGTTTGAATTCGACACCTTTTATAAAAAACGCGAACAGGTTTGGGGTTTAGTGGAGTGAAATACAATACGAGTTATATTTTCCCATTTTGTAATTTTTTGAAGATTTTTTGGGAAAGACTGCGAATATGTAAAGCGCTTCCGATTCAACTTAGGATATAAGTGGTGCGTTGGGACGCTGTGGTAAAGTGTGCTATTCTATGCTTAGCTGTGGATCATATTTTCCAAAAATGTAAGCTCTTGATGGAAGGTATAAATATATAGATATTGGTACACGTTGGAGCAATTAATCATTGTCCACAACATAGACGCTCCAATTTGAAGGACAGTCCATAGTCCATGCACAAGGTTTTAAAACACCAGCGGATCGCCGTTTCTGTGGAGATGTGTGAAGGACAACCATTCTGATATTCTGTGCAATTTGGCAGGTTTTATTCTTAACAAGGTTACCGAGAATAATCAGGTCAGTTGTGTAACTGATTTTCTGCGAACTATGCTTGTCATGGTATTGCTATTTAAGTATTACGAGAGGTAATATTACTCTATGGTCATTCTCAATACTGAAAGAATTCCTAATACTGAAAGAAACAATAGAATTCTGTACAGTTGACGAGTTTTCAGTACGGTGTACATCCTAGCAGCGTTAATGTGGTGGGAATAAAACTGTAACGTAAGAAATGAGCAGGGGTTATTTTTAGATGCATTACTTTCACCAACCCTTTCGATTTCATGGGTTATCAAAATGTTTCTACTTTTACCTTTACCTTTATAAAACAACACTTTTTAAGCCACATTCGTTAATTAAAATTTTGGAACTCTTAATTACCGTAACTGTAATTGAATTGGTAACTCTGTTATTAAAAAAAAACTTTCAATTGTAATTAGAAGTTGTTAATTTGAGATATAACCGTTGATTCATTACTAACGTCAAAGGAAAAAGGAAAATATATAAACACAAGTTTGAGGAGCGCTAACAGTTATTCAGTGTAACTGGAAAATATTCATCCACAATTGGATGAAGTTCATCTCAGTATATATATATATATATATATATATATATATATATATATATATATATATATATATATATATTGCTTGAAAATAGTGAGTGTATTGTTAAAATTCATGAAATAGGATAACGGGAATTTCGGTCAGGGTTTTTTGGGTACTTAATGACGCTTTATTTTTAAGCTTAGTCTAGCTTTAGGTTAGGAGAAGAAACAAAATTAATTCCGAAAGCTAGATTAAGGTTAAACATAGGATTACATTAAGCACCCAAAAAGCCCTGACTGAAATTCCCGTTATCCAGTCTTATATATTATCTCTTATGCTACTCAATTGATTTCGCGAAATGTAAGACAAAGCAAGGGGAAATGGTTATTTAATTACGCTACTCAACAAAATTTCTCTGTCCCAAGTTAGGCCTAAGCGTTCCTCCTATTAAATGCGCATAATGTCAATTCAGTCTTTTCTTACCGTCCAGCAGGGCTGCCTGCGAATTTGAATGTTATACAAACCCTTAAGTCACGATCTTCAAGCGAGGTCTCGTTTTTCCACATTTTATAACCAAAACTTCAATATTTTATTCACTTGAATAGCATTGGAAATGAATAACTACGCAACCTTTACTGATATTCAATTGCATATAATGTCAGCCCCTTAAATTTGTATTAACTTTTAATACGTAATATACAATAATATTCTCACAAAAAATCCACTAAAAATCTTTTTGGCTTGGTCGGTGGAAATTATTTGCAAAACTGCTGTTAATACACGTAAATACATCCTTGGAGAAGAATCTAAACACGCGTTGTCCCTAATGAGGAAGGAAAAATTAATTGCTGTTTTATTTTAGAAAAACTAAAGCAACGACTTATAAAACAAACAAAACACACTAATTGCAATTATTCCTGTGAATTTCAGTTAGTTGGCTTCTTCCGGTGGCGTATAATGTGTTGAAGTCACTATTTAAAACAAAAGAAAAACGTATGCCTCTCTCCTTTTTTGACAAGCAGGAACTATTTCACTCACCATTTTATTTTGAAACTAAAATCATTCTTGGTATTTTTTGGAATTAATCAAATCTAATATTTTTCTATGGGTATTGTTTTAGTAAATTATTTCTAATTGTTTGGAAGATTAATGGCATGGATCTATTGCCATCACATGCCATCTGTATCCGATTCCAAAGTTGTTCTCGGTATTCATTTCAACAGCATAAACACGGGTATTTAGATAACACCACACAAATAATTCTAACGAATTTAAATCCGGCAATCGTGCCGGCCGCGGTACTTCAATGCTTCGCCCAATCCAACGCCCAGGAAATCTTGTATTTAAAATTCTATTACGTTTCCTGTACAGTGTGGTGGAGCACCATCCTGCATGAAAAACACGTTCATCCTAACGTCTATAAGTAGGTCGTTAAACAGTTCCGGTAAATTTTGTCTTAAAAAATTGAGATATATTTCATCAGTAAAGCTGGAAAACGGATAGATCCGATTAGGTAATCGTCTACTAACCATATCCAATATTTTCGCTGAGCCTATGTTGATGGGATCTAATTACAGTTGAATGTTGGTTTTCATCCAACCACTTGTGAGAATTATGCTGGTTTATCATTCCATTTCGGAAAAAAAAGCACTTGTCCGTGGTCAAAAAGAATCTAACAAATCGTGCATCGTCCATTTCCATTTAAAAATCGTTCACAAAAATTCATCCGGGAAGCAATAGTGCATGTACTTTTTGTAGGTGAAAGGGATGTAAATTTTGTTCACGTAAAACTTTAAACGCCTTGGTGTGCCACACACTGCATTCTAAACCTAACACTCGCGCACTTATTGAGGGCTGTTTATAAACTCTATCTAAAACGTTTTCATCAGTTTCAACTGGTATACGAGTAGTCCTTTAAATTTCCATACTCTAATAAGCGATGAACAGTTCCAAAGGTGCTATGATGCGGGAGTCTTCTGGTTGGAAGTATTTGTCCATACAATCGAGCAGCAGCACGAGGTTTACAATTAGGAGCACCACAACACGAATGCAAGCTCTGAAATACAATAATTCATTTTTTTTACAGTAATTAGACAAACACCATAAGCACAAGAGAATTAAAAAGTAAATATCAAATGCGAAGACATCTCTGATTTTCTTCATGGATTTACTTATTTAATTTGCTTTTCGGTCAATTCTGCCATTGTTTGTCTTGATGTAAACATTTTAAAGACGAAGATTTTGTAAAAAAGCAGTGAGGTATACGATTTTCTTCTGTTCTAAGTGGTGACTTCAGTACATTCTACGCCACTGGATGGAGCTAACTAATTAAAATTCACCGGACTAATTGCAATTAGTATGTTTATTGTTTAATAAGTAATTGAGTTATTTCTTCCTAAAATAAGACAATCTATTCTTTCTTGCATTGTAGCGTGCTTTACAACAACGCAAATATCTCAAAAACTAAGCGCCAATTCGAAAAAATATGAGGTATGATTAGTTTAGGTTCAAAATAAAATATTTTTCTTTTGTTTTAAGGAGAGACTTTAACACATTCTACACTACTGGATGGGGCCAACTAACTGAAGTGCACTAATTGTAATTAGTGAAACATTAAAGTACATCAAATTTCAATTCAGCTGTCCCTCTAGATTTTAAGAAACCTTAAAACGTCTTCGAAAACGCATTGATAAGAATTTTTGTCTTATTTTGGAACATAGAATCTCCAGTTTTCGTTTGTCGGCGATTTTAAAATACATCCTGTATAAACAAAATTCATAGACAATCATGTCAAAAATAAAAATGCAAATTCAAGAAGAATCAGTAGACCAGGGTGAAATGAATGATTATTGGGTGTGTTGTATGAAACTCCTAGTTGACAAATTTCCTACATGATTTATGATAGTATGCACTTAATTAATATACCAGATGAACCAGTTTAGGAATTATGTTACTTTCGGATTTCTGACTAATGACAACGGTAAGATGATTGATGAATTATGATTTTATGTAAATGTAAAAGATATCAAATGTAGCCAGATTCTGGATTTTATACTGACCAAACCTGTTCTCATAGGACTAGGTGACTGTGGGGAATGATTTACACTGCAAATTTTGCACCAAAGTATGAAGGAACAGTTCCACTACCAGGTTGAAGAAAGTGATTGAGATACTATGTGGAGCGAGGTCACTCGTCTGTAACGCGGTGAGGAGCATCAGAAGTGTAGTGACCTATGTTAGAGCATTGTCTTGAACACGTACCACTTGAGCGTTTTATGGGACCCGTTTACACATAGAATAGAATAGGAGATCCAGGAAGGTTTTGTGAAAACGAGGTAAAACTTTTACTTTACGTCTAGGTAAATAAATCACTGTTACTAAATTGCACCTAGAGCGGTATTTTGTTGTGTATTGCACGGCAGTAAACTAACATCTTTCTTTAAATTAATTGAAGTAGATTAGGTCTAACATTAGGCAATAAAGTTTTTCTTATATGGAGGATGTTCTAAGCCAAAACTTGTAGGTATTTGTAGTAACTGAAATCATCTTATCTTCATCTATGGTACATTACATAATTTTAATAGAAACGCGAAACAAGTAAATTAAGTAGTGTTTGCCAATTAGAATCAATATGATGTCAGAGTACAATACGGAGTATTTTTTAACACATTATTTAAGATTTCACATTTTAAAAAGTTTAAATATTTGTTATTACACTTAAAATTATTATTTTTTATTTAATTTATCAATAACATAATTTGTGTACGGTGGCCCAGAAGTGTGTTGCCATAAATACATTTGATGCCATAAGAAAATAAAAGCTTAATAATTTGTCTTCCATGACTTATAGATACTGGTCAACTTGATAATTTACTTCTACTACGTTATGCAAAAAAAACCTTTTTGAATTTTCTAAACCTTTTTTGTACAAATTTAAGATACTGGTGAATGTCTTCGGCTCCGTCGTGGTCGGGTATCTAATTGTGGGAACTACTGTAGCTTCGTTCGACAACCCGACATATGAACACTGATATAATAAGGAAAAATAACTAAAATTACCTTATACTAACTTTCCAGTTCGCACGTCCCTCCAACCCACGAATTCGTATTTGAAACTATATGCTCCAAAATATTCAAAAACTGCGTAACAAAATTATGAGTACTTGCATTATATTCATTATTATAATCAAATATGAATCTGTGAGCTAGTATCATTTTAAATTTTAATTAAATCAAGCAAATATCTACCCCTTTTCCCTGTTCATAAATGATTACTATGTTTACCTCTTAAGAGAACTCAACACTTCACCCCTCACTTAAATTTAAGTTACAACAACAAAAGAAATATACCTGTACAAATAATCACAATAGAAAAAGCACATATGAAATAATATTTATATATAAACCTGAATTAAGTTTATAATTGTAAATAACCAGTAAGAAGTTTTGCCAAACGACGAAATCGGAATCATGAGCAATATCTTTAAAGCTTAAAAATAATACATTCCTTAAAATTTCACCTTTTTAGTATTCAGTAGTGTGCTGGAAAATGGAGGGGAAGTCACACATCAATTTTTGCTTAAGACTATCCCAACTTAAAATTTTAAAATGTCATTTTACACAAATAGGACACATATTTATTCACAACCGTCCACAATGAAATACCACTAGAGTTTCACAAAGTAAATATTACCTTACACTGGTTCAGTTACAGTCGAAGTCTCAGACACCTTCTCTAGCTGCTTTAGTGATGCATTTGTACTTCCACGGGTACAAATTTATTAACGTCGCCTTCCTGGAGATTATTTGCTTACAAAAAATTATGCGACAATTTAGTTTAAGACAGTTGCGTCGTCGTCGCTTACAGTAACCAGTATCAGTATTACAAGCCTTTGGAGCATTAAATTTTGTTTAATGGTACTCCAATCAATGCCTTTAATCTTTAATTAAACAATAAACTAACCCCATTTAATATTATTTGCAACCATTCACGAAACTTTTTCCTCAATACCAGTCTTCCACTAGAGATTTGCTTAAAACTTGAATGTCAACTCTTAAATAACCTTTTAAGCAGCCGCTAGCGCGTCTTACCTAAAGCACCAAGTAATAAGTAGTATAGGTTCACCCTCACAACGGGGTGAGTTTGTCTCAAATCCATGTCTCTAGCCTTTACTTAAACAAGCGCTATACTGTACTTCCAAAACAATGAACTAACCCCATTAAATATTATTTGCATGTTTCCCTCAATATCAGTATTCAACTGGAAATTTTTTTAAAACTTGAATAATGTGAACTCTTAAACAACTTTTTTAGTAGCCCCTAATGCGTGCTACATAAAGTACTAAGTAGTATAGGTTTACCCACATAACGGGGTGAGTTGGTCACATCACCACTATAAAGGGGCGACAAATTTCTCTACAGGTCTTTAACGCATGAAGGGAATCGATCCATTCCTTTTCACTAGAACATTACTAAATCGGCATTACAATCATCATCTCTTCGAACTAATCACATCTGTCAATAATTAAAAATGAACCCCGACATCTTCTACATACCCCAAAGAACTAGTTAGCATACGCACGTGAAAACGATATGCACACTTATAACTTTAAATGTATTCTAATCCAATCTATCCCAATTTAAACGATACTGAATATTATTTAATTAAACATATAAAGCTTAATTTCATTTTGTACCTGTATTATCACTGCATGTAAGCAAATATGGCTGAACACACTATCAAACCGCCTTGCCAAAATTTTATTACAACGTCTGCGCATGTGTCTGCCTGTGCGTGTGGGTATACGTGTACGTGTACGTACGCATACGTGTACGTGTACGTGTACGTGTACACGTGTACGTGTACGTGTACGTGTACGTGTACGTGTACGTGCAGTCGTGACGTGACGTGTGCGTGTACGTGTACGTGTACGTGTACGTGTACGTGTACGTGTACGTGACGTGTACGTGTACGTGTACGTGTACGTGTACGTGTACGTGTACGTGTACGTGTGCGTACGTGTACGTGTACGTGTACGTGTGCGTGTACGTGTACGTGTACGTGTCGTACGTGTACGTGTACGTGTACGTGTACGGTACGTAGTCGTGTACGTGTACGTGTACGTGTACGTGTACGTGTACGGTACGTGTACGTGCTGTACTGTACGTGTACGTGTGTGTACGTGTACGTGACGTACGTGTACGTGTACGTGTACGAGTACGTATACGTGTACGTGTACGTGTACGTGTACGTGTACGTATACGTGTACGTGTACGTCTACGTGTACGTGTACGTGTACGTGTACGTATACGTATACGTATACGTACGTGTACGTGTACGTGTACGTCTACGTGTACGTCTACGTGTACGTGTACGTATACGTATACGTGTACGAGTGTCATATACGTGTGAGCGTTGAACGTGTTGGAATTGGTGTGTGAGTGTGTTTGTATGTGAACGTGTGTGTGTGTGTGCGTGTGTGCGTGTGTGTGTGTTTGTGTGTGTGTGTGTGTGTGTGTGTGTGTGTGTGTGTGTGTGTGTGTGTGTGTGTGTGTGTGTGTGTGTGTGTGTGTGTGTGTGTGTGTGTGTGTGTGTGTGTGTGTGTGTGTGTGTGTGTGTGTGTGTGTGTGTGTGTGTGTGTGTGTGTTTGTGTGTGTGACTGTATTTCTCTGTGTGTACTTGAGCGTGTGTGGGTGTATGCGAGTGTGCGTATGTGAGTGTGGGTGCATGTGTGCACGTACAAGAGCACGGGTTATTGTGTCAAGTAAAATAGCATAAAATGGGAGCCCCGTAGATATACGGAACATACTTCTGAACTCTAACGCGCCGTGTATGTACATGCGCTTATGCGCGTGCGTGTGTGCGCGTGTGTGAAAAAAAGTTAAGCGTGCAGTTTAGGAATTTTCTTTATGAATCCATTACTGCCAAACTTTTAATGGCCAGTCACTTCAAACATTTAAATTAACAAATCGTAACTCGTATGCAGTCACTGTTGTGAAGTTGATGAAAAATTCTGATAGGAATCTGAAAATTATTTCATTCTGTTTTAAACCGCTTAGCTGTTAATAGTATATGGACTGTTGACGTAAGTCTCTTGGAACACTCTTTATAACAGAAGATAATTAGAAAATACAGAAAGACAAATAAGAGCGAGTGGGCAGGGCGATTTTTAATAACATGAACAGAAAATTTTTATTGAAGTGTTTGCCAATTTTTCGTGCTAACTGTATAGTTACAAATAAATGGTTGAAGTTCGAAGGAGAGAGAAGATGTGCTTTAGTGGAATACTACTATAAAAGTGTTCTTGTAACAATCTTAAATTGCTGCCGTAGGAACTTGATTAATTAATTTAAGCAAATACAATCTTGAAATGAACTGCATAATAAATACGATGATAAACATTAATTACATCAAAAAAATATTAAAATACATACATCTTTGCGGGTTCTTTTATTTATACGTCATTTATAATGCAGTAACACTAAGACATTTGAATAATGGTGTACAGAATATGCACACTAGAATATAAATATGGTAACACATAAGCACTTACTTATTTAGGATTTAGTGCAACGGATTGGAATCGATTTGCCTATTTCTATCAATTGTAAGTAATGGGTAAATATAATCTAACAGTGAAGTACGGTTTACGTAAAATGAAATATTCCACTGAGTTTATCTTTCCATCAGTCTCAATAAGCTTTTTCCAGTTTTCGAAAAAGAGGTTATGGAAAATTGTGATTAGGTTAAATGTTAAACTGGAATTGTATTTTAAAAACAAGTATTAAATTATTAACGTTTTATTAAACGTTATTACCTGACCTACAGATTTAGTTTATAGAAGTAATATTAGCATACATATATATATATATATATATATATATATATATATATATATATATATGTATATATATATATATATATATATATATGTATATTATATATATATATATATATATATATATATATATATATATATATATATATATGTATATGCTTATGTTATTTCTATATACTAAATCTGTACAAAGTGATTTATAAGTTTTCACTAAAAGTACTCTACGCCATAACTTTGTTAGTGTTAATTGGATTGATTTCATATTTTAGTGCGAAGTTATGTTATTCCTACCTAATTATCACGAGTGATCAAGCTTTAAATAATCCAAGGACCGGTCTTTAAAAATTAGCCGGCTTGGATTCTAGAATTTTACGCACTCTGTATATGGATTTTGCAAAACTTTTGATAGTTCCCTGAAAGTAAGAGATGGGAACACAACTAATTTAATTTGTTCTGATTGGACTAGATCGTTAACTCGTATGTCAAGTTTTAGTTGTGCATGTGTTTACCATCTATCGATATTATAATGTGATAGATTTTGTTAAAGTCGTGTTTTCCATTATTACCATTTATTCATTCGAGTGTGCCCTAAAATATCAATTTAAAGGCGGTTTAATAATATTTAGTCTATTAAAGATCTAAGTACCGTTACTACATAAAATCAATTTTTGAGGGTAGACTTTCATATTCACACCTAACTTGTATACCAGTCTTATTGTCCTTTCATATTTTCTAAATTCGTTTGGTGCATTTAAAAAACCTGCAAATTCCCGTGATGAACCTTGCAATGAAGAAAAAGCAAATACTGTTTTATTAGCTGTTATGGAAAATCCGAATTTTTCTACCTGGTACATTAAAGAAACAATTGAGTGGCCAATGCTACTGCTCATTTTATTTTACAAAAGAAAAAATACGTCTATTTAAATTTCGAATTTGTGAGAGACTTCGACCAGGGAATTTAGCGAAGCTCAGAGAGGTCTGTGAATGGTATACCAGGCAATGTGCAGATAATGAGCAATTTTCATATAAAATCATTTGGTCGAAAGAAAGTCAAGTGACCAATAATGGAATTTTTAACAGAAGAAATGCTCACTATTTGGCGAAAGAAAATCCTGGAGTTTAAGAAGTGCGCAGGCACCAACACAGTTTCGGTTTTAATATGTGAGCTGCAATATTCGGAATGCGAATAATTGTTCCATTTACTATAATGGATATTTAAATTATGAACACTACCAAAATTTATTAGAAAATGTGGTAGAAGCATCTTTAGCTAGTTTACCTCAGGCTGATAATGAAGAATATTGGATTTCACAAGACGGTGCTCCGGCACATAATTCCTGAGCCGTCCAGGAATATTTATCGGCAAGGTTTCCAGCAAGATAGATTGGAACATATTCGAGAGTAAGCGGCCAGCGCGATCTCCCGATGTAACACCTCTTGTGTCTGGGGATTTGTCAAAAATTATGTTTACCGATTCAATAGTGAAAATGACAATCAATTGAGGAACTTAGTTTACGAAGCATTTGAAAGTATTACGCTTCAAATGCTTCGGAATGTTTTGAATTCAACTGTAAGACGGTAATATTTGTGTTTGGAAAATAATGGAGAACTTTTTGAACAACTGTCGTAATGATTATAAGTAAGTATTTCTTACTTTAATCTACACTAAAAAGAAAACGAATTAATAGTTTTTCGTTTTACTGTCAATTCTAATATGAAGAAACCTTATTATGGTTTGTGTGACAATCATACGGGGAAGTTACTGCATCAACTTCTTGAAAATGCAGGTCTGTATTCAAAAATTTCGTGATTATGGTCCATAAAAGAATGATGGTGTGGGTAAAATGCCATCAGACCATCAAATGTGATACATTGCTGAATTTGTAATAAAAAAACCTTTCAAAATCAGCATTCAACAGGACCGTATTTAAAAAAATAAGTTGATGATGGTTATAAAAACAGGAAACGTCCGATTGAAAAACTGACTATGCCATGTTAAAGCCCATAGCAAGTTGCCGTGAAGAAGTGTTTGTATGTTTTACACTAGCACTGAATAATAACGCCCGAAAAAATTAAAATAGAAGCTTCAAAAATTCAAATTTATTCAAACATCTCAAAAAAACATCCAAACCTTCCATTTTTAGTGTCATTCTATTGGTCCCCTAACACACACATACACACATATAATGGAGGCCTTTAAAAGGAACATAAAATGAGCATTTCAAAACGTCTACTCCTATCGCTATCACATGGTGATTTATGAGTTTTGCTAAATCTACTCTACGCCATAACTTTGTTAATGTTCATTTGATTGATTTCATATTTTGCTACAAAGTTATGCTATCCCTACCTAATTATCCTACGCGATCAAAATTTAAATAATCCAGGACTGGTCTTTAAAAATTAGCAGGCTTTGGTTTTAGAATTGTACATACCCTGTATATGGATTTTGCAAAACTTTTGACGGTTCCCTAAAAGTACAGAGATGGGAAACACAACTAGTCTAGTTCACATTGTCCCCACACCATCATTCTGTTTTTAATATAAAAATCAAATCGAATAAATTTTTTAAGTCTGGCAAAATCTGTGTAATTTTATTATTATTTTATTATAAATTTTAAATAAGAAACATTTCATCTAAAAAAAATAAATCAAATTAAGCACTAAATATGTTTCCATTTTTATAATAGTTATTTTAGTCAATTTCCAGGGTCGGCTTACAAAATGTATCCAACATATGTGGGCATTAGCATAATATCACCTTAAGTAGTACATAATGTTTATTTTATCTAATTCCAAGAACAGTAACTTGTAGAAGTAAAAATTAATTTAAACTGTTTAAATTATTTTTTATTTCTACAAGAAAAAAATTTGGTGCTGAAACGATTTTAATAGTTTACAAAATCTAACAAACAAAAAATAACTACAAAAATTTTAATGTATTATTAATAATTTAAACTACAAAGTAAAAACTAAAAATTTCTGATTACAGGATATTTTCAAAAACAAAACCACCTGCTTCAATACACTTTCTCTGTCGAACTATTAAATGTCTAATTGAGTTCCTGACTGTTAACGGGAATTTTTTACATTTTTGTAGTAGAAAACGCTTGTAAACATTTTTAATACGCCAAGAGGAATGAGGGGGATTCAATGAATTTTAATCAAAAACAATAAAATTTATAAGGAAAATATTTGACTGATTTTAGTAATAATTTCAAAAAAGAACTTACAAAACTATGTAGACTTAACTAAAACAATAATTATTCAGCAAGTATTAATAATAGTACTTTTTAAATCAAATCGTGGACTCGACACCTTTGCATCATTTTTAAAAGATTTAACCTATCCTAGGATGCTGTGACAATTTCACACTTTATATTAGTAATTTGAAGTTGTGTTTTGAGTAATAATTATCTTATTAGTGATTGTTGGCTCGATATTTTTGACTGTGGTACTTTCCCTCTATCTAAATCAGAACGCGACATAAATCGATTACAAGAAGATGAAATACTTGATATGGTCTTAGAAGATCCAAAAATAAGTACCCGAAAAGTTAGTAGACAATTAGGAGTAAAACGAAAAACTATTAATTCGTTTTCTTTTTAGTGTAGATTAAAGTAAGAAATACTTACTTATAATCATTACGACAGTTGTTCAAAAAGTTCTCCATTATTTTCCAAACACAAATATTACCGTCTTACAGTTGAATTCAAAACATTGCGAAGCATTTGAAGCGTAATACTTTCAAATGCTTCGTAAACTAAGTTCCTCAATTGATTGTCATTTTCACTATTGAATCGGTAAACATAATTTTTGACAAATCCCCAGACACAAGAGGTGTTACATCGGGAGATCGCGCTGGCCGCTTACTCTCGAATATGTTCCAATCTATCTTGCTGGAAACCTTGCCGATAAATATTCCTGGACGGCTCAGGAATTATGTGCCGGAGCACCGTCTTGTGAAATCCAATATTCTTCATTATCAGCCTGAGGTAAACTAGCTAAAGATGCTTCTACCACATTTTCTAATAAATTTTGGTAGTGTTCATAATTTAAATATCCATTATAGTAAAATGGAACAATTATTCGCATTCCGAATATTGCAGCTCACATATTAAAACCGAAACTGTGTTGGTGCCTGCGCACTTCTTAAACTCCAGGATTTTCTTTCGCCAAATAGTGAGCATTTCTTCTGTTAAAAATTCCATTATTGGTCACTTGACTTTCTTTCGACCAAATGATTTTATATGAAAATTGCTCATTATCTGCACATTGCCTGGTATACCATTCACAGACCTCTCTGAGCTTCGCTAAATTCCCTGGTCGAAGTCTCTCACAAATTCGAAATTTAAATAGACGTATTTTTTCTTTTTGTAAAATAAAATGAGCAGTAGCATTGGCCACTCCAATTGTTTCTTTAATGTACCAGGTAGAAAAATTCGGATTTTCCATAACAGCTAATAAAACAGTATTTGCTTTTTCTTCATTGCAAGGTTCATCACGGGAATTTGCAGGTTTTTTAAATGCACCAAACGAATTTAGAAAATATGAAAGGACAATAAGACTGGTATACAAGTTAGGTGTGAATATGAAAGTCTACCCTCAAAAATTGATTTTATGTAGTAACGGTACTTAGATCTTTAATAGATTAAATATTATTAAACCGCCTTTAAATTGATATTTTAGGGCACACTCGAATGAATAAATGGTAATAATGGAAAACACGACTTTAACAAAATCTATCACATTATAATATCGATAGATGGTAAACACATGCACAACTAAAACTTGACATACGAGTTAACGATCTAGTCCAATCAGAACAAATTAAATTAAAAAAACGTAATTATCCTTTGCTACGACTGTAATGGTTACGATACATTAAAAACATAATCTACACGTTTAACCTAATTTTGATTTTAACTGAATACGTTAACTCATTGCAATGTTGCGATGACCAAATATATTTAATTGTTGCAGAATTTACTTTATAAGTTAAATGTTACGTAACAAGATCCTACGATTACAACCCCAAAGTTTTGTGTTTTATCATTGTGTAATTTACAATGAAATAAACATACAAATAATTTTAAATGTACTAATAATTTTGCGTGTAATTATTGAATACCATTAATTAATTTAATTACGAATCATGCTTTATAAACAGGGGAGGAAACTTAACACCTCACTAGTTTACTTGAGTATTCATAATGAAACAAAATGTTATATTGTATAACGCATGAAAAAATAAATTAACGTTAAATAACAAATACTAAGAAAAAGTGTATGGGTTACAATGATTTATTGATGCTGGAAACCATTTTCATAGTAAACATATGGAGAAACTTAATGAAAAATGAATCATTTAAAAAAATAAATTGAAGCAGTAGTTACATTTACTTGGAATAGAGTCGATCTCTGCTTCAGTCTGTCTTCAGCTGTGTTTTTGACATACTCTATAGACAGGTGTGGAACGATCAGGCGCCGATTAAAGGTTAGAGGGCAAAAATCTGGAGGCTGAGGTGGCTAAGAGGTTTAGACCTCAATTACGACATTCTCAAATATTTATTAGATTGTTAGTCAGTGTAAAATGCGATCAAACTTTTTGAAACCAAATTATTGCATGTCAGGTTTAATATAGTATAGCTCTTTAAAGGATAGTCCATCATGAATATTTTACAGTGGTGTATGCGTTTTGTTATCAGATGCAGATATTCCAAGTTATAATTTGAAATAATATTATTTGAAGATGACGTTATATAATTGAACATTTTAGCTTGATTCGCCTCATACAAATAATTATACATTATTTTTTTGTGCTCAAATGCTTTTAAATATATAGATTTAAGCATTTAGCCCGAATACTCTGTCAAAATTCTATTATTTTAATTATAGGCCACTAATGGCTCTTGTACTTTTAAAGCGGAAACATAATTTTGATGAATTGCACCTAACCATGAATACTATGTACTGTAATCTCATAAACTGAAAAGCCTATCTAGAGTAGATAATTTAACTATACAGTGCCGTCTAAAGTTCTCCCCCACCCCCCAACCAATTATGTAAAATAGTTTTAAATGGGATCATATGGCAAATAATACCTCATTTGAAAGTTAGTTTCAAGTCCAAAAGCCTCAAAACATAAATTGGTGTATTTGAGTTGAAACTCATGAACCAGCAGTGGTATTTTAACGTTGATGATGTCGTTGATAAGGACTTGGAGCGAGCTTTCAAATGAGATATTACTTGCAATATGATCCCATTTAAAATTATTTTACAAAATGGTGGCTGTCCGCAATTTTTAATAATTACGTTACTGAATAAAAACGTCGTATATGGGCCATAATTCGATTTCCGAAAGTTTTGTTAATTTCAATTGTATGGTTCACATAATAGGTTGGGAGGAAGGGGGGGACAGACTTTAGACGGGCACTGTATACTTAATTTGAGCGAGAGACCATATTACTGATCAGTAACTTTAATACCTGTAGTTTACACCAGATAAAGGATTTCCAGTATCCAAGGATAAACAAATATGCATTACTTATATAAAACGCGGTTTCCCAACAAAGTATTGCAGAAAACAAAATTTGGTATCAAAACTCCTAATTTTACAGTTTTTGTTTAGGTTAATAGTAGCGTGGAGCGGATAACCGCTTTAAACGTAATTTTGTTACCAAGAATATTTAGAAGTTATTGAACATAAACTGTTTCAACGGTAACATTTCAACTTATGGTTATACTGAACTAACTTAAAAATAATTTTTCTTGTTTAATCTAATATGTATAAAGTTGAACAAACTCATTCTTCATTTTAACACGTAATAATAGCTATGTAAATGTTTCCAATTGCGTAGTTTCTCACTGTTTCGTGAGTTAATACCATGCGTCTATCCTAGAAACCACACCTCATTTTCTGGTATAGAACGGTTATATTGATAGGAACTCTTTTCACATTTTCGGAAGAGAGCTCGTCTGTTTCCTGATCGCTCTTAAAGCATTTTAATCATCCTCAGTAATTCAGTAATACCTACTTATTTCGGATAATTAATCTAGACGTCTACTTCTTTGAATTTAAATTCATAGTTGCTGTCCAAACTCACTTAACTTCGTTCAATCCAGATAGCCCATTAAATAAAGGAAATAAAGTTATTAGGTAACCGATTCACTTGCTTGCGAGATACTCTTGGGGAAGATGGAAATAATACGAGTTTAGCTATCTTAGTAGGGGAATATAGATCTTATGTGGGAAAACGATACCGTTTGGTAGTTAGTTTTCTAGAATACTATCTACGTTTTAGAATTAATTTAAGAAAGTGAATTTTTGATTTTTCAAACTCTCTTGAAAAGTTGACTACGGATTAAGTCAACAAAGGCAAGTACGTAAGAGTTAATTATCATCTCAACCTAATAGCCCTTTATTTACTACAAATTTGCAAAGGAACAGTTTTGCTTCGAAAAATTGCGGAAGCCATCAATACTATATGATCATGATATTCATGCGACGTGTTAGTGTTGAAAAGTCTTACTCAGAACGTTATTACCCCTGTGTTGTCACTAGAAATAAGAACAAATTTAGAAGTTTACGATTCTTACTTCGTTAAGTAATCCCAA
Source organism: Vesta saturnalis (assembly GCA_036346205.1). NCBI lineage: Eukaryota > Metazoa > Arthropoda > Insecta > Coleoptera > Lampyridae > Vesta > Vesta saturnalis. Next base: position 352,527 of record JARFJB010000690.1, on the reverse strand, counting down.
CCTCCATAAATCTATTAAGATGAAATTTTATTACATATAAAGGTTAAACCCTATTTTTATAAATAACTAACCGTGTATACATGTAGAAGGTATATAACATAATATGGGTGGTAATAACCTATTATGTACGAGTATCGAAATGTACACGAGTGCGTAATAGGCATTAACATCCGAATTGTGAACTATGCTGTTTATACTGCTATAGAGTATAAAAACAACGACGTACGAGTAATACCACTCGTTAAAGTTCTTATCACCTTTGAAGGTTTTATACATGTACCTAATATTGTAATGAACGATTCCATAAAAATAAATTATTTCATAAATGTATTATAGGATTGTATGGTTTATTTCAATAACCATGTTAAAGTAATAATAAACTTAAATGTACTACAAACTGTAATTTAAAGGTAGTACTGATATGTTTTTATATTATATTATAATATTTATTATATTTTTCAGTGTACAGTAATGTTCTATGCTTTTTAACACTAAAGTACATGGATTAAATACATATATGGGTTTTATTGCTGATACACTGCTTTCAATATATTCTATGCGCTAAATTGTAGTGGCAGTTGAGGCTTTACTTAAACCAGAATTTATAACTTTGTGTTATTGAAGTCAGCAGGTTACCACTGGCATCGATTAGAATAGTGGTGGAAGTAATACCGTAAGTTAAAATAACCTAAATGTTACATTACAATTAAAAACATGTTAATATTTTAATAGCAATTTATAATGAATACCATTATAAATAACTATGCACCAAAGGCAGGTAGATACTTTTTTACATTGTTTTAAAAATAACTAAAATAATAGGCTATATTATATTGTTCAATATTTGGTTTAAACTTCTATATAGCATAAACATTGATGTAACATATCCCTAGATCAAACCATATCCAAAGTTTTTATCTAATAACTTATTCTTTATGTACTAAATAAACAAGCCTTCAACTGCACCACAAAGCTCATAATACATTATCGAATGGACTGTTTAATCTAAAATGTATATTGTGTACAAGTCATATTCGATACATGATTAGAGTTTCTTTTGTATTTGAGACACAATTGGCAACTTGTAGAAACTATCATTTATGCACTAAAATTATTAATCTACTAAATTTAGAATGTATCAAGTAATCTCTTGCACCATCGATAAATGGTATTTCCGATATTATTTCATTATATTTTCTAAAATGAAGATTTTAATTTAGTGGAGTGACAGTATGTTCTTACAGTGTTGCAAAGTTTCTTTAGAACAAATCGGCTTGAACTCCCAATTAAGCCTTGTTGCTACAATCAATAGAGTGTACATGTGCTCTATACTTCAAAACTACATTAAGAAATGTATCCATACTACAGAATGCTACTCATCACTAAACAATTGTAATAATATGTAATAGTTTTTTTGACATTTAAATTCATACCAAATAATACTTTGAGGTTAACTCAGTGAAACTAACGTACTAAAGTTACCAACATTAATAAGTTTTTAATATATATATATATTTAAATATTTATATGATTATAAATTTAAAAGACATTTAATTTATAATATATATTAATATTATATTATATATAACATTGACTCCATTTCAAATGAAACCATCTGTAAAAATGTAATTTATATCTATGTTAGCTTTTTTTTCAAATGATAACCATCAAAACTTCACTTTATGACAAAATTTAAGTAAATTTCAATTTTCAATGGACTTTTCTAATATTATATTTTACAATGTCAAATATGGAAAATTTGATTAGCATTTTTTTGAAATTTTAGACTACACCATGGACAGTAACTCTCAGTAGGGTAAATCTTCAAATTTAAAATGCAACTATGACAAATTATTAATTACTAAATTTTATGATTGACATTTTATAGTAATCTCATTGTCATATTACAAATCTTATTACGATAAATGATGTATAATTTCTCATGACAAATTATTAGTTTTCTATTTTCTAAAATTAAGTAGCCATAAAAATAAACAAAAGAAAGATAAATTAAGTGAATAATTCTAATAATTTGACGTTTTACTATAAAATTTGTTTTCCATGGCCTCTATTATTATCTGCCATTATCAATAGAAATGTAAATCAAGTAAAAGTTGCTATGAGCCTACATTAATTTTGTCACAAATCTGTCATTTTTCAATATTTTTCATGAAATTTGGATTTACCATCATGAGAGGTTACTGAATCAGGTGTAAATTTCAATTAAAAAATCGCTAATCAATTTGTCCATTTTCGACATTGAAAATAATCAAAATTAAAATTGAAATTTATTCTAAATTTTGTCATAAATAGTTTTGATGGTTTATCATTTAAAAAAAGCGTTAACATAGGATTATAAATACATTTTTACAGAGGTTTCCATTTGAAATTTATATATATATATATATATATATATATATATATATATATATATATATATATATATATATATATATATATATATATGACAAGTTAAGTTCAATAGGAACTCTTCATTTTCCTTTCTTCTGCAAGTGGTTGCAGGGCACGTCTATCGTGAATGAATATCAATTATTTCCTGGATGTAATTAATCCATCGACTAGGGTTGGCTTTATATTTATTTCTCATTATTTGGAATAATTAATTGTTATTAATGGTTTCTTACGATCAAGCGGATTTAAGGTTGAAACGTCAGCCATCAACACAAGAGTTATCTCATTATAATTGGTAGCTTTAAGGCTGGGGAATGTAATACAAATTATGGGTACTTCTAATGTCAAGAACAACTACTAAATTTCTTAACATTATACAGTACAATTTACACCACGTGTAGAGGGTGAACCAATGTATAGAATGATACATTTGCCATATAAATTTGATTACTAGAAAATGCAAAAAAACCAAAGTAGTGCCAATTTTTTTGAGAAAAAAATCATTTCTCTCAAGATGACATGTAGGTTCAATCATACAATCATGAGGTACATAATGGTATATTAATGATTCGTCAACGTGGAGCCGTACTAAACTTAAAAAAAAGAGCTGTTCTTGACATTAGTTTACGCTCTCGTTCCTTACGAGAATAAAAATGACGATATAATTCAACTATAAGTTTCTTATTCCATGTGTATGTACGATAAGAAAGGAATTGCAAAGATTGCAATGGAGATATTTATTTTCTTCTAGAGCAATGGGATAGACAATCATTAGTTCGCTTTCATTTAGTGAGTGCAACCAATTTAAATTGTAATGAGCACACTCAGTAACATCTACAAAGTAAAGTTCGCGTAAGAAGGAAATTCCCCACCCTTGAGGAAAAGTATTTACATTTCGATTGGAAAATTCTCATCAATGTGGTTTATAAATGTAACGTTTCTTCCGAAATGTTACATTGTTTGAATTTGTCATATTGTGTACTTCATTACGCTGAGATTTATTCTAATGTTTGCTTGTGTCTTATGTAATAAATTACAGAAGTTTTACTCTGCGGGTAAGTCCGACAACCATAAACTCATTTACTATGGGGGTCCGATAACCATAAACACAATTATATAAACTATTGAACTATTTCTTACTTTTGGAAACTATTATATTAACTGGAAATCGCATCACACTGATACCTACTGATATTATTCTGGATAACCCGAATGTCTATAATCAGACCGGACGACTGGAAGATTCAGAGCTAAGTCAAAATTATCTTTACACTGTTGTGAATAATTACTTTGAATGATTCACCTATTTGTGAATGCAAATACACCTGTATCTACATTAATGTACAGCCCTATCTACAATACTTTATTGTTGCTAACCTACTAGACTACTTAAAAGTGGTTATCTGTAATTTTTGTTTTAAATGCTCCATTTGAAAGTTTAACCCGTTTATCTGTGCTTTTAACGAAGTCAATCTTACATTTAATTTGAATTATTTTGTAAATATAGAACAACCTATACATATGCTTATTAATCCTCTAATGCATAAGTATTTGTCTATCTAATTAAGAGATGGTAATGTATTATTGACTGCTTAATTTTATTATTATTGAGAGACTTTGTACACTGCACAATACGTTTAGAGGTCTTGCGGGTGGCCTATACAGTAACATAGACTTGCAATTTCGTTTTAATTCATACTTGTGCTTTAAGCTGATATCACTAAATTTAAAAATTATTCAGTTTTGGGTTATCCGAGGAAAAAAATTAGACATTAAATTTTGTTCTTTTTGTTCTATTTAATGATGTATCATACAGACGTAGTCCAAATCTTTGATTAACTTAGCATAAAGTTTCATTTAATATATTGAAGTGAGTAATTCAAGCATTTAACTATTAATTTCTTTGTGCTACGATTTCAATTTAATCGAATATTCATTCAGACCTTTAGTTTAGTTTTAGGTATTTAAATTACACATTTAACTTTATTATTTTTATTCTATTCTATTCTTAGTTCGGTGTATAAATGATCTACTTTAATAAATTAAATTATCAAACTATCGATAAAAACGAATTCGCCTTCGGGAGGATTGACATCATGTTTTCACTATTCCACTGTTGAGATTGGCATTTTGTTTCTGGGATGTTGTAATGAATCTAAGTTTCAATGGCACAGAATATCCAAAATGCTTGTTAAACAGCTTTAAATTGTCCTTTGATGTTGGTACCCTTTGTCAGTTTTGATCAGGATTTAGCAATCGCGCAGCCATCTTGATGACAGTTTAGATATAACTAATTCTACGTGCAAAATTACATGTACTCACTTTGTTGATACGCCTGCGGTCTTAGCTGTTTCGTTAATGTTTATTCGTCTATCCTTCAAAACAATATCATGCACTTGATCAATTGTTACCGATTTTGGTGGTCAAATAACCACGTTTAAATTGTCGTTGGATGCATATCGGCCACAATTTCAGTCGTGTTTAGATTCTCAAAACACAAGTATTGAATTTATCCATTTAAGGATTTTTCATTTTAGCGTGGTATTTAAACTGTTGTACTTTCTTGACTGAACGTCACAGATCAACTAACCTTCATCTCTCAGTATACAAAATATGCGAAAATGAAGTTCATTTTAACCGCTCGGGGGCACTAGTACGTGTCTCATGTCCCACCAAATCATCCTCGTAAGTACCCGTCTTACGTACGCAAACCTACACTAACACTCAGCCTCAGCACACGCACACAGGTTTATGCACACGTACATTAACATGCACACGTGTACTACCTTAAATATGTAACTTAGATTTCTGCCAGATTATAATTGTTGGTAAAATATACACCCTAAATGACAAGGCTATCGATGACTGACGTCATGCGGTTGAATAACCCAAAAATTGTGTCCTTATTTCATTTATAGGTTAACGTCAACGTTATCAAAAGTTTTAAATAATCTGGCATTAGTGTGAAGAACAGAATTTCTTCCAAGTGTTGTAGTCTGTTGTGAAAATGTAATTACACTTCTAACCAGACATACGTATTAAGGAATGATGACCTACAACGTACTCAAAGAGGGTTATGTAAATAATAAGTAGTTAAACACAAAACCCTTTTCATTAATATTGAATTTACATTGCTGCATATATCACTGTTACTTTCATTTCTAAATAAAATGCGACTTAAAATGGAAATAGCTACTAACGGTAATGGTAAACCAAACTAATCTTGCAATATAAATGTATACTTGAAATTAAAATGGGCCTAATTCCACATTTGGTTAAATAGCACTTGCCTTAGAGAAATTCCTAGATTAGTCTACTTTTATTTTATTTAATTTCTAGTTTCTTAGCTTCTTTAAAGCTTTTTAAAGTCTTAATTTGTTTGATGTGTTATACACACATACATACATATACATTACAAATGTGAGATTAAATATGAAAGTGAACATTATTGTTCAAACATTTTTTAGGGATTAGAGAAGCATTTAGTGCAAATTCTAATACTATGCTCCTTACAGATATTATTTTTACAAATCATACATATTGTGATTTTACGATTAATATCTGTGGGGCACACTGAGCATCCCTTTCTCTTAATTTTTGCTAAATTTTTCAAAAACAAACTGCTTTTGTGAATCACTACTCCGTTATAGTTTGGATGTTCCTTCGTAAAGACTATATATGCGTTGAGTGCTGCAACGTGATGTTGAAGAGAACTGTCATGGCCCATCGTTTCCTTTGCCTCTTGTAGGTGTATGTCTACACCATTTGATCAATGACGTCAACACTGCCCCTTGATTTATTATAATAAGTGATGATTTCAAGCTTTCTCTTAGCGTCATCTTTGATAGATGCGCCGTGGTGAATGGTGATTAGTAAAATTACGCATTTGTTCTTTTTACGTGCGTAACTTTCCATGGATATGGATACGTTATTTCTAAAGCAAAACAAGGAATATCAGACTACACACTCTTTTGAGACTTTCATTTCTTTCGGAATGTCACGCTTATTCTGACGTAGTGTACCCGCAACTGTAATATTTTTATCCAACAGGTATTTTGCTAGCGGAATACTAGTGAAGAAGTTGTCTATGGTGAGATTGAGATCAGAATTTGGATGCCACGCACAATCGTTTGTACTACTTCAAGTCCCAGGTTTTTATGTGGAGCTTCTCAGGACTGGCGACCAACATAAAATAAACCATCCCAAGCATAACAAGACTCAAACATCCAAAATAGCGAAATAATGTTGTGTGGTTGAATTTTATTTTTCGTTGAAGGTTTCAAACTCCAATCCAGACAGCTCGGAGCAATGTCATCACTGGAAGAATTACCAATATCGTTAACATCATCCTCTGAATTATCGTCAACATCATCAGAACCGGATCCAGAATACTCGTCAGAAACCAATTCGAAATTTCTGCTTCTGACACACCACTTTCTTCAGAAGGTAGACCATCACTTTCAGCTGCCCACTGGAACACTGTTTCTTCATGGACACGATCACCAAATCTCACACTTTTCACATTCTTTTTTGATGCTATTATCATATGAGTTTCACAAGCTCACTCATTGCATCTTTTATTACAACTGAATGAAAATCAGCTGCGTCTACTTTTATACATCCAGCAGTAATACAGGTTTCAACTTACACAGACACGTACAATTCCACGAAGCAGTGCTTGACAAATTATAATAGCTATCAGTCTTAAAATTGGTGTTATATTTTGAATCAAGTGTGTCTTGAATGAAGACGTGTTTAGTGCATATCTGAATGATCAAGCAAATTATGAGTAACTGAAATCTATCCGGGCCTGTGAGGCCCAGTTTATGCATCCTAGGGTTAAATTAATTACCTCACTGAAGATCACATTATGTGAAAATACGTAGAAATCTAAACTGAGTACAAAGAGTTTATGGGGAAGGCATTTTTTGTTCCATTACTAAACACGTCCGATAAAAACTTATTAAGGCAATTACCCTAAATATGCCAAATTAAAGATGGTGTCTGCGGAAGTGTTTCCTAATTACTGAAGTTTTTTTAAAACCCAAACGCAGTAAAGAAGCAGTAGTGACAGAAAACCTTTAGGAGAATGGAGTATTTATCATCTCTGAAACATGCGAATAAGGTATTACTGGAAGACAGTATTCTGAACACAATTTTATAACCATTCAAGGAAAAATTCTAAACAATTCCTAATGAAAGGGTTTCTCGTCTCCTGTGGTATTTAATTATATTTCGGAATTATATGTAGCGTTGAAAATAAAACACTTCAAAAATGTAAATTATTCTCTCATTTGTTCTGTTTAAATGGATACATAAGTCTATCGCTACAAACAGCTGCTCAAGATGAAAATTTTACGTGAAATTAGTAATGATTAATTTTTAGGTGACCAAGTAACTCCATGTGTGTGAGTATACGCTATCTTTCAATCGCATTCAATAGCAAAATTTTAAAATAATGAAAAATTTTATAAGATTAGAATTAAATAGTTAGCATAAAATTGAGAACTTTGTATAATCCACAGATAAAAACTTTACGTAGAGATTTTTCCATCAATTTAAGAGAAAATGCAATAAAGCCATTAATCTCTATATTTGCTTTGAAGCTTACTTCCTAACACAGTTAAACATTGTGGTCATAAGAATGACTAATTTCAAACATTCAAAATGTTTATTTTTCTACATGAATTCCAGCAAACAATTCAATCCTACATAATACAAAAATTGTAAGGGTTATGCAGTAATGGCAGCGTTTGATAGAAATTTATCAAAGCTACATCTGCAAATCTGTCAATCTTTGTGAAATAAAATGTATGTTTTATAGACATAAAACGGTTTATTCATGTAAATAATAATTTCAATAAAAAAAGTTTATATGAAAAACGGACTTTGCAAATTTATTTATTATAGACCTAAATGATATAATAATAGACTTCAAAAATTTACTGCATTTACAACCATTTGTTATGTTTAATAAAGCATTAGTCACTGCTTATCAGTTAATAGCTAAATTGCGCAAAATTGAGAAAATTTATAGTAGGTTTGTTTCATACGTTTAATAGTGGATTCGGGATTAATGTAAAAACCCAATACAGAAATTGCAAAGCTTGTCACAATAATCAACTATTACTAGAACAGGCAAAATTATATAATTAACTACAATTAATACCTGCTCTGTATATTGGCAAGAAATACGGCTCGTAGGTAAAAACCTTTCTGTATTGATACATTCAGATTTTACCTTATTGAATTAACATGTTATTGTCTTTACTATTTTCTATTTCATTACTCGATTCACACGTCGTGCAGCATTAGAATAATTCTGAAGCAGCCATATTTGTCAAATATGTCAAAATCATATTAAATCTAAATATCTGGTGTGGAACACCACACGACCTTCCATCCTAAAAAATTGAAATTAAAAGAAATGAACAAGTTTAATAAAATTTTTTTTAGGAAAGTTATGTAACCTCTTTTATAATAAGTTAATTAAGAAAATATGCAACATTGTAAAAACAGAAACAATAATCTATGTCAAACAGACGTTTAAAATCTGACAGAGGTTAATAGACAACATGATAATTTAAATAAAATATATGGTGTGGAACACCACACGACCTTCCAACCTACAAAATGGAAATTAAAAGAAATTAAATAATTTTAATAACAATTTTTTAAGGATAATTATGCAACCTTTTTTTATAAGAATGACATTTAAAACTTCATGTCAGATAGAGATTAATAGACATCATGCATATTAACGTAAAAAAAATTCCAAAGCCGCCCGCTTATATAAAAATATCGATAATTCAGCTTCAGCGTTTTCAATCATAGTTATTTCGTTTTTACATTCATTTCGGTTTACATTAAAAAACTTTATAAATAAAATTTATGTAAAATTCAATTTTCTTTAAAAAATACGTCTACACTTTTTCTTATAAAATTAATCGTTATTCAGATAAGGAAAAAAATTGAACTAGCACTTGCATTCTACCGTAGGAATTTTTTACCGTTGAATTATTCGTCATATCAAAAAATTGCATGGAACATAATTAATCTATATGTTTAAGGTCCATATCTAGGTATTTTTATATCTTAGAAATATTTGATAAAACAAAAAACTGCTCATTATAAACCTCCCCCTCACCGCCGCTGGATTTCTCCCAAAATCTAATCAGCTCTAAGCCGAATGAAAACAAGCTTAAATATAAAATTTTGATTATGTAGGTATTTTCTTTCTGGAGTTATCGTGGATACTAGCATACATCCACACACACACCCAGACATCATGGCCGGCCTTGGCGAAACTTGGCTAATAGTTGTAAAATGAACTAATAAGTCGATTTAGCGGTAGTGAATAATATATATATATATATATATATATATATATATATATATATATATATATATATATATATATATATATATATATATATATATATATATATATATAATAAAAATATAAAATGGGCACGATCTGCAAATTCACAACTATAAAATGAATTTCTGGTTCTTTGTATGTATAATCTTCGCCACCTAAGAATGAACCTGCGACATCATTTACAATAATACGAGTTAATTTTAAAAAACAGATTCAAATTATTTCCGTAATAATTTCATTTAATTAATTACTCTTCTCCGAGATGGTGGTAGTGCAGTTATAGGTTTTCATATGATTATAAATACTTAACGTATTAATGACCATGGTGAGCAGTTAATAGAGCTAGAGCTCTGTTTATTGCAGATATTTTATTTTAATGGTTTTTGTAGGTTCTAATTTATGAGTACTTATATTCAAAAAATACTAATTGCAGCAAGTTTATATAAATATTTAGAGAATATTTAAGTCCAATATCATGTAAGTTCGTTGTAAACATTTACATATAATTGATAACTAAATACAGGGTTATTACAAATGATGTTCCCGATTTCAATTATAAATATTACTGGATTAACCTGTTTTAAGACCATTTCAGTTGGTACCACTGGAAAGAAAAGCTCATAAAGTTTTGTTTACATTGATTTAAGTACGTATCAGCTATTTGTTAAAGTCAATTGTTGTCAATTGTGTAATGGCTGAATTTGAAGACACGAAAGCGTTTTATGTGTTGAATTATCACATCAACCAATCATTTATTCTTGTGCAACGTTACTTTAGAACCAAATTTAGTGAAGATCCTCCTAGCAGTCACAAGTGGTACTTGAATTTTAAGAGAAATTGGTGCTTTTGTAGAAAGAAATCAGTCTGTAAGCAATGACGCTGTAGAGCAGATAAGGGAAAGTTTCACGCGTAGTCCACAGAAATGTACTGTTAAATGCAGCAAACAGCTTGGTATACCACAGCCAACAGTTTGGAAAATTTTACGTAAACGTATAAATTTCAAGCCTTACAAACTTCAGTTCAAGCATTAAAACCAACTTTCTTTTTGTGAGAACATGTAGGCATTGATGGAAAATTAAAACTGTGTAAAATGTATAGTCTTTAGTGATGAAGCCACATCCCACTTGTGTGGTACCGTGAACAGACATAATGTCATAATATGGGGTTCGGAGAACCCACACACCTACATCGAGCACTTACACTCCGAAAGTTTATTTGTCTTGTACTATCATTTACAACAAAGTGTACGGACCTTTTTTCTTTGTTGGACAAACAATAAATGGAATAAATCTTGGACATGATGACGGAATGGCTTCTACCGAAATTAGAACAAGAATCCCTAAACTTCATTCTGGACTTCAAAATCGGCTGCCTGGCAAGTGATGGTGCACTCTTGAACTGGCCTCCAAGATCTCCGAACATCACCCCCTGTGATTTTTTCTTGTGAAGATACATCAAACATAAAGTGTATACACCACCAGAAAGCATACATGAGATCCAACAACGGATTACCAGAGCTATCGAAACAATCGACGTGAACACTCTTAACAAAGTATGGCAAGAGTTTGATTGCACGCTTAACATCTGTCGTATCACAAGGGGTTCCCATATGGAACATTTACAATTCTTGGCACCTGGGATGAAACTTTTTAGGTTTTTCTTAAAATGTAACCATTTTATTTTTTTGTATGATAACTAAAACTAGATTTATGTGCACTTGAAATCATGAACATCATTTGTAATAACCCTTTATAATCGAATCTGTAGGTTTACCTATTTGAACTTCCGATATTTCTACAGCTTCATTATGTTTATCTTTATGAATACATACTTTCTATATTTTAAAGAGAAGTGTGAGCTTGTCTATAGATAAACATGGAAATAAGACTTCCAATTAAAATGAAGAAACATTTTTGTTAAAAATTTTAATTTGCTTACAACACTACGGTCATGTACAATAGAGAGATAAATCCACATATGCTCAAATTTAGTTATTAATGGATAATGAAATTATTTTTTAACCTTTACATATTGGATCACATAAGTCTAGCTAAAGTAAAACTATTAATAAAATATAAGTAAACTTATTCCGTCATAAAACTGAATATTCCTTTTTTCTGGTTAACTTCGTTTGATGTTGATTCTTTTAGTGAACTGAAACATACAAATGTACTTATACTTTTAGAGCGAAACAGTAATCTAATAACCATAATAAGTGAACTTATATCCTCTTATTAAATGGTAATTTAACAAACCATACATGACCTACGTTATCTAAATAAATAACTGAAATGAATTCCATAACTGCACAGAATAATTATATTACAAAAATCAACACACCCTTTTCAATTACCTACACTGTTATATTGTAACAATAAACTTAAACTACTTTTTAGTAGCTATCTGTATCGGAACTTTCAGCACAGATGCGTAAATTAATCACCATATCATCAAGTGCAATGTACAACATTTCTTCACGTTTGTGCCACTGCTTTGTAGTATTTTCTGTATGCTGCACACAATTAGATCAAACATTTTGGTCACATTGCTGTAATGTTTCGTTCCACATTGTAATGGTATTTTCGTCTTTATAACCATCCCTTATGTGTATATCGTAGTACCCTCTCGCATGTGTCCATTAGAGTTTAATAATATTAAATTCACAACGATACGGTGTTAATCATAAGTTCATAACATTTCATGTCCATAGCTTCTAGTTAGTTCATCTACCTCACCCCTTCTCTTTATTTGCCGCGATATATTAAGTGAATAAAGTTCAATTTTAAATACTGTGGGTTCATAACCAATATTTTTTTGTACACGAAATCATCTTAGACTTAGAGTTGATCTCTTTAATGTATCGTTTGAGATACTGAAATGAGTTCGCATGTCAGATGTGGAAACATGTATACGTTAGAATGTATTCACTTTGTGCATACATGTTGTGCAATGTATTCCTAATTCACATTTTGGATGTTTCTCGCACTAGAAAAGAAGACTGCTACAAGAATCAGAAGAAAAACCATTTGACCAAGTTGTGTCTACTTTGGAGGCCAATAACTTCTTACCAGGGCATCGGAGATACAACGTACAAATTAAAAAGTTTAAAAACAAACTCTTTTCAATTCAAAAACGGCATTTCTTCCGATGTGCAGTAATTAGAACTCGAGATATATGCGTTTAAAGAAACCAAGATGACGGTGAAGGAGATGACTTCAGGAATGAGCAAACTCAGGGTTAAGTTCTTCACCAAGACCCTTTCGAATGAGCACCAAAAGAAAGAGAGTGTCAAAAATTGGTGGTTGACACGTATATAATAATTACTCGCTATACGGAGATGTAAACTAACAGTGCAACTTTGAGCGCTAGTGGGTAAGCGTGGAAACAACCGATTGGAAAGATTTGGTGTCAAACGTTCTGTAATTGAGTCTACTATTATTTGGAATCAGTCACCAGGAGTCTCAAATACACCGGAAAAAAGCTACTCCAGATCAATCAGAAGAAAAGCCTTTGGGCCAAGTTGTATCAACTTTGGAGGCCAATAACTGTTTTCCAGTACATCGGAAATACAAGGTATAATTACAAAGTTTAAAGGCAAACTCTTGCCAATTCAAAAATGATACTTTTTTCGATGTGCAGTAATTAGAACTCAGCAATGCGTAAACTCAGCGTTTGTCACGCTGTGTGGTAATTTTAAGGATCATACATTAGGTTCCATTTTCTTTTGGTTTGGATTTTTTTTGTAAAATTAAAAGAGATTTAATTTAGATTTAAATAGATAAATGTTAGTTCTCGTTATCTTAAACTTTGGGTAGATTTTGGTTAGCTGGGATTAAAATAAATTTCTTCGCTAAAACTCCATTTAGTTGAGATTGTAAATAATAATTATTTTCCTTATTGTAGATTTTAGAAATTTACGGGTGTTGAAAGGGAATTACGTTTTATAGAATTAAATTGAGTGTAAAATTTGTTACATTGTATGGTACATCTTGTGCAAAAACTAATTATAGCCGCCAGACTGTCGTCTTCGTTTCGATAAGAATTGTTGGGTTTAAACAAGAATTTGGATTTTACGTAAGTTAAATTTAAGGCTGAATTTCGTCGAGATTTTCTTTGGCGCGTATAACAGGTTACATTGATAAGACTTACATGCTGAACACTCTCTTCGGGTGATGTAATTTCTGCTCGACGGCTTCCGAGTTCAATTCGTTTTTGGCTTGATTTAAAATTTTAAGAAATTCTTTTTATGGTCGGCTAAATTTACATATTGGGAGATAATACGGAAGATGGCAAGATCTGAACATTTAGGCACTCAGTCTAGTTAGGAATGTAGTACTACATTCACGTCTTCTTTTGGCGGGCGGTCGCGATGTATGCAGAAGGGGCTGATGGAATTAGTTATGTATACCGGGGGTGTATCGAGCTACAGTGGAGTAATTAATCTCCGTTTCCAGATATGAGATAAGATCTAGGTTCACCACATTCTTCAGTTAATTTTATCGTTTCGTGTCTATAGCGACAAGTTTGAGCCAAGAGTATCTCTAGTGTTTGGTCTATAGTATTCATCTTCATTCTGTGGTAGCGTGTTTATCGCAATTTCTTGTTTTTAAGGATTAAAGAAACGAGTTCCTGGTTAAGTGTTCATGATAGTGCTGCGTATATAGCAATAACCCGCCAAATTAATGGTAAAGTTCGCTGTATATAAGGAGACTAGCTAGTATCTTGGCCGAACAAGTAAATTTCAGGTGTTCATTTAACTTCTGTAACAGAATTTATGGTTTTCATTGTACATCTTTAGGTTAACAAGCTGTTGTTTTTTTTTAAATGTGAACTCGTTAGTTATACAACGCCCATGTATGAACATTTTTAGTGTTTTTTCTTTTTTTTTAATTAGATCATTAAGTTGTTTATTTGTTGAAGCAAAGTAGTTACGTCGGATAGCGTTGCAAGGAATTATTTATTTCTAATGTAACACTTAAAGATTGGATTGTCAATGTATTGTTTTTTTTTAAAGAATTTGGGCCGATTTTATAACGGTGGTGATTGATATAATACCATCTGGTTGGAAATTGAAATAAAGCAATTGGTTTAGTTATTTTTTTTCGAATTATAATTTCAAATGATAGTAATTTAATATAAAGTGAGTATTTTTTTTAAAGTAAAATGATTTTGAAGTTCAGATATTAAGTAGATTATAAAGTAGCGTAATTATGACGCAAGTCGGTCGTTGATCGAGCAGCTGTTTGTTTTTGCACACGAGGGTTTTGCGAGAAGTGGCAAATATTTTTGGAGTTACTTTTTATAAATACCGACCCACCGATATCAGACATTACTGGTTTGCTATTTGTTATGACGAAGTTTCGAATTTAGGTGTTACATCCTGATTTTGGCGTTTATTAAATTTTAGGGCTTTATAAATTTTTGATGGAGTCTGTTTGGTTTTGTTGGACGTATTTCTGGTTTGAGATATTTGATCACCGCTTTGAACAGTTATTTTTGAGTATTTGAGCCAATAATATTAGCACTGAATTTATCGAAATGTTTAGTGAGATTTAGTTTTATTATCGCGTTTTGCGGCTTTTATATGAAGCTTAGGATTTTTTTGAAGTTTAAGTGAATGTTTTTGTTTCCTGTTAGGCCAATCTAAGATTTGTTAATGACGTTTTTCTCGCTATAAGTGTATTTAACAAATGGCGCTTTTTTGACAGTTTTTTGTAAGACGTTTGTAATACTTTGTTAGCAATTTCTGTTCTTTGCGCTATCGAGTCATCGTCATATCCTTCTGCGACCATTAAAGACTTCCAACCGCCGTGTTGTTTTAATGTTAACGAGTCTCCTCCAGATTCCGCAAGAAGGGTAGCTGACCAACGTACGAAATGCACGACCCGTGTTATCATTTTCTAATCCTAGAAAATTGGCCACTGTTTCAGGTATTTTATAAAACTGATTTTTACCCACAACCTGATTAATACATTGTCCACTGCGGTATGCATAAAAAATACGCTGAGCGAAGGGATATGTACATTTTGTAAAATTTAGTATATTTTGCAGTGAATACAAGTCTCCTACTTACATCATTTTTAGTTTCACTAATTTGCACTACTAGTAAATTTCCCGGTTCTTCTGTCATTTAATGTTATCAGGCTTATTTCACAAATTCGACAAGCTCCCGAAATTCCCAATACTACAATAACCTTAGTAATTAAATAACCAGGACCATTATATGAAAAATATTTAATTTAGGTACACGTGGATATCTTAGATTTCTAGGGGCTTGTAACCTTTTCCATTTTGCTTTAGAAATGTTATTGATTAACTTGACATATTTTGAGAAATTCACATTATTATTAATTTGTAATGTACTCCTAATGATTGATTTAGTTGACCACACTGTAGATGGCTTTTGTTTATGCGCCAATACAGCAAAATACGCCAATACCCCTGTTACGAAATAGAAGTCCATTTATCTTTCAAATTCCATTCCATAAGTTTTGCATATGCGTTTTCGTAAATTTTTCGCGATTGACTTGGCAATAGTTTCAATGATGCTTCTTTTGCCGCTTCTACTAATTCCGGTGGTGTAAATCAAAATTCAGAATCGGAATCGCTGTCCATTATGTTACTCATTGAAACTAAAATAACTTTCTGAAAAACTAAATTAGCAAATCTATTTTTATTAGAAAACTAACGTGACAGTTATTTACTTATTTGATTATGTTTCGTTACCAACAGAACGTCAATAGCTTCCTAATTTAAAAATCCAAATTCCACATTAATCAATTTTCCGAATTTAGTGTACCGATATAATGTTTTCCAGTATATTACATCGGTGTTTTCCCGTTACAGAAAAAAATAATGTGTTATACACATGAAAAAAGCAAGATTTTTGTCCTCGGTGTAATTGTCTCCCTCCGCTTCGTGTCAGTCTGCCGGTTTATTATTTCCAATCCATGTCACTAAATCTTTTGGTAAGAAAGTCAAATAATCTTCTTAATTGGATTTATGCCGTAATTGGTTATGTCGGCTAACAGTTAACCCTGCTGTTCTCCTCGACAAGACTATACACTTGTGCTCCTTCGGGTCATAATGACCCGAACTCCTGAAATATGAATTAAAACCAAAGTAACAACAATTTTTATACATTTATTAACTTTATTTCTCTAATGCAATGCTTTTTATATGAAACGTGAAACTTACAATAAATTCAACCAAATTTAAATAAAAACAAGAAAACGCAATAAAAATGTCTAATAATTGATATGATCCACTACTTCTTATAGTCGGGACAATAATAGGTCACGTGTTCTTTACACAAATATTTTTTACACTTAATGCAGGTCATATTAGTTTTGTTATCACATTTAGAAGGGCAAAATTTGCAGAGTGCTCGTGTGTTTTTGTTGCTAGTTCCAGGAAGAGGTGCGGTAGAATTTTCCACCAATGGTTGTTGAATAGCTGTTACAATTGCAGCAGCTTCTTCATTGCGGGGAAGATGTTTTCCGGCCAAAATGTAAGGATTTAACAATTGTTTACCCAGTTGCTCCAAAAACAGCCTTCTTTTGAACAAAACATTTTTATTCCAGTCTGGATTTATTTCGCGCCATAAGACGAAAGCATTGTAGGCACTGGTATCTAAATTGTTGTAAAATAAGATTATGGGTCATCGATTTGTTTTTCGTTTGCATGTGTATGCACCGATTAGCTGATCTAATGTATCAACTGCTCCTTTGGTAGAATTATAATCAAGTATAGTTTGTGGTTTTTTGTCTTCTCTGTCGCTTATTTGTTTCTAATTATGAAACGTACTGATTATAATGACCTTCTTGTATTTTTTTGGAATATAAGACACAACTTCGGTACCTTTAGTAAAATAAAATTTGGAACTATGCACAACGTTATTTACTTCCATGATAGGCAGCTCAGGCTTGTTTTTCCTGACAGTCCCTAACATAGTTAAGATTTCTTTTGAGAAGCATTATACGATGTAAAGAAATTGTCACAAGTTACATTATTACCTCTTAGTCCATAAGTAAGGTCTAAAACTACTCTCAGCCCCTGATCCATCTCAGGTTTTCACCCACGTGGTTTCCCGTACATACTTGAACTTCTAAAGCATAAGAACTTGCACTATCACAAAGCGTCCATATTTTGATGCCACATTTTGCTGGCTTGCTTGGTATATACTGCTTGAATGGACAACGACCTCTAAATGCAACCAGCTGATCGTCCACAGTTACGTTTTTCCCAGGATTGTACAATTTTGTCCCAAAATTCTCTAATAGGAGCCAACTTATCCCGTAGCCTTCTTTCTTGACGATCTTCTTCTATTATCAAACCGTAACACGCGTGATATATAATAAAATCGTTTCAACGACATTGTTGCGCGAAAAAGAGGTGTGCCTGCTTCTGCATTCTACAAACTTGTAGTAGATTCATCATGCGATCTGTAAACTCCGCCTAACAGTAACAAACTTATGTACGCCTGCAACGTAATGTCATCTAATTCTTGCCACTTGTCACCGTACACTCTACGACCTTCGATGTTACTCATTTTCAAAATTATGTTTTCCAGAGAACTATTGAAAAATCGCTGAAATGTAGATGTTATATCCTGGAATCGTGCATTGCTGTATCTAGTTGGACCTGGAGAGACTTTTATGATATTTGCACTAGTTGCACGCCCTGATTGAGGAAATGGATCTAACGTCCAGGTTATGGCATTATCTTTAGATTGAACCGATTGAGCAGGTGGCATCAATTGCGTAGGATTTGTCCGTCCAGCATCATCGAAAAAATCATCGTCTGACATCACTATCTTCACGATATGATCTTCCTCTTCAGAAGCTTCATCGTCACTAATGTCACTCAAATTATCAATAAGTTTTTCTAAGTCTTCACCACTAAGATATTTTTTTGCCATTATTGTTATTTAAGCACTGCAGAAGAACTAGTAGTACGTATAACAAACCGCACTTTACTCTGCAACGAAACAAACAAAACTGTCGGTTGCATACTGCGATATGATATTTATACCTTCTGCAAGTTGCAAGTCTATTCCTGTTTCGACTTGCACACGCGGCTACAGACCTGCCGAAAATACTGTAGTAACTCGCATAGGTAGGTACATTTGAACAAGCATGTGATGATATGCATATTATCTATCCTCAAATTTCAATATAAAATAATTGGAAATCCAAATGTATACGTCCTACTAATGTATTACAGCCTCGGATCATAATGACCGGAGGAACATCAATGTAACAATCATGTTTAAAAAAATAAGGAAAAAAATTTTATTAAAACAAACAAGCCACCTTATTCCTCAATGGATTAGAAACAAAGTCATTAACTACGAAGTTTAGATATTAATAAACAAAAAAGTTATCTAAACAACAATTTGATTTCGGGTCATATACACCCGAAGGTAACAGCAGGGTTAATCATGAAAATAATAAAATTCTGACGTTAAAAGCTAATGATTTTCTTCAATTTAGAATTCCGTTAAAGAAATGAGAACCCAAAATTGTAGTGACCTAAATACCTGTCCAGATAAAACCCAGAATGTTTTAGAAATTTGTTACCGATCAAAAATTCATAGGCAACTATGTTATAATTCTTTCTTTTTTTACTGTATCGAACTTTTCAGAAACAAGGGTAACTTATGATACATCATTGAAAAGGATATAAACTAAAACTGTAAAAATACAATATGGCTTCCATAAGAAAAAACAAAGTTAATGATGATCACTTAATGACGAAACGTCGAGTGTTAAAACTATTAATACGATTGAATAGAGCAAGAAAAATGGCAATGTGAATGTGTAGTCCAATTTTAAATATCTGTTCTAATAAGCTCAGAAAAAAATAAAATCGATTTTTCAAATTTTCGGTTTCGTAAGTTCTCGGAATTTTGAAATTTTTTAAACGGCATTCGGATAAGCAGGTAAATGCGCAACCTTTCTTTGATTTAACCAACCTCATATCTCTTACGGTTTCCAAGTTCCTCATACATACACTCGAATTTGAATCGCCCTGTATAGCAAGGAATAAAAAAATGTATTCAGATGTAGCGCCCAATCAAAATAGGCGATTTACCGTCGGAAGGTTTACATAGACAGTATTTTCGCATTGCTCGTTCTGTATTTAAGATACCTACCTCAATTAAGATGTGTAATAATCTCTCACAAAGCAACGAAAGTTATTAATTACTTTATGTCATGTTGTCTCGTAAATCGGATTAATATAGTGGACACAGTTCATTGCTAATTTACTATTAAACTACATAAAGAGAATCGTTAATTTGAAGCTTTTCATGTCAAAAAGGGATACGTTGTATAGCAAACATCCCGAATAAGGTACAGTAATGAATCGTTTCGCAAAAGTCTATATAAAAATCAGATGAAGTTTAAAATTTTTTGATAGACGTATGAATATTTTAGAAAGCAAGCAAATAATGCTACATAATAGATATTATTTCACAAAAGGAAAGGGATCTATTTTTACTCTACTACGAATACTTTCTTTTGTGTAACGAGAATTTTTTTTTAATGGTAAAAATTTGGTATTTACTTACACCTTCGAATTGTTTACATGTTAATTTCATTTTTTAATTTCAGTTTAGGAAATACTGAAATCTATATAGCATAGTTACAAAAATTGTTTTATTGGTATACCTATACAGGTAATTAGTTAATTATTCGTTAGGTAAACAATTATTTTGAAAATTTTACTTTATAAATTAACTTGAAAATCAATAATGCTTTATTGTGAGTGTCAGATTTAACTGTAACATTATGGTACTTTAATCTTCACTTTTGCGAAAATGATATAATAGCGTTTTAAAGATACTCTTATCATATATTTTTCAAGTTTATGACGTTAGAATGATTAATATACAATTTTACTCTATAAAAAATTGGCGGTTAAGACAAGCTAACGCATGAATAAATTTAAGAAGTGCTCCCTTCATCCACATCAATAACATTTAGGCTACATTTGCATATCTATTAGCTTAGTTAGTATGCAGTTTAAGATCAGCTTTCAAACAACATTGAATAATTTAAAATACACCTGGTAAACGCGCAGAACTTTATAATTGCAAAGGTACATTAGAGTAATTAAATATAAAGGTATTGGATCTAAGTATGCAAATATTATGCACTTTACCATGTCTTTTTTTACATTCTATGTTAATTATGATTTTTCATGTAGACCATAATAATAAAAATACACCTCATAGTAATTTTGTCTTACGCAAAACGTATACACGTAAAACAAATATTTCAAAATTTTGTCAGTGGAAAATTAACTCGCTATGGAAACTTCAAACAATGTGGATTAAAACTTCTTAATTGTGGGTATATTTAGAAAGCAAAATTTTAACTTTGATTTACAGGAATTTGTGTGCGAAAGTTCTTGTTGAAGTACACGTTTCCAAGAATATCATTGCAAGAACTAGAATTTCATTTTATGTTACATTTTGCGTATGATAGATTTAGATGAAACTAACATATAAATTCTTGTTTCAGAAATGTCATACCCGCGCTTTGCAGAACCCATTCCCAACGTAACCGTCACTGTGGGGCGCGACGCACTGCTGACCTGCGTGGTCGACAATCTGCGGGGATTCAAGGTAAGCAGGGTTGGGTGATGGATTGCTTTAGAAGGGATTATTGGATTGCACAAGCGACAAGGGACCGCGACTAGCAATCGAGTTTCTTTAGCTGTTCGCCTATGCAGGGTAGATGTGAGATTTATGCGAACAAACACGAAATCGATTTCATGGATGGGTTGAAAAATAATAACATTAGCGTACACCCAACCCATGTATAAACAATAAAAGAGGCAGAAAAAAAACAAACTTGAAAATGTAAGTGCGATTCTTTAGAAAAGGAGCGAGGAATTGTTCGTGAGTTGAATTTGCTGCAGTTTTTTTTGGGTCTCGACAGACTAGAAACGTGAACAGTTTCTCTGATTCATAGATACCGTGAGGGCATGTTTTCATTTTACCTACTCTATACCTTTTACATCATCAGTTAGATCGTGCAATACAGTTTCGATACACTGAAGCTTTTATTAAATTTATTGTTTCGCAAAAGCTTAACATCTCTCTTTTTATTTGTGTGCAGGTCGCGTGGGTTCGCGTTGACACTCAAACCATTCTTTCCATTCATCACAACGTCATTACTCAAAATCCACGAATTTCATTAAGCTACAACGATCACCGTTCTTGGTATCTGCATATTAAAAATGTTCAACAAGCTGACAGAGGCTGGTACATGTGTCAGGTTAACACAGATCCTATGCGTAGTCGTCAAGGGTACTTACAAGTAGTTGGTAAGTTAATCACTAGATAAAATACTCCTATACAGTGCATCGTATTTTAGTACCTCCTAGTATACTTGATCGCGAAACTAGTTCAGATATGGTAGTGTTAGAATCTACAAATGTTAGTCTTACCTGCAAAGCTACAGGTTTTCCGGAACCATATGTGATGTGGAGGCGAGAAGACGGCGAAGATATTCGCTACAATGGTGAAAACGGTAACAACGAAACAACTTCATTAAAATAAATTTTATTTTCTGTTTCTTTCACAGTAAATGTAGTTGATGGAGAAATACTTTTTATCACAAAAGTAAGTCGTCTACATATGGCCGTGTACCTTTGTATAGCTTCCAACGGAATTCCACCTTCAATAAGTAAACGTGTACAACTACGAGTACAATGTGAGTTTGCATTTAAATAATTCTATTTTCATTTAATTTATGGTGACAATATTCCCATAAATCATTAGTTCCCCCAATGCTCTCTATCCCAAATCAACTCGAAGGGGCGTATATCGGCCAAGATGTAGCTCTTGAGTGCCACACAGAAGCATTTCCAACATCAATTAATTATTGGACCACAGAAAGGGGAGATATGATAGTTTCAGGTAACATTAATTTAATACCAATTCTATTGCTTGACTAATTTTACAATTACACTATGTTATGTGCAATCATTAATAACTGTGGCTTTACAGTATTATTTCACCCCAAACCATTTTCTAACTTAAATATTAATATCAATAAAAAAGCTTTATTTTGAAAGATTCAAGCTTAACATTAGGCAATTTTCTTTCTTTAATATTTTATAAGCACTTGCTTTTAAAGGACAAATAAAAAGACATAGATGTCATTCCATCAAATGCCATTAATAATGTTTAGACAGTGTACATATTTATATATACTTTGTGTAGTAATTATTAGACAACGACAAATTATGTGTACGTGTAATGCACGTACTTATATACTTAAAACATTTCACTAATATTTCATTAAATAAATATGTTACGTCAAAAATATACTTTTATATTCCTTTATTTAGATACATAAACATAACTAAACATACAAACTTTTTTGTTTATGAATTTAAGTTCACATTTGTCAATAGGTGTGTAAAAATTTACAGTTCCATAACCTTTTTTCAAATTTTATATAAACGATTGAAAGAAAAGTTGCACGTAACTCATCTGTTGTCACATTTTTAGTGCTTCGCTTTTCTCTTTGCCTTCATTCTTCACTTATGGGGTAATTATTATTCTTATTTGAAACACAAACATTTACCATTACTACGTTATTTGATGCTTATAACCACAGATGTATATACACACTATAGATAGCTCATGGCAAAGGGAAATTGGGCAACGTAAAATGCACTTTTGCAGCTAGCGCAACGTGCATTGAATTTTTAAATCTCTGTTGTAGGTTTGTTTCTGTACTTATTTAAGAGTGAAGTGGCCTACATAATTTAGATATACGAGGGTTTTCCTGATGGTGCTGAACTTGAGATTTACTAGATCATGAATGTATATACATATTTTGCGACTTTCGTGACATGCTCGTATTACGTTACTGTCAGTAATCTAATATTAGAAAATTGATTGGTGATCAGCGAATTTTATTCATGAAAGTTACACACATGTATGTACACATCTGTGTTACGCATTCAAAATTTCCAACGTTTCAACATCAAAAGAGAAACTAAAATAACATTCTGCTGATGACGTATGGAATTCATAAATGCGATACATAGTTTTTTAATTTGCTCTGGTAGCGAGTATAATATTAGATGTAACACACACCTATATTTTCTGGAAATATGGAGATATTGTATAATAAAAAGTAGCCCGTAAATAAGTCGTTTACAACTTAATAAGTACCATTCCCATCCCTTGCAAAAAAAAAATGGTTTGTGTGTTGTTACCCGTTTACATTCCATTGCGGTCTACCATACCTAATCACCCGCAAACGTGCAATTTTTCTGAAGTAAGGGATTATAAAAAATATAGCTGGTAAACTATTATGGTGATCTTCTGACCGACACTGGTTTCTTGGAAGTACGGGATAGTTACATTTTCATATTTTAAAAAGGGGGTCTTCAAATGAACTGGATTTTATCATTACAATAATATTCATTAACAAAATTTTAGGGATACTTAAATGCAATGTGCTGTTTTAACTGTTGTTGAAATCATTCCTTCACGATATCGAACTAGAAAATGTAGTTATTAAAGTGAACGTGTAAATGGATATCTTTAACCTATTTTCACACGAGCCCGGCGTCCGACGGATACGCGGCCGTATTTTTATTTTCACATTACTTCGGACACTTGTATGACCGCGCTCATTTATGCTCATACACTTCGCAATCGAATATCCAACACGTGTGAAAAGAGGCTTACAGTTAATGAAAATGGATAAGTGACTTCTTATTTGTCATAATTAACAGGTGGGGATAGGTTAAATCCCAAAAATGCCAAAAATTATGACATAATAATATATTATCTTTTTATACGTTTTCATTCATTTACAAAAAAAACTTTATCTTCTGCACAATTGAACAAAATCTGTTGAATTACGTGACGAATTTTTTACATTGAATCACAGATATAAGAATTAAGGTTATTTGTTGTGCTTCTAATATTAAACAAAATGAAGGAACTCAAATCCTGTATATCGATTGGCGGTAAATTTAATAATTCTATACTAGCAGTCTCTAGACACTTCAATTTAAGATCCATACACAAATACTTTGATACGTGACCTTGTTGATATTCTATTAAGGGACAATGTTTCAATAATAAACAGAGGCAACTTGATATTTTTACTATACGCGTAGTAAGTGCGTAGCCCATTATAGATTTCTCGAAGTCGGTATATTTTAAGTTTCGAGAGGACATCTCTATTTAGAATGGTCGTATTGTTGGTGTATTTTTGCTTTGGATTTAACTCGCCAGGCGCCTAAATCCTACAGTTTAATCTGTAGTATGTATACATCTGTGTTATAACTATATTTTCATTACTGAAGTACAACTATGTGGATATCCGCATACGCATGCGCGATGACCCTAGTACAAATATGTGGATAAATAGAGGGTTTGTTTGTATATGACAATTGTTTCACACATCATCGTGCAAACAGTTTCATTTTAAATTAAACTGTAGTTGTACCAAGTTCGAGATTAATTACTATATAATTGTAAAACATTTAGTTATATTTAAATATTGAGTACCTACTGTTTTACTTCATTACCAATACATAACTTTTTTAACGTAACGAAGAAAATGTTTTTAATGAGGCACTACAAGCTTTAGGGCGACCATCAACTTCCAAATCTTGATTCGGTAATGCTGGGATGGCTGGGAGTCATTAACTCTTAGCTTATTTTGCGTGCGAGGTTGCTAAAAACATTATGGGGCGCTTCAGGAGTAACCAAAAACGTAATTATCAATACTTTTTTTTATCGAGTTCCTTAGTATAATTTATGAAAACTATACGCTTCAAAAACAAGTATATAGTTACCATCGTCAGCAAAGTAGGGTAGATTACAAAAAATAGTTAGGCGTCAAATTAACTTATAAAATATGAAAATGGAAAAATCCTGCTGTAACTATTAGGTAGGTACAATTGCTGTCACCGAAATGTGAACGACTCTTATAATAAAATTCTAGAATTTTGGATGTGGTAACTGCCTTATGACAGTGAGTTATGCAAAACGTGACTTTCGTGCATTGAAATCGTTTCAAGTATGAATCGATAATTACAACCAATCACTGACTTTAAAGTTAAGCGAATACAAGGGCATTTTTTAAAGAAATGGTACCAACCCGCATATATTTATTTAAAGTTTAGTTTCATTTAGAGTGCTTCAAACAATTGTTCACATTTCGGTAGCAGTAAATGCACATATATTTCAAAGCCTACTATTGAATATTATTTTATTTCAGTAACGATAAGTTGATTATGAGTATAAAAGTTATTACGTACTTGTAGCAAATTATACATCGGAAACACAAGACACAGATTTCACTCTCGACGTAAAGAACGTGTAAGATATTGTAGGTTAGGCAAACGATAAATATCTGAAATAGCTTGACATACATTAAGAAATTTAAATGATAACATTCAATCTGGTAATATGAAAATTTTATTAAATAAAACTAATCATTATTGAAATAACTTCTACATGCAAGGAAAAATATGCAATCAAATAGGTTTTGGCAACTCGTATATAAAAACACGCAGAATAGTACGTCTTATTCTTAACTTTTGATATGTTTAGGTTTTCCCTTGTGATTATCTTAGACCTTCAAATAAATGTTTTACCAAATAAATATGTATAGGCATCGTTGCAATGATTTACCATTTACCTCTAGTTCGAATTAAAATTAGACTAAGTGTATGCATGCTATTTTCTATGCACCATAACAATTACAGTTTTTAGGTAGAAACAGAGAAATACGTAATTCGTTGTTGTATTTGTTATTATCTGCCTAATCTTTAATTGTTATGTATGTGGTTACCTGTATTTACAGTTTTTCTACTGTCGAATTTAAAATCTTCACAACTTTACACCGATACTATAGTGTGATTACATTTTTGAAATTTGTGTTAGGATTGCGACATTTCTGCCTTCGTCCCTTGATGGTGTTGTGTAATGTCATTTTCAATATAATGTAATAAAATGTAATATATAAGAAATCCTGTTATTTATCGTAACTCAGAAAAAATAACATTTAATAGTAGACTTTCTAATAAATGAACGTATATAGTTGTTATAGCACTCCAATTTCATACGTATCAAACTTTTCTGACGGCAACAACTGTACAGTTTCCCTAATTTATGTTAACAGCTGAATTATCTTTACTTATTTCAACTTTGCTTTAACTAAATTAATTAGCGCTACCATTTTCGTAGATAAAAGTTTGACACAGCACATTAATCTTCAAAGGCTATTAACTTCGGTATCTAGATCTACGTCTTTCTAGGAATATTTGGCTCTCGTAAATCATAATCACTTTTGTGACTAATACTAAAGAAGATTTTTGCCAAGTAATTTGCATTATTTGCTAGAACTAGCCGAATCATAGTTAAAAAAGTAGTGTCTATGGTGTATCGTTTTAGTGAATTATTCACACTGGAAAAATGCTATTGTCTGGGTTTTGTCGGTTTGTGTAAATAGGTAGTACTCCTCGAGTTTAAGTTTTTTGAGGTTACTTGCTTGTCGTTTTTGATGTCTTATCATTAGTTTGATACATCTCATACATTTACGAATCTATTGCACATGCTTTTCTCTATGTAACGTTACAACGGTACACAGAGCAATAAGAACACATATTACTGCACTGCAATGGTATATGCGTTATCAGTTAATTTGTCATGATCACCACACTGGCTTGAACTTACCTAAACGTACGACACAATAGACTATTCCAAATTTAATATGAACAATATTTGAGAATATTATTTATCGTTAAAAGGTAGAATTTGATTCATTTGTGACATCTAAAAACCATGATTAATGAAATTTAATTCTTGCTTGTATTATAGATGGGACAATATTGTACTATGGGATCGAATCTTTTAATTAAAAGACTTATCCGTATATTCTTTAATTATCTTTTATATAGATTTAAACGTTTCTATAACAATTCCAGCAATCTTCCTCAGTAAATGTTACTAGTTTTAAGAATTAATTGGGATGTCAAAGTAAATATGAAATATGAAAATGGAAATGTGAGACTGCTATCAATATAACAGTTTGATAAACGTGTAAATGCAACTATGAAATCTATTTATATTTTAGTTAATAATAGCTAGATTTCTAATCGATTAAATATTATGGAACTGAATTTATAAAAAATGTCATAATTAATTAATTTTAATAACAAACAAGGTAATGAAATTTGTAGGCGAACTGAAAGTGCGCGTAATCAAATACATCTTATTTGGAAGTTTTTCGATTAAAGTAATTGAGTGCTTTAGATATTTCATCTACATTAAATAGAAAGGATTGGGATAACATGGTTTCATTAACATTTCATCTAAATGTCAAAAAGCAAACTTTGATCAAATTTAAAGAGAGCATAATAAAAGATCATTTTTTGGTAATAAAAAACAGTTATAAACCTTGCTTCTTCAGATGATGCTATTTAAGCGCTTTCTAAAGTGAAAATTTTGCAGTAACACCAAAGATTACACCGTATGTAGATATAATTTGTACAGATCCTTAAAGTTCTATAGGTTCTATAAGTATACTTCCACACTCACGGCTACAAATTTTAGCTACTTAATAGTTTGGGTAATAAATAGAAGATATGGTGCCTTATGCTCAATCGTAGCTTAAAGTGGGCCAGGTTCATAAAGTTATCGATTTACCTTATTAACCAAAAAGTATTTACATGTACCTAGATGTAAATACGTAGACGCCAACTTGTTTTTATGTATGGCATAAACAAGTAAACCATTATACAATAAAGTTGAAAGAAATTTTTATAATAACAAATTTATTACACAACCTGTATTTAATTATAAACGGAATACCTTAATGCTAATGTTAGGAACATTATAACCTAATGTATACTTAATGTGCGAGTAATTAATGGAATCAGAATACTTTATTCTTGGTCACACTGTAGATAACGAAATGCATGCTTGCTGTGTCAGCGTTTTGGAAAATTGTGGCGTAATATTGCTTCAGATTGAAATAAATCTGGATTTGTATGCTTAATAATTCCCAACTGAACAAACACTCTTGATTAATCGTACTAATACGGTAACTTAGAATAACGGTAAAATATTTAATTGCATAGATATGTTTAAACGTGTAAAGATGAAGTTAAAGGAAAAAATAAAACGTAAACATGAAAGTAAAAATAAAAGTGCCTGGAAAAAAGAAAACGTCGCAAAATATAATATACTAGTTTTTTATAACTTACCATACAAATTGTATAGTACTTTTTCTTAAAAAGTTAACAAAGCAGTAATGGATGCTACACCCACCTTCTTAACTGAACCAAAACGACACTAAGGTGGTCTATTGCGCAAGAACATGTCTAGATTGAATGACCAAACGATATATGTACGAGATCGAATTAAAATAATTAAATGCATGTTTTTATGCAACTAGATGCAGCACGAAATGCACGTTAATTTGCCTACCTAAAGGTGAATTATTAACAACATGTTCAAAGTTTGTTACAAATTTCCTGTATTAAGAATTCTATTAAAACTGTATGTTTTGATACTGCTAATAGGGTAGAATATAAAACCGTTAACATATTACGTAAGGCAAAACCTACAAAGAGTAAAATCATCTAGTCAACTCCGTGCTGTATTAGATCTTAAACGTAATAAATAGATTACAATCAGATAAAGCTAATTCAACTATTATTTTAAATATCAACGACTATAACATTAAAGTAGAACAACTGATCCAACCACAGGGTTATCGCAAACTACTGTAAGATCCTACAAGTTTCTTTTGAAAACCCTATTCCTGACGGAGGAAAAAAGAAACTAACTCTGAAGCTCTAAAAGCAAATCTACGTGGTTTACCATAAATCCATTAACCTAATGACCCTTTAAGGCATATTGTTAGTGTAATTGGTTCTCCTACATACAAGCTTGCAAAACATCTTACATTTTTGTTACAGCCTAATATAGATAAAGCAACACAGTATGCTAAATATTCTGCGGATTTCATTAAAGAATGCATAATTTTAAAATTGAAGATGGTGATATAACAATCAGTTTGACGTTGTTTCACTTTTTACACAGGTTCATCTAAAATGTATTGAATATGTTTAAAATACTTAGCTTTTTGAGTTTTTTAGTGGTGTATATTTGTATTTATGTTACACAAATCTAAACGTTTCGATAACACTTACAGCTATCTACCTAAATATTTAACAAATTTACTACAAGCTAATCTGTATTCACATGAAAATATTAATAATGTTATCACACCTGCTAGACATAATCATAACGAAAAACTCTTGGTTAATGTTGGGAGTGCTTTTGTTCCATTGAAAACTAATGCACAGGTAGGATTGAAAAATATTTCAATGTATACTGGAATTAGGACTGTTATTAAACCAACAATAAAGATAAATGAACATTTAAGGCCATCTAAAGATGTTCACATTCGAAGGGTAAGAGTTTGTGGAAAAGCATACATTGGAACCACAAAACGTAGCTTTAATACTAGACTTAAAGAACAAATGAGATTTTGGAGATTGGATCAACCATTAGCTGAGCATGCTCTAAATAATATAAATCATGACATTAAATTTGGTAATACAAAAATACTGTTAAGACAAACTCGCCTTTATGTTAGTTTACAACGTTAAGCTATTGAGATATATAAATATATAAATAACTTCAATAATAATAAAATCTCAGATGAAATAGCTTTAGAAGCCTTATAATTAGAAAAATCATAATTTTGACTTTGACATATCTATTATACTACCACAGCTCTACAATAATTTAATATATACAGTCCAAATTAAAATCATATTAAACGTACATTGTGTTTTCAGTGCCCAATAACAGTTACAATTATTAACAGAAAACAATTACTTTGTTAGATTTGACTAGACCTTTAATTAACCTGTTGTGAATGTTTTTGTGAATTTCAAATGAAAGTTTTTCACAACTTTACATTTCCATAATAACTTGATTAAATATTGTTAAATTTGTTCATTGATTATGCCATTGTTAGTTTTCGTCCGTTCTGATTTGTCACACTCAAGGCAGTTTAATAATAATTTATTTTTCTTCACAAATACAAAATTTCAATATTACTGTAGATATTTACACGTATAAGTAATGTAAATCGATCTATTCTCAGCATTTAATATTAGGTTGAGTTATAAAGTTATAAAACGAGGTCAAATTATTTGACCAAAGTTATTATAAATATAATATTTATTACTCCTTGAGAACAAAAACACTATCAACCAAATGTCTCCATAATATCTTAATCTTAAAATAATTTTGACAATCATGTGCACGTTGTCGGTTTATAAGGTTACAATTCTGTCCTTATTTCCTTACATACATAAAAACTTGTTACTAGCGACAAGCAGAAATAGAATTTATAATTATTAGTTATGACCAAACGCAGGTTTTATATTTTGTTAAGTAAGGTTTGAGTTTTGTGCCACACACAAACCTGATTACTGATATGAATTATTTACAAATCACATTAGTCGATACTTTAATGAGGCGTTCGTTACCCACCAACACAAACATAATAATAAATCAAAGAATTGTCGGTTCAGAAAAGGGCTGTATCATGGTAGAGAAGATCTACGCTTTCAGTCAAAACTGTAAGAGCACCACGTCAAACAAGATAATGCAAATAAAATGACTTTTTTTATAAATCTTTCTCGTTATCTAGTAAGTATATTTTGTACCGTCAATTATTGTTCTTCCAGAAGTAACTGAGAAAATGATGACTAACTAGACTTCAATTAGATTTGGTTTCGTATAATGTATATGATGTAAATAAACGTACTTACACATGAAAATGTAAACTTTCAACATTATCACACATAATAAAATACTTATCTCTTTGGGTTTTCTTTTAATGGTGTGTTTTAAATTATACAGTCTAAACGTTTCGATAACACTTAGAGTTATCTTCGTCAGCAGTAATATTTGTTAAAAATTGTTAAAGATGTTGTAAACAATTTTGCCAAAGTTGAAAAATTAGAACATAAACATAACCCTACTATTAATATAACAGTTTGAGAAACGTATAAAGCCAACTATACAATTAAATTTTAGTAAAGAATAACTAGGTCATTAAAAATTAAATATTGTTAAACTGCCTTAAAGATGACAAATCAGAACACTCTATACGGCGAAAGCTAACATTCAAATTTGTCAGCCAAAAAACACATTTAACAAAATTTAATCAAGTTATGATATAAGTCTAAAGTTGTGAAAAACTTCAATTTGAAAATGATAGAAGCATTCACAAATATAAACATGACATCAAATAAAATAATCCAGTTAAATCTAACAAAGATCAATAAGTGTTATTAACAATGAAAAGCATAATGCAGAACGTTTTTTGTAATTTTTTATTTCAATCTTAGTTTCAGCTACTTATGTTAAATTATAGTGCTGTGGTCTAGGAAAAACCCAGCAAGAAACCTAGACATACCAAAAGCTAAAGTTAAAATCAAAATTAGGACGTATCATTATGCTTTTTTTTTAATTATAAGATACCAAAACCTATTTAAGCGGAAATTTTCTTCTTGTCTGTTAAAATTATTAGGGTGTTTATATACTTCAATACCTTCACGTTGTAAACGAACATAATAATGAGTTTGTCTTGACAATATTTCCATATTTTCAAATTGAATGCCATGATTTAGAGTATTCAGGGCATGGTCAGCCACAGCAGACCTCTCTGGTTGACCTAATCTACAAAATCTCATATGTTCTTTACATCTTGTATCAAAGCTACATTTTGTGGTTCCGATGTATACTTTTGCACATGAACAAGATAACTTATACACTCCGGAAGATGATAAAGGGTTTGACACACCTTTAGGTGATCTTAAATGTTCTTTCATTTTTCTTGTAGGTTTAAAAATAGTCCTAATGCCATATTTAATTAGGATTTTTTCAATTCTATTTGTAACATTAGCTATAAAAGGAAGAAAAGCAGTACCAACATTAAGAACTAGTTTTTCTTTAAAGTTGCGCCTAGAAAGTGTAATATCTCTATTAATATCTGTAAGTGAATATCCATTATTTTGTAAGGGTATTGTTAAATATTTACATTCATCCTTCAAAAATTCAGCGTCACAAATTCGTTTTGCTCGATCTGCTAAAGACTTAATTACACCAATTTTTTGACGTGGATGATGGTTGGATAATTTATGAAGGTATCTATCAGTGTGTGTCGGTTTTCTGTAAACCTTAAAAGATAGTGAATTATTATTTTTAGATATTAATATGTCAAGAAATGGTTTTTCTTTTCCATGGTAAACTGAATACTAGGATGTATACCATTTATAAAAACCAAAAACTCATGCAGTGCTTCTCCTCCATGTCTCCAAATAACAAACGTGTCATCTACATATCTATACCAAACTGAAGGTTTTTTAGGTGTATCTTGAAGCGCTAATGTTTTAAATTTTTCCATATAAAAATTAGCTATAACAGGACTAAGGGGGACTACCCTTGAGAAGTCACTCAAAGTAGATTTGGAACCACCCCCTTCAGCTACACTTTTAGCTGATAATGGTTTGGTTAATACCCAGTAGGTTTTGTGGCTTTTGGCTCAGTCGGAGATTAAGATAGGCGGGGTTCATAAACATTAACAGATGTTGCTTTAAAAAAATATACATATAGATATGTTCACTTTACAAATTGATGTTGCTTCAACCTCAACCTAAATTATTAAATAAAATGGCGCCAACTCGTGTTATGGAAAAACAAGTAAATCATGAACATAATAAAGTTAAAAAATTGACAATAACAAGCTTTATTTACTACCCTAATTTTGATTATAAATGAGAACATCTTAAAGCTAGTGTTAGTAACGATTGTTTAACTTAAGTAAAACTAATTTATGGAATTATTTATAGAAATAAAACACCTTATTTTGATTATATAGTACTTATGTAGACTTCGAAATGTCGGCTTGCTGACTCAGCGCTTGGAACATTCCGCTGCATAAATTTTACAAGTTGAAATAACACTGGATTCGGATGCATTAAAATTCTCAAATGTATACATTTCTTTGCTGGTTTAATAAATATTAAAATTCCACTTCACAGTAACAAAGGTTATTGCGTCATTATTGGTTGAACCATAAAGCAACTAACGGTAAAATGCAGTTGGTTAAGTAATTATCGGATAAATAAAATAAAGTAAAACGTAAAGTAGTAGTAAATAAAAGTGCCTGAAAAAGCAAACGTCTCAAACGTTTATATAATTTTTTTAAAATAACTTACAACGCACATTATATAGCACTTTTTAAAAAAACTTAACAAAGCCACAATGAATTCCTACATCCACCTTAAAAATATCAACAACAAAGAAGCGCTGCAGTAGTTTTTGTGCATGCACATGTCTAGATTGAATGTGCAAAAAAAATGCTTACGAGTTTATTTTTTACAATAATTAAATACATGTTTTTCTGTAAGTATGACATGCAACACGCTGCACGCAATGCATGTTAAGTTGCCTAAATAAACGTAAATTTTATTAAATAACGTAAAGTGTTTGTTACAATTCTGAGAATTTGTCGTAATACCAGAATTTCTTGGTATTATACTGTGAGCTAGTACTCAAGTTGTTGCTGAAGGAAATGTATGCAAAATCTACTTCTCAATCATCTTCGTCACTACCATCGGCATGTGAGAAGCCCTAAAATAAAACTTAAACATTTCATACCGTATTCTAGCGATACATATTCACATAGACATGTATTTCAATATAAAGCAGCGATTCCGGTTCAGATTTATCTGCTTCCAAATTATCCTCTGGTTTTGATTCCTCTAATAAATCGTTTTCATCTCGAAGAAGGTACGTCGTCTTCTTCCAACCATTCCAACGCGGTAGCACAATCTTCTTCGACAGACAAATCTCATGTTGTTTTATTCGACATTATAGTTGCACCTAATCACAAAAACACAGAGGTACAATTTACACCCAGATATATATATATATATATATATATATATATATATATATATATATATTATAAAACTGTATATAAGATTACCTGAAGATATATATTCATGTCTTGAGAAATAATAATCAACATTGTACAGATTATATATCGGAAGGTTAAACTTGTAATATATATATATATATATATATATATATATATCTCAATTATGAGTAATAAACGTGAAAGTTTGTATTTTAATACAACCGTCTATCTATTTATATTAATTCAATAACAAACGTATATTCTTATTGTAAACATAGCACTACATAGGTAAAAACTGATTTAAATACAATTGTTAGTTTAAAAATGTAACCTTACCTTTTCTTTGGCCCTGGTAGTTTCTGATTGAAACTTTTCTTTGGGATCCGTACTAATACGTAATTACATTTTTATAAATTTTTGTGTTCTACGTATATTATACACTCAGTGAACTAATTCAAAGATTTGAAAAATGTTGACGCGTTTTGAATAATAAATCTGTTGGATCTACCTAGTAACGTAGTAGGAATTTCATCATTGAACTTTCGTATATTTTCTGTTACTAGGTTAGTTTTGCTTTAAGTCGTCTGTGCAAAACGTTGTCCACGCCAGTACATTATGTATGATATGTATTCGTGCAAATTTTACAAAAACTTTACGACACTGTCAATTCAGTGAAATGTTTTCATTGGAATTGTATACCTTAACACGCGGTTATTTTATTTGTAATGCCGAAATGTGATACGTACCATTTAAATAATATTTATGCTATTGTCTCCGTATCATCGAGTTATACAACCACCTTTATTAAACTGTGAGTGGAAAAGGTCCCATTATATCTATATGAATAATGGTCAAAACCACCTGTTGGAATATACATTTCCTTATTATGATGTTTACTTATGTATGTTTGATTAGGAGGGTAATTTTTTTAAGTTCACAATTTTGCCTATTTTTTTTTATTGAATAATGCTCAAAACAGATTAGCTTAAACATATGTATCATTAGTATAGGAAAAAATAATGTGAATACAAAAAAACGGTAGGGTGCGTATACGCACCGTTGGTCAATGCCATTATACAGGGTCCGCCAATAGTGCGTGGACGAAGCTTTATGAGTGTATACAATATCGTTTTCAAAATTATTTATTACAGGATTGTGTGGGATCTTTCGGGTTACAATTAGAAAATATTTTCGCAAAAATTACTACTCGTATACAGGGTATTACAACATAAAGTTATATTTTTTTAATTGGTACATACCGTATATTACTATAAATTTGGATTCCCTGGTTGATTTTAAGGGCACTTTATTCACTATATGAGGTATATTAAACGCGCAATTTAGGCGCTACATTCCATTTTTTGAAAATTTAGAGGTTGAGAAGAAAAATTGTAACAAACGTATGGAGAAATGTGTAACACAAAAATTTTAATGGTTGATTAGTCATAGACTGTGCTACATAAAATCGTGAAAATAGTACTATTATCTTATTTAATTTTCGAGATATCGTAGTGCATAGTATAAGATTTTCAATCATAGATAACTTGATTTTTTTAAATGGAAAGGTATACATTGTTTTACATTGTTAGATAGGACATTTAATTACATTTTTTTATGATATAACATTGTTGGTATTTATGTTTTGCCGTTTTTTGATAATCCAGCTTTTTTACTGAATTTGCAAAGTTTAAGATTTTTAATCACAGATAACTTGATTTATTTAAATGGAAAGGTATACATTGTGTTACATTGATAGATAGGAAATTTAATTACAATTTTTTTGATATAACATTGTTGGTATTTATTTTTGCCGTTTTTGATAATCCAGCTTTTTACTGAATTTATCGATTTTGGAAAAAATAATATTAAATTAAATGTTCAAATTGTCGACCACGCTGATTTAGACAATACTGAATTCTTTTAATAAAAAGCTTCAACCCGATCTAACATATTAGGAGTAATTGTAGCAAAAACATTTCTAATTCGCAATTTCATATTTTCAGCAGTTGTTGGTTCTTCCTCATATACTTTATTCTTCACAAAGCCCCAAAGAAAAAATCCAATGGAGTTATATCGGAGATCTAGCTGGCCAAGGTATCGATCCTTGTCTTCCTATCCAATTTACGTGAAACGTCGAATTTAACCACTGGGTTACAATTCTGGCATGATGAGGAGGTGCCCCGTCTTGTTGGAAAAACATACCTCTTCTTTGAGCCAAAGGTACATTCTCCAATAAATGATATAATTCGTTTTCTAGAAAATTATGATATTCTACCCCAGTGAGTGTGCCATTGAAAAAAAAAGGACCAACAATAGTTCCGCCGAATATACCTGCCCAAATATTCACTGACCATTAATTTTGAGAGACTAACCGAAATTGGTGTGGATTTTCATTTGAATAAAAATGAAAATTATGTCTGTTCACGAATCCATTTCGATGAAATGTACATTCGTCGGTAAATAATATCCCCGATATAAAATTTTCGTTCACATTTAACTGTTGTTGAACTCACTAGCAAAAATTAATTCGATTTTGAAAATCTTGTTCTTTCAGCTCTTGACGTAATTGTACATGATAGGGGTGAAATTCAGTTTTCTTTAACATTCGTCTCACGTAAGTTTGACTGATTTCTAAATTGTCACTTAATTTCGGAATATCAACGTGGGGGTTTTCAACTGTAGCTACAAGTACACGAAATTCATTTTCTTCATTTGTAACAACTTTAGCTCTTTCGTTTTTAGGATATCCAACACTTCCAGTACTTTCAAATTTCCTAAAAGATTGCGAAACGATTCTTCTCTTGGTTCTCTTCGATCAGGATAACGCTGCCCGTAGATTCGACGGGCCAATAAACAATTTTTGTTTGATTCTCCAAGCACAAATATCATGTCAACTAATTCATTTTTCAAAAAATTACTCATTATAATTCTTAAATAAACGTATTACTTATATGATGCACACTGCAATAAAGTAATTAACTCAGTTACGTTTGAACATACACGCGAAATGACAAAACAGATACTATTGCTGAATTTTGTTTCTAATATTCTTTTGTTTTCATAGCTTGATGTGATTTAAACAATTATACATACATACATATGTAAACCTACGAAAATCGACAAATTCAGTAAAAAAGCTGGATTATCAAAAAAACAGCAAAAAATAAATACCAACAATGTTATATCAAAAAAATTGTAATTAAATTTCCTATCTATCAATGTAACACAATGTATACCTTTCCATTTAAATAAATCAAGTTATCTATGATTAAAACTCTTTAACTTTGCAAATTCAGTAAAAAAGCTGGATTATCAAAAAACGGCAAAACGTAAATACCAACAATGTTATAGCAAAAAAAATGTAATTAAATTTCCTATCTAACAATGTAAAACAATGTATACCTTTCCATTTAAAAAAAATCAAGTTATCTATGATTGAAAATCTTATACTTTGCATTACGATATCTCGAAAATTAAATAAGATAATAGTACTATTTTTACGATTTTATGTAGCACAGTCTATGACTAATCAACCATTAAAATTTTTGTGTTACACATTTCTCCATACAGTTGTTACAATTTTTCTTTTCAACCTCTAAATTTTCAAAAAATGGAATGCAGCGCCTAAATTGCGCGTTTAAGATACCTCATATAGTGAATAAAGTGCCCTTAAAATTAACCAGGGAATCCAAATTTATAATAATATACGGTATGTTTCATTTAAAAAAATATAACTTTGTGTTGTAATACCCTGTATACGAGTAGTAATTTTTGCGAAAATATTTTTTAATTGTAACCCGAAAGATCCCACACCATCCTGCAATAAATAATTTTGAAAACGATATTGTATAAACTCATAAAGCTTCGTCCACGCACTATTGGCGGACCCTGTATATTAGGATGAAATTGATAAAAATAAATTTTGGTTGATAATCATAACTTAGCGTCATAAACCTCAAAAGACTCAGGATGGAGATGAATTGTGTATTTCTTGCATAAATAGATGATGATGTGGCCAATATTGTCGAATCTAACGCTGTCGAGTATACAATTTTTGGATGATCGTCCATGAGTTGAATGACCTGCTAAATGTGTTCTGGGTATTGGAGATAATTCCTTAAATTTCATCATAGATACTGCAAGAAGTGACCGAAACTCTAAATGTGACATCTTACTGTTACATATATACTGAGCGCCATAAATGAATGAACACAGTAAACGCTGATGTGTCGACCCTCCTCTGTTCCTCACACATTAAGCTAACCGATTAGGTATTGTTGAAATGAGTGAATCTATGCTAACTTTGAGGTATACTATCCCACGCTTCTAACATCCGTTATTGAAGCATCACAGCTTTAGTGAGAGCAGTATGTCATACAGAAAATTGTAAACAAAATCGAGATTCGTCACAAAAGATGACTTGATTACCTTGCACATTTAAATGCAACTTCTCGTTACACCATTGCCGCCGTGCAGTACGATGGCGTGGTGTTAGAGATAAACAAAGCAACGGCCGGTATGATACGAGCCCAAAATAAGCCAACATCAGGAAATTGTGGCGACATCACGAATCGATAATCTGGCTTCTCGTAGATCTATTACTCTGCCAAGCTCAAACTCGGTTAACTGCACGATGTCGCACAGGAGGCACTATTTCAACTTTAATGTGTTTACTTATTAAGTTTACAAATATGTTTAACATTGACACTTGAGTAACTAATGTCAAATTTCATTGTCGATGATTAATTGGTTAAACTTTATTGTGTCTTACTGTAATATTCATCGTTTCTTAATATGAGTAAAATACACGTTTTCTGAAAATTTCATTAAAATACATCAGCGTTTAATGGGTATTAATTTATTTATGGCGGTCATTATATTATGGATTTTCCAACTATTTATAACGATGCTATCAATAAGATTTACAAATAGGGACCACTACCATTTCTTACCTCTTATTCAAATACGGTAGCTTGTTGTACCGTTATGGTGCAAATCTACGCTATCCATGAATTGATTGTATTCAGCTAACGTACGGCTGAGGTACTAAATATCTTTGCCCTCTAGAGCGCAAGTATTCGTTATAACTGGAGAGCGGATTTTATGCACTATAAAATGCCGAAATATGTGCATATATATGCACTTAAAAACCTTAAAATATGCACCAAAAATGCATTATTAATTCAAAATATGCATAAATATTTATTCTTCTATTTACCTGTGTTAATTCCAAATTATAACATTAATATATAAAAAAAGTATATATGCTTGTAATTTTTTAATAGGAAAAAGATAAATTGCATACAAACTTATTATTTTAACATTCAAAATTATGTGTTATTTAAAAATTACATATTTACTTATACGCTATAGATTTATAAAGATTACACCCTCTCATTACTGTTTGCAAAACAATTCATAACTAAATATTTTTCTAAGTTATTGGGCAGAAAATTTTGGCGTCTGTCCGATAGTATGTTTTTGTACAAAAAAAAACTTCTTTCTACATCCACAGAAGTTATGGGTGCATATTTTAATGCGGCTAATATGGCCAAATCTAAATTTATGACAAGATCATCGGAACTTTCCTCAAGTTTCAGAACTGTATTAACTTTTAGTAACAACTGATATCCACTGTTTTTTTTTGTAAAATTTCATTTAATTTATTAGAAATAGTTTAACCAATATTTCCTGAAACAGCAGAAATCACCTGTTGAAATTTATTAATTATTTGCATAGATTAATTTAATGACAATGCTTCCGTTTCTAATTTAGCTATGGTTGAACTTACAAAATAGTAATTTGCTTTTATAAATGCCAGCTCATTGCGCAATTGTGTTTTCTTTAAAATGGATTGAGCTTTTTGAACGTAAGTACTTGAATTATCAGAAATTTCTCAAACTAACTCCTTTATTTCTTCCAAATGATCTGCATAAAAAAGAGCTGCATTTAACCAAGTACCTCAACGCGTAATCACAGGCTCTGGTGGTAGAGCAATATTAGGTAACTTTTCTTTGTACAATTGAATTCGTAACGGAGCTTATAAAAACACTTTCTTTATACTACTTATTAAACTATTTACTAATGGAAATTGATTACGAATTGTTTCTGCTACTCTATTAATACCATGTGCGAGACATGTTACATGTATTAAATTTTGATAAAATAATTTTAATTGCTGTCCAGCTTTTACCATATACGGTGCTACATCAGACAGCATTAAAACTATTTTATCTGTTGCAACAATATCAGGAATAAAAAATTGCATGAAAGCTTCGTTTATAAAGCGAACTACTGTTGCATGATTGGTTTTCTCAAGAACTTTGGAAGCGATTAAATATGATATACTAGACTGCGTCTCACTTAAATAACCAATCATTAAATTTTCAACATATCGCCCGCAACAATCTGTAGTTTCATCTACTATAAGATAAATATATTTATTTTTTGTAATTTTCTTTATATGCCCCATAGTTTCAAGATATGAATAATTAATATACCTTTTTCGAAGCGTGCTTTCATCTGGTACTTGCTTTTTACTAATTTTTTCTAAAAATGACCTAAAACTAGGATTTTGCAATTTCTTTAATGGAATATTGGCTTTAACAAGTGCACTACACAATTCGAAATTAAATTCCTCTTGTGCACTTCTTTTGGCCGTTTCTTGAAACAACGACTGGCGCAAAGGTGTCTGACAAACTTTTGTTTTCTTAAATGTTTCTAATTTTCTTTTATGAAGAGAGGTTTCAATGTGCTGTGTAACTTGAGATTTCCTTTCGTACATGATCTAAGGAAAAATTAATTTTAAAAATAAGTATCTAATTGCGTTTAAAAACTGATAAAACGGTGAATTCAATAACCTACATCAATTAATAAGGGTTTAATTTCCGAAATCAATTAAAAATATGTAATGGTACTTACTATTTCTCCACAGGCTATGCAAAACACTTTTTCATCATCCAGACGTAGCTCGGATATATTTTCTATCCATACTTGAACTAAACTATTTTTAACTTTCGGCATCTTGAAGTTCACTTAACAAAGCCGTACCATTCAGTTACGTCTTTGCCCGAAGAATGTTTAAAATTTTGCATTTTGTCCGTTACTCTCAAATTATTTTCAAGAAGGATTAACTAACTAAACACTTACCTTGAAAAAGTCCAAATAACTTTAACCCTTGATTGAGGAATTCCTCAATCAATGCTTTAACTATCTACTTAATCTACATAATCCGGAAGTATTAACGTTGCACTTAACTGCAGGTAATAATCTTTCTTTAAACCTGTCTTATTCATATAAAAATACATTTCTTAGTTAGACACAATAACAACATTTAAAATAAGTTAGAATAATGCATTTTAAAGCGAATTTGGAAGATATAGAAAAATGCGAAATATATGTTAATTATGAATAAAAGGTAAAATATGCATAAAATCGCATATATATATATATATGCATATATTTGGCGAAATATGCAAAATATGCAAAAATTAATTAATGTCAAATGATTGCATTTAGTGCAATTCGTCTAAAAACAAAACGATATTCTTCAACTATAAAAAATAAGCGATATCGTTCCATTTGTCAAGTAGAACTTCAGACACAGGATCAAATGCTAAATCAAATGTTCCCCCTAGCCGGTTTTTTTAATTCTTATAATTTTGTTGTGCGGTTTTCTCTAATTCTGCCTGTAGCAAAAAAACATTATCTTTAAATGTGGCAAAAAGAGCATACGAAGAACATGGTGTGATAGCCAGACAAGATGCTAATATCGAGGAACGTTTCAGTATATCGATTGTTTTGTGTTGTGTAATTGTTTGAAAAATTCACAATCTGAATGGTGACCTCGCCATCAAAAAACAATGTAAATATTCCAATAGGGGACTTATCTCCATGGTATGCTTTGAAGTTCTCCAATAAACGATTGGTACAAGTTACAGGGTAAGGCGGGAAGTTTGGAGTTTCGTCTGCCAAAATGGCTGTAAAATATGAAATTTTGATAATGTTGCGTCATTACTGGTAACAAGACGTTTCTGCAACCGTGGCAGTTACAAAAATATGCGAAGTGGAAGGGGAAGGAATAGTGAACATTCGTACGGCGCAGCACTGGTTTCGAAAATTTACTGGTGGAGATGAAAGTCTCAAGAGGAAACAAGGTTGTGGTGGGGCCAACTCATTAAGTAACGCTGAACTGAACGCTAAGATGTTATTGAAGCAAATCCATCGACAAGTACCCGTATGTTGTCAGCAGAACTTGGGTATTCCAAAAAAACCGTAAGGCGCCATTTGCATCAACTTGGAAAAGTCAATAGACGCTGTAGAGAAGTTACTCACGACTTAACGCCAGAAAAGGCAAAAAGGCGAGTTCAGGTTTGTGATCAACTGCTTTCCAACCTTTGGGATGAATGTTTCTTTAAACGGATCGTTACTTGCGATGAAAAGTGGATTTACTTCAATAATCCTAGCACAGAAAATCAGTAGATTACTGTTGGGCAACCTGCATTGCCGGTTCCCAAACGAGAAAGGTTCCAAAGGAAGGTTATGCTTTGTGTGTGGTGGAACTTTAAAGGGGTTATTCACTTTGAGTTAGGGAATTGAATTTGGAGATTATTCCTAATCTAGCTTATAGCCCGGACCTTGCGCCTTCCGATTATCACTTATTCCGATCGATGGCGCATTTCCTTCGTGGACGGCATTTTATAAATATTGAGGAAGTTGAAGCTGCATGCTAATTACACTCTCTTCATAATCACTTTTCTAAGACATATCAATTTCATAAATTATTATAAGGTTTGATATGAACGTATAAGTTCTAAAGTAAATATGTAATTAAAAATTATTATTAATTTTTAATGAACTTCATAAATTTCCGCATTTCCTTCTTCAATATAGCTTTCTTTCATGATCATATGGTTTAAGTCTTCTTCATCAGAATTTCTTCTACATTTGATGGAACCTACTTTATTTGCATTTTGCCTAGTCAATGCTGCTTTCTCTCCAAACATATTTTTAGGAGTATACACTTCATTCGTGTTGGCTGTCGTAAAAGACATAATTTCAGGATTCTATATATCTATATAAATTTTAACATTTCTTACCTTTAGTTATATTTGAATCCACAAAACTACAATAACCTAACCTCATTATTATTACTGATTACTCCAGTTATTTGTTTCCGCAAAACACATAGACGCAGAGCTCCTACTGTACTTCAGATGACAACGGTACCATCCATATTGAATTTCGTCGAAATTTTTAGTAGCTCTATAAATGTAAGATCCGTGGTAGAGCTAACCTGTGGTTGGCTTAGCTTGGTATCGTGTGATATATACATCCTTGAAACATGAATGTGTTAAAAGAAAATAACCCTAATTACTTCAATATTTTGTATGTGATCGCTTTGTCCATTTCAATGTATCATACTTACAGTGTTACGGAGGTGTTATTAACAGAATGTATTTTTGTTTAACGGTGATTTTCTATTGGATCTGAAAATC
Organism: Vesta saturnalis; assembly: GCA_036346205.1. Classification (NCBI taxonomy): domain Eukaryota; kingdom Metazoa; phylum Arthropoda; class Insecta; order Coleoptera; family Lampyridae; genus Vesta; species Vesta saturnalis. The sequence continues at coordinate 308,230 of JARFJB010000690.1, read as the reverse complement.
GATTGACATCAGTAATGTAAATAACTAGGACGATTTCATAACGGCAACTGCATAATTTAGGTTATTTTTTAATTTGTACATGCTTTATAATATGTATATTCAATAATTTTCTTTGCCATCAAATAATTATGATGATATTAAAAAAGTCACAAAAATTGCATGCCATCAAGTTCTTTCAACTAAAGAAAAGTAATTTCGCTCTGTATTTATTATGCTTACCAACTTTGAAACTTTCTTTTGCAGATTTTAATATTAATCAAGCAAAATCTTAGAATAGGTATTTTTTGAATGAAATTCTAACTGATTACATGTAAATTATTTTACAAAAGTTGCCAAGTTTTCAACATTTCAACAACCTATTGTTTACAGTAAGTTACAAATTTATGCAAAACTAAAGTTAATATTGAGTTTAAAAAGAAGTGTATGTGTAGTGTATGAAAGTTAATAACTGCAAACTAATATGTAGGGATTATTAAAATATTGCATATTTTATTATCAAATTAAATCAATATATTATATATTTATATTGAAAAATGAGTATTTAAAACTTGCGTAGCTTACTGGCGTTTCATGACGTGAGTAATTTAAATAATGCAAACATTTCAGTATAAGTTTGCTAACATCATCAGTAGACGGAAAAATTAATTAGATGATATTCACAATAGCTTTATACATATACAATTGCTACGTTTATTTTATTACATTGTACTTGAGTGAATTATGGTGGTTATTATTAGAAGGATCGCTACTAAAGTTCGTAGATTCAAGTACTCTTTGCAATGATAAGGTTCTGTGATTGTCATAATCGTAAAATTTGACATTTTATGCCACTGGCAGTTTAATTTTACACAGAGCAGTGATCATTTCAGTAGAATTCTAGAGTAGTAAATTTGTGAAAAAATGGTTATTTCGAATCGTGATTTTTGAGTGATGATTTTTTATGACTTTCGATACGATTTAACCCCACAGTAATGTATGGAGAAACTAACGTTGTTATTTGGTGATGAAGCGCCGTCAAAAACAATGATCCACAAATGATTTGCAGAATTCAAAGGTGGAAGATCTACTTTTGATGACAATTTTCGCGACGGTCGACCACGCACTGCTGTTGTCTCAACGAATATTGATGCTGTGTACGAATTGATTTTATCAGGTTGACATGCAACATACCATAAGATCCTTAGGCATTGCGACTAAAGACATATATACCATTTTGAAACCACGTTTAGATGTCAGGACGCTTTGTAGTCGCCGGATTACTCACAATCTGACAGAAACTCGAAAATAGCACGTGATAATAGTGGTGCAAGTAAATGCTTAATAAATTTGATCGTTCAAATTCTGTACATTACATTGTAACACGTGACGAAATACGGGTATATTTATATGAGCGGAAACTAAACAGTAATAATCTGTATGGGTATTCAAAAATGAACCTAAACCAATAAAAGTGTTGCGCTCGCGAAGCGTTTCAAAGAAAATGAGTGCATGTTTTTTCGGAAAAACCGGTCGTGTTGCAACTGTTGCATTGAAGGATCGAAGCATACTTACTGCTGATTGGTATATTTAAATTGGTCTCCCCCAGGTGCTCGGTGAAATTAGAAAAAACAATATAAATAAGCGAATCATTCTGCATCATGACACTTCTTGTATAACAGCCGATCAGACAAGTCACTAATTAGAGTTAATTACCGGGTAATTAACTTTTAATAAACCGCGTCGGAATTCTTACGGGATCTTCGCCGCTTTCAGTACACAGTCACTGTGTAAACACACTACTACCGAACAGAAAGCAGATAAAACATTCCTTATCAGGGATAGAAGACCGTCAGACCGAAGGTAGGAGCAAAGAAGGAAGCAGAAGAACGCCAAGGACAACGTACGAAGAGAGCCAGTAGCCGGAACCAATACACAATATACGAAGAGGAACGTCGCAGGGTATATTAAATCGAATTCCTACACTTAACTAAACCTCATCCTATTTATTAACAAAGCCCTCCATTTTCTATCGGACTCCTAACACAAAGCCTTAAACCAGCGGTGTGTGAGGCTGCACCTCGGTAGGAGTCCACCCTTCCAAAGCACAAATGCATTTGCGTTTAACGCACAACCCCAATTCGAACTAACCTTACCATGGTAAAACATGGTACACCCGCACCTCCCAGTCCTCTTTCCCTGACCCCGTCGACAACGACGGTGTCGACGCCGACCGTGACGTACGCTACCGTAGCTTCGCTACCGGTGGCGCCGACCCGGTCGACGGCAACTACGACGTTGGCGACGATCAGGGCCCCATCCTCACCTATACCCTCTACCGTGTCTTTATCCTCTTCATCTTCCTCATTCGCATCCTTGAGCGCTACCACCTTACCTAAACAAAATCCCGATATTGCTTATGCAATATTCCTGTAACAGTTACTTCCCAGAAGCAACTGTTTACCATCCTCCGCCCTCTCCACCTCTCGTGGGTAAACCTTCGGTTCAACCACAACCACACCGCCCTCATAGAAACCTGTAATCCTATCCCTATAGCCGAAGCGGAGAAATCCATTAAAGCTACCTTTGGTACCCCATCCATAACCCTATCCCAGCTTTCCGGACCAACCCACAACGAACCCAAACCCAAAAGCCTTTCCTTGTCATGTGTCATCTGCGAGGTTGACCGTGACATCACCCCCGAGGAAATAATACAAGCCATCGATCTCCCCCACGTAACCATGGCCATCCGTATTATTTCCAGTCACCAACCGTCCCACATCCTTTGTACCAATCCTAACCCATTCCAAGAATTCCATTGATTTCCTCTTGCACAATGGCGTATGTATGTTCGGCAGACGCTATGAGTGCAAGCCTTCTCACACCAAAAACCCCATCCCTAAACACTCCTCCACCTGTACGCAGGTGGGCCACCAAGCAGTAGAGTGTCCTACCCGCTCCCTGAAATGCCCTTCCGGTGGCGGAGGCCACAAATTCCAAGCCTGCCCTTCCATATACACGCCAAAGTGTAACAACTGCGGCGGCTCCCACCCTACTTACAGTAGCACCTCTTTCCCAGCTGGAGACAGCTTCCACCACCTCCTGCGATCCTGATGATGATGGCCACGAGCACTTCCTCAGGATCAACACCTTCCTCAGAGCCCTTTCCTTTACTCTGTTTACGATCTTCCCTGATAGGCGCGAGCTTATCACGAAGAGGATGGACCTAGTAGCCAAGGAGTTCTTAGACAGGCGGTTTTACTGAAGTTGGAGCGGTACAAAAGTCGGTTTTAACACTCGCTACTACCGAAAGAAGTAAATTCTCATTCCATTTCCTTTCCTCAATCCTATAACTTCCCTTCCTCACTCCCATTCGCAATGGACCTGATAATTAGGAACAGTCAACGCCAGTGGCGTTAAACGAAAACGACAACTAATAAAAAACTTACTCACCACAGACCACGTACAAATATTAGCCATAACAGAGACCAAATTAACCAACAAAGGCAAACTACAATACCTTCCTTCATAACAACCCCGACGGAGGCAAACGAGGAACTGCACTCCTGATACATTACCGATACCCATCCGCTCTTTACACCCTACCGCCGCACCTTCAGCAGCTTGAATGTGTAGCCGCAACGGTGCACCTTCCCTCATCTCCTATAATAGTATTCTGCTACTATAACCCTCCCGGGTATAACAACACCCTTTCCGCTTCACTACTACAATACATAGCTACCATTCCTAATGCAATACTTTTAGGAGACTTTAACGCCAGACATCAACAATTCGGTGACACAAGCAACAATCCCAATGGAAAAATACTAAAGAACGAACTACTTAGATTACCAATAGTACGGATTAGAAACATACACCCCACGTTTATCCGACACAACGGTTGCTCCATACCCGACCAGATAATTTGTTCAGAACAAATAACACAACATTTTGACAACTGTCACCTCGGCACAACAATAAAATCCGGCCACCTACCCTTACTAGTAAACACATCCCTAGGTCCCCACTTCCCCAAATACAAACAATCACCCGCAGAAACTTCCAAAGCGCCGATTGGAATAAGTTCCAAGATCACATCTCCAATAACCTACCAGATGTAAACCTCAACGCTACTGACGACATTGACAGAACCGTCCAAGGACTGACCCAATTTATCTCCGACGCTGCCGATGCAGCAATCCCGACAAAAACAATAGACATTAATCGGAAACCTCTTCCACTCCGCATCGTTCTCCCGATCAAGGAAAAGCGACGAATTTACCGACGATTCCTCGAGAGCAGAGACCCAGCACTAAAAACTGAGTATAACAGTTTAAACTCAATAATCCGACTAGAGACCAACAGATACATCCCAGAAAACTGGATAAAAGAAACCACCAAACACGACTACTGCGAAGGCCCCACATTTTGGCACAAACTCAAGATCCTAACAAAACAAAAAACCAAACCCAGATGCTACCTAATGAATCCTCAAGGTTCCCTCGTAGTTTCAGACCAGGAGAAGGCCGACCTATTCGGCCTTCACCTGCAAACCGTCCTCACTACCCCCGACGATCCATCAATTGATAAAGGTTTCAAAGCTCGGCTCAATTAAATCCTTGAGGCATTCCAAATCCAAAACCAGAACCAGATACCGCACGCCCTAACGGACAACGACCCCTTCCTTAGCCCCATTGCACCCGACCAAATCCTACAAACTCTCAAACAAGGAAGAAATTCCGCCCCAGGACAAGACAGACTCTACCACCAAATACTGAAAAACGTTCCACATAACGTCATCAGACAACTCGCCCAAATATACCCCTATCATACTTCCCGACGGAATGGAAATCCGCTTCAACCGTCATAGTACCCAAACCTCGATCTGATCCATCCCAACCTTCATCTTACAGACCTATTCCCTCTTAAGTTGTATGGGCAAATGTTTAGGAACAATCCTGTCCCGAAGGCTAAGGGATCACCTCGAAGCCAACAATCTCATCCCCAACAGCTAGTTCGGCTTCAGTCCAAACCGATCCTGCCAAGACCCTCTAGTAAAACTATACACGGAATCTTCAAAAACCCTCACTCACGGTGACTGTTGCCGTCGCAGTCTTCATCGACATCCAACAAGCCTTCTACAAAGTATGGTACGCAGGACTATTACACAAAATACGACAGCTAGGCTTTCCGACCCCCTTCGTCCGACTCTTTCTCTCATATCTGACAGGCAGATGTGTAAAGATACGAGTAGGCTCCTCCAAATCCCCAACTTTTCATCCAACAGCCGGAGTTCCGCAAGGATCTTCCCTGGCACCCATCCTATACACCATCTACGCCAACGATATTCCCCAAAGCAACAATCCGAACTTAACTGTAACCCAATTTGTCGACGACACTGCTCTCTGGGCGACCAGTAGAAGCAGTGACGGGGCAAACGAACTAATAACACAATAACTTACCCACTTCTCCAACTGGGCCAACCGAGGGAGACTAACAATCCAAACAAAACACAGACAATACTTTTCAAACGTCCTAATCTACCCAACCGTGACAAACAAAACTCAAACATCAACTTGACTTTACGCGACCAAAGATTACAACTCCAAGACACAATCAAATATCTAGGTATCACGTTCTCCCGAACCCTACACTGGCAACCCGACGCAAGCGGCGCTCTCAATAAGATACGCAACCGCGCATCATTATTGAAATTGCTGCGAGGAAACGTCAGAGGTTGTCACCCCAAAAACCCTTCAACACGCATACAAAACCTACATTAGACCGATACTCGACTACCGCGTACCATTATACGCTAGCCTAACGACTAACCAACTCCAATCCCTCGCTGCCTGCGAAAGGAAAATACTACGCTCCATCCAAAAACTACATTACAGACATCCTAACGAACTAACCATACAACACGCCAACATTCAACCAATAACCGAGAGACTAATAACACTTCAGACGAAATTCACAAACCGCAGGACAAACGGTGACACGATCTCGACCAAACAAATATTGCGAATCCCATTTTCCAACAAACTCCGATTACCCTGAAAACCTAAAACCAAATTCAAACACCTCCCAACACTACTACTTCAAAGAATAGATAACCTACCAGAAGAGTTCGAAGAATTCGTCGAGAATACTCCCTACATCCTCAGATAAATCCAATCCAATCTTCAACAAAACGAGACGACGACCGCCGCAGCGAAAATGGCCAACTCTACCAATCACATTAGGTATACACGCTAATCCCAACACTTAAACATCTTTTTTTTTCCACACAAACCATAAATTTCAAAATTGTTACCACTTACAATACACAAACCAAACACTACACACAAAACACTAAAACCCAGATCCTTAAACTGCCCGAAGAAAGAAGACCTATATGGACACCAAGAAAAAAGAAAATTCCGAAGAAGAAGCAAACGATTTAAAAAAAGACACATTGCCCCTTTACGCCTGATCTGTCTCGTAATGACATTCTTGTTCAAAAACAAAAAATAAAATGCATGACAAACATGTTTCTTCACCTGAAGAGGCTGTTGAAGTACGTGTTTTGGAAGTACCTCACTCAGAGCGGAAAAAATGTTTTGAAGATTAGTTTTACCGAATGCAAAAGTGTATATAGGGAGAATATATTGGAAAGCAATAAAAATATTTAGGTAACGTGTGCATTTTTTACATTTTCCACGAATTTTAGCAGTGACCATGGTAACGGATCGGATAGAGGTTGTTCAAAGGTTAAGTGGAAAATACTAATTGTACACAACTTATACAAGTTATTTAAAGGATAAGCGAAGCAACGATATTGTAATACTTGGAGCTTCTGATAGCAGCTTCTATGTTGGATAAATTTGTATATGAATGATTGAATAGTATAGGAAATATCTTTTTTGTTAAAAATTTCATACAGTTCTTTTACAGGACTTTTAGCACCGAAAAATTATACTGTTTAATAATTATGATATAAAAATAGTGAAGCAGTCTTCAGTACTATTTTTCGTCCAACGTTTTTTATTCCTTGATTGAGTTAAGAAACTGAAATTGTACAGTAGTGATGGTTTGCACAGATACAGATGCTTAGATGAAACACTTATTTTTAAACACTGATTTGTAGAACGGTTCATGTTAAATGCAATGTTCAGTTTTGCTTTGAAAGTTCCGAAAATTCCGACATCCTATAATTGGAACTTACGAGAAGAATGAGAAGGCAGTGGTAAGTACATGATACCGTTATCACAAGAAAAATTAATTGCCTCAATGGTGATATGTGTTTCGTATTTGTAACAAATCAATAAAATTGGCCTTTCTTTTGTCGCATTCATATGTTTCTGAATATGCTTTGGAACTCCGATAAAGAACTAAGAGTTTATCCATCCAGATCTCTAGCCTAAACTTCCTTCAGGTGTTCCAGTCAAAAAGTGGCTTTTATAAAACACTCTTGGAAAAACAAGAACCGGAGGGATTTTCAACTGCCGTTAAAGCGCCTCCAAAAGTAACGATTTCACCTCATTCGGATAACACTACTTGATCCACTTGTTGCTTATTCCCAACTAGTACTCTGGGCGTGCTTAGGACGGTGGTAGTTCCAGTTGCATCAAAATTGATTATGCGATCTCCTGTAAAGTTATCTCTTCATGATCTTTTTAAGGTTTGTAAAAAATGCTGTGACTACGGCTTTGTTAAATTGTAAGAATCTGGTGGCACTTGTGTTTTCCTGTTTCTTCAGGCTTATGTTGTTTCCAAACCATCAAATTTTCTGTGAAGATATGTTTGAATCTTAAAAATGTATTCACTGCACTCACCGCATGTGCTAGTTTCCCACTCTGAATAACGTCTGCCTTTCGAGAGGAAAATTTACTCCGTCACAACGAATCACGAAATTCTCATCTGTCATTCACACTGACGTAGCAGTGTCATGGGAATCTCCGTATGGTTGAAATAGTATAACGCCACCTATAGGTGGCTATATAAAATCCTCATATATACGTGTACAGGAGTTAAAGGTGTTGCATCAATGTGCCTCCAGCAACAATGTGTTCCAACAAAGGAATGGTAATGTTTAATGCAAATAATCATAAAAACAGCAAAAGAAATGATAACTGTGTGACTATCTTACATCAGAAACCTTTGGATATTTGCTATTTATTTTCTTGCAGCGTACGTTTTTGTTTTCTATTTATTGATATTTTGTGATTTGTGTTACTACGTGAGACTTTTTTCTCATTTTTTCTTAAATAAGTATTCATCTATCGTTAAAATTATACTCGACTGATTAAAATGTGACTAAACTATTTATTAGTTAACATCGATATTCGGAAATATTATTTTATGGTTATTACAAAATGAAGTTATTTTGCAGGGTTGCTCAGTAAATATAAGAGTTAGAAAGAAATGTTTCCTATCAAACTTTTTGGTGTTAAAGAAGTGCGTATTTAAAAATTATTTTTCGTCATAAAAATGTGGTAGTAACAAATTATGTTTTTTTAAAGCAGAACCCCGTAATTTTCTTTGCCATATTCGGAATTATCGTTAAATTCTAAGGTCAGTTTATGTAAGGTCTTATCTTTAAAATTAACCGTTTCCGAATTATTCAACTATTCGGTAAAATTAAACAAATTATTTCATTTTAATTTTGATCAAGTCAACCGGCTACGTTTTGACATGGAAACAAAAAAAAAGTTTGTTTATTCCTATCTATGTCTGCGAAAATATCATAAATGTCATAGTTGTTTGTAAGTGACACGTCGTTTTACATTGTACCATCGTCCAAAAAACATTTTTTTTTAATATCTCGTACACAATTTTTAAAGTTGTTCATTATTATCCACTTGAGTAGTTCCGCACTCGTGTTGCATATTCCATTCTTATCTTATATTAATGTTTGTAGTTAACTAAATACAGATAAATTTCGAAAGAACGGAATTGGTTGACATGATCTTCGTTATGGGATTTGCTGGCAAAATTGTTAGATAATTCAAAGGATGTATGGGTCAAAATATCCCGATAGAAGACAACCCTCGGTTAGAAGTTTATAAAAACTTAAGGAAAGGTTTACTATAACAGACAATGTGAATTATAAAAAGTGTGAAAGGGCCAAGAGGACAAGCGACTAAGACCAATTGAATGTTTCGTTATCTGTAATTTCGGAGCCTTCTGCCAGTTCGGCAACAATATCCAAGAAACCCGGTATAACCCGATCTACCGTTAGTAAATTTTTAAAGAGGAACGAGTATTATGACTATAGTATACCCTTCCATCAATGGCTGTTGGGTCCTGATTTAGACATTAGAACATTTTGCCAATAGGGGTTGTAAATGGAAAGAATAACACCTAACATTTTTTTAAATGTATTATTCTCCGACGAGTCAACTTTCACTCAGCGTGGTAGCCCAAACCGTGAGAATCTTCACTATTATGCAACGTAAAACGCAAAAACAGTCAGATGAGTTAATTCGCAGCGGCAGTGGACAGTAAATGTTTGGGATGATATTATGGATGATTTTATAGTTGGGCCACATTTCTCTAACGGATATTTGAATGGTGCTGAATATTTGTATTTTTTGCAAAATGATTTGTTCTAACCTTTGCAAAACATTCCTGTTGTTTTAAGGCAAAATATGTGGCTACAGCATGAGGGTGCTCCTGCGCACTTTACGTTAAATGTCAGAGACTACTCAAATCGAGAATTTGAAGGTACATGGATAGGCCGTGGCGGTCCCGTTTCTTGGCCGCCTAGATCGCTAGACAACTAAATTGAATTTTTGTCTATGAAGTCACATAAAAAACGTTGTACATCAAACTGCTCCGACTACTGCAGAAGATATGAGACTACGCATAATTCATGCGTTTAAAGATAGCGTAAGCATTGAGATGTTATGAGAAGTAAATAGGTCTTTTCTGGCAAGACTGCAATTGTGTTATCATCGAAAGTTTTAGAATCTGCTATGAATACGTTATTTGTGTAAAAATAATTTTAATGCATTCTTGGATTGTCAATATCTAGCCGAATAATTCGGAAACGGTTTAACAATTAGGGTATTGTATTTGAAATATGCGATTTATTGATGTTTCAATTCATGCAACTTGGGATGAATATTTCGGGGGTTGCAGAAGCCCTTTTTTTTTAAATTAAAGCATAGCTTATTAGGTTAGAGGCCCAGAATACCGATTCAACCAATTTTTGTGGAACCCTGCAGTTGTCAGAATGATCATATTTTTAAGATTTTTACATAAATTAACATTAAGGTTTGACGATAATTATAAGTGTGTTGCATATTGTCTTATACAATATTTTTCCTTGACTGCAAATTAAAAATTTAAGCTAACTTTTAATTTTGTTACTATGTTTGATCTTAATTCTAATTAATGAATCCTAAAAGTAAACAATTAATTTCGGGAGAGACAACGGGACCAGTATCGTTATTTGTTGTTACCCTGCAATTGAATAAAAAAAATAAACGTAGAGGATAATAAAACATTTGATAAATAAATAAACAAAGACAGAAATAATTATAACTCGAAAAGCTAAATTAGAAATAAGTGAATCATGTGGTAGCAAATAAACAACAGCATCCGGTGACAGGCTCGAGAGCCAGGAATCGCGTAGGGAGCAATCTGGTTGAAACGTGATGTGATTGAAGGGAATGTAAGTGAAACATGTATATGTATATATGTACATTTAGATATTCATACAGTAAGTAAACACTCTATTATTGATTTCTTTTTTCTGTTTATATTTCTACTTCTGACTTCCTTACGTGTCGAGGCAGTAGACTAATAACTGTCCGGTAGCAGGACGACACCGTTAGTAGGGAATGTTACATCGTCCGGGGCACGATTTGGCCAATAACCGGTCTACTGGCTAAGGTATTAGTCAAGAGAACAATACAATTACCTCGGAACGACCTGGCTACAAGGGGCGGTCAAGGTGGAAACAGACAGGCCCCGTTGCTGATGACTGCAAGGAATGAGTAGCGAGTAAGTGCGTGGAATGATGGAGGTATGCATGGTAAAGAATTTGAAATTTCGAGTGTAATGTACGAAAGACACCTTGATATTCTGTAAGTATCGGATACAAAGCGCAAAGGAAAGGATACTGTGGAGATGAAGGACGACAGACTAGCACTATGGTCAGGAATTGAGACTGAAGTGCATGGCGCAAAATGTGTTGGGGTGATCGTAAGTGAAAGAGCGAAAAGATGTGTTAAACAGTGCGAATTGGTATCTCCCCGGGTAATATGGGTTAGAATGAAAGTGGAGTTTCGAAGAATTTTTCTTATTGCATGCTATGCACCGGTGAATGGAGAAAGAGAACAGGAGCGTGAAAACTTCTGGAATGAAGTAGAGAACGTGTTGAGCGTACGTAAGCCAAACGAAAGAGTGATGAAGGTGAGGGATATGAACGGATGGGTATGTGTACCGAAAGAACATACTGAACGAGTTCTAGGAAAGTTCGGAGAATGGTGAACGCCTGGTGAACATCAGTGTGGAGAGAAGCCTGTTTGTATCCAATACATGGTTTAAACATAAAAATGTGCATATGTATACATGGCAAAGAGGTGAATCTGAAAGTATGATAGACTTGATAATGTATGATGAACGGCTTAGACACCTGGTGAGAGACACAAGAGTAATGCGCTGATCGGAGTGTGGATCGGACAACTTTTTGGTTATATCGAGGCTGTGTTTAGGGCAAAAGTGGGTTTGGACAAGGAAAGTAAACGTAGTGCGAACGTCCAAAATTAGGGTGGACAAGCTAGTCGATAATGGTGCGAGAAGGAAATACTCAGATGCTGTGAGTAAATAGTTGAATTTGAATGAAGCAGTGTGGAACGAACAAATAAACGACACTGACGTTGAGAGTGCATGGATAAGCTTGAAACACTGTGTTGTCAATTGTGCCGTGCAGATATGTGGAAGGGCTACTATAGGTAGACAGAGAAAATGTGGAATGAGTATAAAAAAGGCAGTATGTAAGAAAAAAGCGATTGTATAAGGTATACAGATTAGGAAATAAAGAAGCGAAGGAGGCAGTGAGGATAAGTAAAGAGGAGGTGATGGCTGTGGAAGAAGAAAAAATGCAGAATTATTTTGAGGGAAGCAAACAATTATTCTGGAAATGTTTCAAAAATACAAAACGTGGCCCAAAACAGAACACTGCAGGAGTGATGAATACGAGCAACGAGATAGAATAGGGCGATTGTGAATTGAGGAAATCCTGTCAAGAATACTTCAGAAAGCTGTAGCTACCGTAGTGTGGAAAGTAAGACTGCAGGGTTAAATAAGGAGAATGTAGAAAGAATGGTGAATGAAACTGAGAATATTGGGATAAAGGAGTTACAGAAAACGGTAGGAAGGTTGAAAAACGGCAACAGAGCAGGCGTAGATGAAATCACTGGTGAAATGCTAAAGTATAGGGGTGCAAAGCTCATACGAAGATTGTGTGAATTATTCAATGTATGCCTTATGTGTGGAAAAGTGCCGAGGGATTGGAAGAGCGCGATCATTGTATCACTGTATAAGAGTAAGGGGAACAGGAGTGATTGCAAGAACTACAGAAGAATAAGTTTGCTCAGCGTGCCTGGTAAAGTATTTGGAAGAATTCTGACTGATAGAGTACGAGAAACTACACAAACTAAGATTTGGGATGTGCAGAGTGGCTTCACGCCAGGGAGAGGATGTGTCGATCGGATGGTATCTCCCCAGTAGGTGATCGAAAAGTGTTTAAGGGTAAAAAGAAAGCGGTACTGTGCGTTTGTAGATCTGGAGAAAGCATACGACAGAGTGAATAGGGAGAAGCTGTGGGAAATATTGAATGAGTATGGCGTAAGTGGTTTTCAATCGGGAAGGTGGAAAGGAGAGTAGAGTCTTTACCCTGCAAGATGAAATTGTGGAACAAGTGGACGAGCTGGTATATCTGGGTAGAATGTTTACTGCAGATGCTACAAAGGAGGGCGAGATTGAAGGGTCAATGCTGGAAGGAAAGTGATTAGAAGTATGTGGACGATAATGACAAACGAAAGCATGAGCCTAGCTGCGCAACGAGTGATCTATAATGGCGTGTTTGTCCCATCAGTACTGTCTGGAACTGAGGCATGGGTATGTCAAAAAAGCAACAAAAAAAAAATAAATGCGGTGAGTATGAGATTCCTGAAAGGCGCTTGTGGTAAAACGAGAAGGGCAAGATAAATTATGAATGCATAATGACGGAGTGTGGCGAGGAAAAGACTATGATGGATAGATATAGAATTGCTACATTACGTTGCATTGGTCACATTTAGAGAATGAATAACGCAAGATTAACGAAGCAAATATATGTGGGCGAGGAAAGGCCGGGTCTGGAATGCCGCGTAAAACTTGGCTGAATGCAGTAGAATGCATGATAAAGGAAAGAAAGATAATAATGAATCAGAGGCTAAGGGCATAATGAATAAATCAGAGGCATTGTTCTTACCCCGAAGGAATGGCGTTAAGGTTAAGTTAAGTTAAGTTCCGAATGTGGAAAAAAATTGAGGGGTGCTAATTTAAAAAAACATAATTTGTTACTACCACAATTTTATGACGCAACCCGTATATTGTAAACTAAGTTTAAACTACGCACCTATTAAACGCCAAAAACTTTGATAGGAAACATTTACTTCTAAAACTCATATTTACTGAGATATCGCACTTTTACGCACTAATGAGCAATTCCGTATATTAGTAGATTAAATGTATATGAGTTTCATATAATGGATCAGGACACTTGCAGCTGCAATCAATACTCACTTTCGTTTTGTGTTGCAAACTGCATCGTGCGTCATTAGAGTTCTCATGATAAACTCGTTAAGTAATATACTATTAGTAACAAAAAGAAAATTTAAAATATTTCTTTCAGTGTTGAAATTGATAAAATATTTTTAGTTATATCTAAAATTGTTTAATTCCTTCAAAAACATGTGTACTATGTAAAGTTTGGTAATGCACTATGAAAAGTTTATAGAATTCAAGTTCAGTTCATATTAGTCACATTTAGGTTATAAATTAATACACATTTCTAAAGCAATTTGCGTTAATTATGTTGTAGTTATGGTAGTTCACACGTGCATAAATCCTTTACACATTTCGTATTATACAATTAACACATGTAATTTTAACATCAATATTAGCTACTAATTTAGTATTATTTTAAGGAGTAACTCGGTAAAACTTACATTTGAACAAAGCAAATTCGTTTACTAATTTACGCCACACAGAATCGAGAAATACTTTTAACCTATAATTATTACATCACAAATATGTTCTTATACAAGGTCCCTTTCTTTTCGTTTACTTTTTATAGTCGAAGTGTGTCAATAATTAATGACAAAGATTTGAACAGGTAGAATAAGGAAAAACTGAAGGCGCCCGTTTAGTACCGAAAATTTTTTTTATCAATATCATTAAACTGTAGCTGTACAGATTGGAGGCATAGATAATCGTTTACAAAGTTGTTATACTTTAAAACCAATAAACTATGATTAACCCTCCTATTGTGTTCGGGTCAATATGACCCAATCGCATTCTTCTAATGTGCATAATTCGTTAATTTATTTAAATATTTCATTGCCACTGCATGACCTTTATTTCATTACTCTAATAACGGTGTGCCTATATTGATATTAGAAAATTATAATTAGTTTATTTTAATGCATTTGTTACACTCACTGTGTTTGGCTCTACATGACCCGGTGATTTGTGTGGTTCAAATTAGAAGAACGGGAAGCAGATTATTATCATAGACGAATGTATTCTATTGGTTTTATTTTATTTTCATAAATATAGATAACTTACATAATATTGCACATTATTTCCCGATATTGCGCATATTGCATGCGTTATTTGCCTACCGGTAAACAACTTTATTCCTGTTGAGACTCCGCGTATAAATGCAGCCAGTGAGCATCTGTGTGTTAGTTTCGTAGTAAATATCAAACTTGATGCTATACTCTAATAAGAAATACCTAACAATTTATTTATTATTGATTAATTTATTATTTATTATTGACAATGTGTAGGGAGAGAGTGGTTACGGATAGTGAACATGGGAAACTTTTGTGTGTTTCTGATAGAGATGCTTCTGAAGAAGAAGACCATTTGTCCTACATCGAGATATTCAATTATGAATCGGATGATGAAGTAGAAGCTACGATTTCAGATGAAGCTGATACTGATAATAACGTAACTTCAAACGATGGTAATATAGTATGGAATCAAAAGACACGTCAATCGGGAAGGTTATCTGCAGTAAATATTATTCCGTTGATTCCTGGACCAACATGGTATGCTACGTCGCGAACAATTGTGATAAATTCCGCTTACTTCTTATATTTCACACCCAAAATTGTAAACCTAATTTTGAAAATGTCAAATTTAGAAGACAAATGACTTTGTGGCGACACGTTTCAAGAACTTACATTAGTTGAACTAGAAGCATATTTTGGCCTACTGTTTCTAGCTGAAGTGTATAAACCTCATGGAGAGACAACAGCCAGTCTGTGGGACGGAAATGTAGGTCGTCCAATATTCAGAGCAACGATGTCCCTACAACGATTTCATATAATTGCACAAAAAATTGACTTTAACGATAAGAAAACTCGACCACAACGATGCCAAACTAATAAATTAGCTCCCATACGGGACTTGTGGGGTGAATGGGTAGCAATTGTACCTAAGCTCTATAATGTTCAAGAAAATGTAACAGTAGATGAGCAACTGGTATCTTTTAGAGGCCGTTGTCCTCTGCTAAATACGGAGTCAAGATTTGGACTTTATCCGATTCTGTAACTGCTTATGCATATAACATGCAAGTTTACCTCGGGAAAAAGGAAGGTGAAGCTCCAAAGAGAGGTCAAGGTAAAAGAGTTGTGCTAGTTCTTACTTATGGTGTAAAAGGTCACAACGTAACGGGTGATAATTTTTTTACTTTGTACGATATGGATCAGATGCTATTGAAAAGAAAAATAACCATGCTTGGGATTATTCGCAAAAATAGGCCTGAATTGCCAGCCGCATTGGTCTGCCACAGGAAAGAAGTTCTTTATTCAAAATTTTACTTTACCAAGGGCATTTGATAGTTTCCTGTATTTCAAAACGGAATAAAAATGTTACGATCATGAGCACCATGTATCACGCACGATAACGGAGTGTATAACCAAGATCATAAAAAGCCGTTTATGATTTTAGATTACAACAAATCTAGAGGTACTGTAATCACGTTAGACAAGTTAATAATAACATACACATGCAGACGGCAAACTAAAAGATGGACATTGGCTATCTTTTGCAATATCATGGACGTTTCAGGTTACAACACTTACGTTTTGCAGTGAGAAGTAACTCCAACCTGCAATGCTGGAAAACTTACAAAACGGCGACTATTTCTTGAAGAACAATTCCTTGATCACTCCTTTATTGCAAGAAGGAAAACGTCTCCCTCGAAGTATTCCTGCAGCTCAAATTGTTATAAAGTCATGTTCTTCAACCAGTAATGCCGAAGTAAGCGAGCAATTAACCACAACCAAGCGTAAAAGATGTAATTTTTGTCCTTCTTCAAATGACAATAAAACTAATATGGTATGTTGTAATTGCTCAAAATGCCCATTTAAAGCTCATGTTTAGTGCTACTATCAAGACTGTGACAAATAAATGTATATTACTAACTGCAACGTTTTTCAGATGTTCTTTACATAACATTTATAATAATAAGTAAAAAAATTAAAATAACGTAATAAAATGTAATAGATAATAAACGCTACATCTTATTTCTTTTTATTATTTACTGTTATATCAATTTAACGATAATAAAACGCCAACTATAGGCTCCCAGGTCATAATGACGTGAACACAATAGGTGAAACCAAAATATTAACACAATAGTAGGGTTAAACGGCTTTATATTTATTTATTTGTATTTATTTATTTACTTATTATTGATTCTATCCTCATCAATAGTTTATTACTCAATTTAAAAGCACAAACTCATATAAATCGCAGCACATTCCATCTCATGCTGGTCACTAGCAATATAGTCTCTCTGTCAATAAATAATGCGCACATCGTAGATTTTACTTAGGTGTCACATTTTCTCCATATACAATTGGCAGTCCATTTTTCCAACCAGTTCTTGGCCTCAATTGCTGTAATTGTCTTAACATTTCGAGGTACAGTATGTTAAACTAAATTTCGGAGATCAATTTATTTTTCATTTCTTAGGAACCATTATAGCTATTGAATTGAAATTTTAATCATAAACTCATAGTGTCATCCACTATGCAACAGTTAGAATTTGAGATTTTTTTCCATTTGCGACCTACAAGGTGGATCAATGTGTTTCTATAACCCTGCATTCGACTATAAGGAGAGCTTTCAAACTGAAGCAAAAAAGTGTTATTAATATTTTCGGTACAGTAAGATACAGTACGGTATAGTACGGTACAGTATGGTACAGTACGATACAGTACGGTACAGTACGGTACAGTACGGTACAGTACGGTACAGTACGGTATAGTACGGTACAGTACGGTACAGTACGGTACATTACGGTACAGTACGGTACAGTACGGTACAGTACGGTACAGTACAGTACAATCAGATACGGTACAGTACGTACAGGACAGTACGGTACAGTACGTACAGTAGTACAGTACGGTACAGTACGGTACAGTACAGTAGTACGGTACAGTACGGTACAGTACGGTACAGTACGGTACATTACGGTACAGTACGGTACAGTACGGTACATTACGGTACAGTACGGTACAGCACGGTACAGTACGGTACAGTACGGTATGATACGTTCATCACAAAAGTAGGCAACATTGTAAAAACGATAAGGACAATAATCTTTTAAGTAGGTTTTTAAAACTGCCTGTCATACATAAGTTAATAGAAGGGCGTGCGTGCGTTTTCATTATTTTTTAATTGTTTTCCAAGGCGGAAGGAATAAGACTATAATTTGTACATGTCACATATAGGCGAGAATTTCAATAAATTAAAACCCTTACCTTTTTATAACATGAACACAAGCGCTAAGAAAGTCATCGCTGGCCACAACCAAGTTCTTAAAAGATGCCAAAAATCATTTAGTTTTGAAAACTGTAGTTTTAATAGTATTTTAATAAGGTTTACCCTTCCATAGTTTATGGAACAATAAACATACAGAAGAAACATTTAGACAAGTATATGTACGTCGACAAAAGAACTGTATTATTTTTTTTATATCTCAGGACTTTATTCAAATATATGTTACATAGTTTAACAATATTGTATTGTTCTTTACAGTAGAGCTGTTATGTATCGTATTGTCAAATGAATGCAAGTTTCTTTTTCTTTTGAAAAATCTCGTTTATTGTCAGGTTTGTGAGAAATTAAGCGGCTACAAAACATGCCGTAGATGAAAATTAATTTGCATTTAAAATTTCGCTATACAAGACTGTTTAAAAATATTTCATCAGTTGATGTACTACAAAAGCATAGCTATTGTCAGAATTAAAGTTTTTCATAGGTTTCATTCCGTTTTTATCCACATCTTTAACGTAATCATTAAATATGCTTAAGCTAGGTCAGGTTACATAAGAACTTCCAAAAATTGTTTGATGTAATAAGGAATTCTGGACCACTTACAAATGCGATAATTGTAGTCTTGCAGATAATAGAAATGTGCCAATATTCAGTTGAGTTGAGTTGTGCAAAAAGTAGGATCAAAATAATTAGTCAAACTGAAATCACTTATGCGTAAAAAGCTTTTTTCAAGTGTGTTGTGTGAATTTATAAAAAAAAATAGGGATAGGTTGTGCGACACTTTCAGTTACCTATATGTTTTGTTACAATATACATTTAAATTTCTGTAGCCTACTTAAATTGAAATTAATCATTTTCGCAATATAATAATACACAAAAACAATTAGGTACATTTTTACAATATTACCATATATTTTTTTTTACTACACACAGCTGTTTTCTGTAGCAGTCTAACATTTTTCTTTAAATAAAGTGCATTAATTAAATTATTCACATAATTGTTTTTCTCAATACAATTATTTTTGAGAGTTACAACGTTAGATTATATCATGCGTTGATAATAGCTGTTGACTGAGGCACTTTCAGTTTTATGAGAACTTTACTTGATCAAATAGGTAGTAACTGTTTAAACTTAATGCCTCTATTTGTTTTATTCTAAAGTAAATTCTTGTTAAAGTGTAACTTTTCTAGAAACCCACTTGTATGACCTTTTTAGATACCCTACAAAAGATTCCTTTTTTTAAATTGCGATATTTTTATTATAACTATAATATACTATATACTTTTGTCTACATTATATTTATACTCTGGCGGTAACAGCAATAAAAATTGTATGTTAATCGCCAACATTACGATGTATTTGTGCTTGTATGCATAGTTACTCAATTCATGCGGTTTATCTTAGCGTATTTAAAAATGAATAACGAAAACGTATGCGACTTTGAGTAAACATAATCATACCTTAAAAATAGTCATACTTGTGTACAGTGTGTCCCGATTTCTTTGTTTTAGTTGTTTTTTAAAGATATCTTTGTCATTATCAAAGATAGAGGTTTGTAGTTTTTATATTCACATACTACTTTGTTGACTTTCTTTTGTTTTCGAATTATAGCCAAACGTCGATATTCCAACACTTTTTTCAAGTTTCTATACCTCACGTAATACTATTCTATTGATATATTTTTCGTCAGCGGTACTTATATATTACGAAATGCTGAATTTAGTGGCGTGCTTAGAATTCTTCTAGGGGGTGCGGTTTTTGAGTAATAACATAAACATGCATTTATTTTAAATGGGCTTAGAAACCATTAGATTGCAACATTCGGTTCGGTGTTATGACCGTCACGATCTCCAGATCTGTCAATACTAGATTTCTTCCTATAGGGTTTTCTGAAAAACATAATTAATCAAAACCGTCATAATAACGAACCGATTTGGCAACCGTTTTTCTAGGTAATTCCTCACGGCCGAAGTATTGTGCGTTGGGCCCCCGCCTTGTTGAAAAGAAAATATTTAGAGAACGTTTTTCAGGAAGGTCTATATTTATATTTTTGAGAAGCTAAGAAAGAACTGCCTATGATGGTTTCCAACGCAACTATTATTCCCGTTTAAACAAACTTTATTACTCAAAAGTCGTACCCCTTAGAAAAATGCTAAGTATGCCACAGAATTCGTCAATATATAAGTACTGTTGACGAACTATAATAGTGTTAAGCGAGGTATGCGTATGACACCTTGCGAACAGTGTAGAAATATCGACGTTTAGCTATAAGTTGGAAACAAAGAAGATGAAGTCTAGGTCAATTATAGTAAGTGGATGTAAAAACTGCAAACTTCTACGTTTGATAATAACAACAATATCTTTAAAAAAGCAGCTGAAATAACGAAATCGGGACACGGTACGGTATTGTATTTGAATTTAATAATAATAACAATAATAATAATAACGGATTTCATGCTTTGCGAATACAAAATAAAATTGCTGACACATGTCAGACGAGGATACATACAATTAAAAGTATCGTATTGTATTTAGATTTCACTTACATTACTCACTAGTAATTGTTCGATCGTATAAAATGCGCTCTTCTCTAGAAATGATTTTGCTCTAGTTTTAAATAATAAAGATGGTAAACGTTTTACATTATCGGGTAAGCAATTAAATAGCCTTAAACAAATTACATCAGGTCTATTTTGTGACTTGTGAATTCTACATTGGGGTAAACACAAAGAGTTTTATTCATAGTATTATGCTTTTCTACTTCTGATTACAGTGTGTACTGGTTTAAGTTAGATTTTACGTAACGTAGACATTGCAAAATAAACAAACCTTCTTAGACTAATAAGAGCTTGACGACAATTACTGCGACAAGATAAAATAGCAACAATACTTACTGCCCGACGCTGAAGTTGAAATAGGTATTTAAATTGAGATGAGTTACCCCATACCAGAAGACCATATGACGTACAGCTATGGCAGAAATCCGAATAAGCAGTTAACAAAGGTTTTACAGAAGCATTACTTGCTAACCTACGTAACACAAATATATTTTTACTAGCCTTGACAGAAATACTATTAATATGCGTGTTAAGTGAGAGCTTAGAAGCTACGTTAAAATCACGCTTTCAGGATTAGATCGATTAATTTGCTTTAAAAATAGAATTAGAGCATTTGGGTCTCCTGAATAAAACGTAGCAAATGGTTTTACTTAAAATTTCTGGGAGCAAAACTTTCATATATATATATATATATATATATATATATATATATATATATATATATATATATATATATATATATATGACAAAAAATACGTTTGGAGTACTTGCTTTACAACCGTAGGAATAGCATTTGCTGCACCATAAGCAATTACTTCAGTTTATATGAAAGTCATGCTTTTGCTAGGTGTCTAAAGCAAATACTTTATTTTTCTGAAGGTACCTCCATTGCGTTGGGGGAAGCGAGACGTGTGTGGTAATTATGGAATTTCTAAATCATTCAAGAGCCATAAAACGTTATAAAAGACGTATAGAAACATCACCGAATGACGTTAGACACCTTTTTCGTTTCAACAAAGCAAAAGTGCACTAGTTACCACCGTTACACCGTTTTGCAGTATATCGCGGATCCTGGTTACCGAAACAGCATTAAGGAAATAATGGGAATTCAGCAAACTACTGTGTCAAAAACAATTACTGAATTAACGGTCAAAATTTGGCAGTAAAAATCTTTGTACTATGGTTGGTCAATTGAAATCCATCTTTGGTCCATAAACAATATATTCGGAAATAAATCTACAAATAATCACCTCTACAATTAAGCCACATATCCCACTGCTTGACAACCGATTTATACCTTGCTACTAAAATTCTGGTGGCTGCTGGTTGAAGAATTCCTTGACGACGTTTTGGATTTCTTCGTCCGATTCAAAGCGTCTACGCCTCAATACCTTTTTCAGTGGGCTAAAGGTATAGAAATCGCAAGGCGATAAATCTGTGCTGTAGGGTCGATGTTCTAAAACCCTTTTATTTTTTCTTTGGAAATTTTCTTTCACTACGCTTGACCCATGAGGCCGCGTGTTGTCGTGAAGCAAAGCGACACCATTGGAAAGATTTTCTTGGACTTTTCGTCTATTGCTTGATGAAACCTATTCAGAGTTTCTATGTATACATTTTCGTACGAAAAAAAATGTTAGCATCACCTTTCCTGCGGAAGATTGGGCCTTAAACTTTCTTGGTGGTGGTGACTTTGAATGCTTCCATGACGATGGCAACTTACTGGATGGTTCGAAATAATGGCACTAAGTTTCGTCACCAGTAACTATTGATAAAAGGAAGTTATGATTTTCGTTGTACTCCGTAAGGTGTTACTGAGACAAACCCATCCGCAAACATTTTTGACCCTCAGACAAAAGATGATGTACACAGTGCACCTGGTCGCGGCGCATCTTTTGTTTCCTCTTTACCATTACTAAATTATCGTCACTATTCCTTTACAGTTGGATAGCCAAAAGATGTTTTTTCATAAACTGTCTGTAATCGGAAATCGATTTGGGTTGGTTGCAAACCCTCAGCACACAAAAATTGAATGAGCGCTCGTTGATCAAATTTGGGCGGATTTTTTTATATCAAATGCCATTTTAAAGCCGCAATATTTAAAATGACCATGAAATATAAATAACACAGACGGATTTATGTGACAGTTACAAACATTACAGACGTTACAAAGCGTCAACCGGGTCATTACATTCCTTTCCAAGGCTAACTTTACCAAAGATGGGTTTCAATTTAACAACCAAATATCACGTATCCATCTTACATGAAGATATACGTGAAATACAGCGCCTTTGGGAGCAACTTTATAGGTTTCCAGCTGTAGTTCTGGATTGCACACATGTCCGTATTCAAAAACTTTTCGAATTTGGAGATGAATATGTAAACCGAAAAGGATTTGCTAGCATTATTGTACACACAACGTACGATGCACAGAAGAAACTTATAGGTGTAGACGTACAATGTTCTTATTCTGCCCATGATAATAGAATCTGGAAAACGTCTTCCATTCGTGTTGTTATGCGTCGCAATACACATCGAGTTTTGCACATGACAGATGAGTCATGGAATAGAGTTCTACTTAGTGACTCCCTATCGCACCCTAGACACAATTGAAGAAAGGCGGTAAAATAATCTATTGAAGAAGGAAAGGAGGTACATTTAACATACCTTTGGACAGTTGAAGCAAGGATTCTCCATACTGGTCGAAAGTTTGAGTGAAAATTGAAAACAAAGCCAAAGTAAAATGTGCTGCTTTATTATGCACAACATCGCAAAAATATTCCGCGATCCAGAATTGGAAGAGCAGCTCAATAACGACGCATTATTGACCGACGATATTAACATTAGGAGAAATTGATTAAGGAACAAAAGACTTAAATACAAAACCTCAACCTAAATATGACACTTTCAAAGTACGTTGAAACCGTTTACAACTGTCCATATACGCTATTATTTTCTGTAACCAATGCTGTTCCTTTATAACTATATCATCAATTTTCGTTTCTTTAGACTCAGGACTTAAAATTGTTGTAACAGAACTAATCTCTGTAATTCAGCCGCTGGTACGTGTTGTGTTTCCGTTATCTCGGAAAGACGTGTTTTTTTATACCGTGCTTTGTGCACTTTCTGCAACCGGAGCAGATGAATCAGACGCGGACCAAATGTCCGCCGAAATATCAGTCTGTATCGGTGGTAGCACACCAACTTGCACAGCACTTGATGAAATTAGCTTCATGTAATAAACAGTAATAAAATAAACACTCAATTCGTATCTGGCATTGTGCACACGGTCGAGTTTCTGCTACCATCCATTAACTTCCAAAACGCCTGTTCCCATGACTTCAACTTTATTTTTGTTTTGTTTTGTCTAGCTTTAGTCTATTTCCAATTTTATTGATATCTGCTTTCTGTTTTGTTTTTTTTTTGTTCTCAAGGTTATTAGTTTTTTTTTTACATAATTATAACTTCATTAGCGCATTCTCTTTCGTTGTTTTTATAAGAGGTACTGGTGATTTTTCTAGTACCATTTTAATTTTGCAGTAACTCTACAAATTTTACCTGATTGCTGTCTTCACAGGTCGTGCTTTTTTTTTTGGAGCTCATAACGTTTCTTCTTCTTCCGCGTTCACTCCTTTACTAACTAAATATGATTTTTATGTTCAACCAAACATCATAAAGTTTCTGTTTAAGTTTGTTACAATGTGTAGCAAACGGTTTAAAAGAATGAAGCATTTACTACGGAGCAAAAGCAAATCATTATTCATTAAAAACGAAACAAATGCTTTTTCTTTTATGTTTTACTTCGAAGGATTTGCTTTTGCTGTTACTTTTTACTTTGAGCAAATGCTCCATTTTTATTCATAGGACCCTTTGTTTTCGAGGTATTAACACTCAGTTCATTATTGATACACCAATCAATGATCAATTATGATCAGATTCAAACAAGAGATTATCAATACGTTTATCATGAATTTCATCATAGTAGTGTCATCTGCACACAGTGAACAAGTAGCACTACTAGCAATACTCCGTGGCTTTTCATTAATATAAATACTAAATAAGAGAGGCCCAGGTACACTACCTTGAGGAACTCCTCTTTATATTGGTATTTTATCAGAACACTTATCATTTATTCTTACACATTGCCATCTTCCGCTTAAGTATAATTCAATTAGTGACAAACTGTCGAACTTATAAGCCTGAAGTTTTTTAATTAAAATTTTGTGAGACACGCAAACAAATGTACGTGACAAGTCTATAAAGCTTGCCGAAGTAAATTTACATTCTTCAAAACTCCGAGGATTTTATTGAAAAACTGTAAAAGTAGGTCATTAGTACTTTTACGTAACCTAAACCGAAACTGATTAGGATAAAATAAGTTGTCTTTCGAAGTAAGCAGTAGTTCGGGAATTAATTATTTTTTCAAATATTTTTGAAAAAGTCAGTAATATAGATATAGGCCGGTAATTATCCCTTTTTATGTACTGGAACAACAGCAGCAACTGTTAGAGCGTCTGGAAATACACCATTCGCAAACATAGAGTTAATCAATTATACCAGTAGCGGTACATGCAAACTAATACTCTGCTTGATTAGATTGACACTAATACCTAGATATCTTTGGTGTTTTTGGAGTGTGTAAAGTATCTCTCACCTCCATCAAAGTAGTAGAATTCAAAGTAAATTTTAATTCATCAGATATGTGCGTACTGTCAAAAGTTTACATATTTGGTTGAGGCAGATTTATTTCAATATTTGGTATTAATCCATTTCTAGTTATTGAACTACTTACTCGTTCTGAAAAGTTTCTATATGAATTGCTCATTCTCCAAATTCCACATACAAGTTCATATTTAACTGTACGGTCCAACTTGGATTAAATTGGTAATTTTATTCTGGATATAGACGGGTATACAATTTTTATTCTCTTCAAGTGTATCTAACACGTTCAGTTTGCAGGCAAGGAAAAATGTGTATGTTTCTATTAGGCTTGATTGAATCTCGGTAAACTGTTACTGCGTTAATTAAAAACCTGTTTTAAAATAATGAATTGTGCGCTCAACTTGCTCGATAACTTTTATCTTTTAAATAGTTTTCTTTACACTATCAATCCCAAAAGGTTATTAACTTTATTTATATAAATCTGGTTTTAATATTCTGCGAAAGTTTCTTTGTACTTCCACACGCCCTGCACGGCAATTAAGTGGCACTCCAAGAACGTTAATTTAATAAGTCCGCAACAGCGACATAAACCAACGAGGTCACAGAAGCACTAAAATAACACGACGGTGATCCCCAGGTTACTTGATTACGTAAAATCGAAGTCGGCACTAGGTCTTGTCCTTTGGTAATTGAACAATTTCACTTAAAATCCCTTCACATGTTTTCTTCAAAAAGTAGGTAACTACCCTCACAACACGAAAGTTCGTTCGTTAAACACCAAAAGCTCCAATCTATCAACGTTCTAACCAACCCCTTAAGCCGTAACAACAAACGTCCCAGTAACACTCCGCGAGAGCGCTGTCAAAAGCCGAATCCCCCAAATTATTACCAGATGCCATCTTGGATTTTCGAATCCTACCACTCACAAAAAAATCTCATTTAGTCTAGTTCCACGAATTAAGAAACGGAAGGAGAAGATATGATACCCCCTACCCACAAATTTCGTTTTCAAACGTAAGGGCTCGATAATTTTCAAAATTTTAAACGACAGCAGAATCAACGTGAAAAATATCTCGGTATTTTCATTTAAGTTCAAAAAGTTAGTCCCATATTCTATCTTTATGACTCAAAACCAACATACTCAATATTAAACTGAACCACTGCAATTAACCGACTCCATGTCGCCCGAATGATATCAAATACATTTAAATCTACGATATTTCTTTAAGTTACTTAATTTTACAAAACTTTCTATTAAATTTTAAGGAAATCAAACGAAATAAACATTATTTAAGCTTATATACAACTATTTACAAACAAAACGCTACTCAACATTCAATAACTGGGGAACAATAAGGAAAACAATCTCTCAAAATTTAAATGCAATATTACGAAAAACTCAATAAATTTAATAACCAATTATCGATGATTGCAAACCTCATTCCTTAAATTAAGGAATAGTAATTCACAAACAAAAAAACTTAAGCTCGAAACACGCCATCCTGAAAGGTCGCGACACACGTAAAAAAAATTATTAAAAAGTATTAGATAAAACTAAAACTTTAGGTGTGGTTCTTGATTATTCAGTTATTGATTACGAAAGCATGGTGTATTGCTCTACCAGAAAAACCATTAGAAAGTCTGCACTCGAGTGGAAAAAGAATAACAAGAAGTGCATTCGGAACAAGCCCTATTCTAGTTATACATTCAGCTTTTGTATTCGCCCGCTATATATTAGAAGGCAGTTGTTACTGCTAAACTGTCTAATAAAAAGAAGCAGCGTACCACAACCGATTGGGCACACTAAGCCAGAACACATTTTGGATAACACTAAATGTCAAATTAATATTTGACTTAACTTATTCTAAGAAACAAGATACACTGCCAATTACATACCCATCATGCACACATATCACAAATTATACCAGGCCGCCCTAATTGTACTAAAATATTTACAGATGGGCTTAATATTGGTTCTCCTCCGATGTTCTGAGCTCGATTAGGGCCGTCGGTTACCGTTTATTTTTCCTTAATCTATTTTCATCCTATTTTTCCTTTCGTTCTCACTGTCTCCGTATCGGATTGAAGGTCCAAAATTTACAAAAAGATGACAGTGAATGTCCGGAAGGACAGGGCCCAAGCGACCTCGGGCACCGAAAGTACTCACTTTCTGGTCCACTATTGCAAAATCCGCGGCATTAGGTCTAATATTAATGCTGTTCACCAACATCTTGAACGATTACGATCTGACATTTTGGTTCTATCTGAAACACGTCTCCTCTGAAAACTCCGAATCATCCGATTTGCAATTTCCCCAAAACAATCTTCACTTTAACTGTCGCCACAAAGGAGGAGCGTGTGCCTATCTCAAGAACAACAGCTCTTGCAGGAGGATTTCTTCTTTGAAGAATAAAAAATCGACGTGATTTGGTTCAAACATTCTGGTCGGAGGTTTGTGAAATTTCCTGTCTCAAGGACAGTAACTATCAAAACTTCTTCGTTTATCTTAGTTTGAAAGTTGGCTATATACTGTCTCAGTTTTAAATCTGCGTTACCTCAGTTCAGTTAAATGTTCATAATATTAATTGGTTTCAATATTCATCTACTACTAACCGCGTTGGTCATAGTGCAGACACACTTACTATTTTATGTGATCCCACACAAATTATTTCTGAACTTACAAGAATCGTTGATAACCCTAACCATCTTATAGACCTCTTTTTTTACGTCAAACCCACGTGTTTATAAAGCTTCAGTAGTTTCTCCACTGGATCTATCTGACCATCGCCTAATAGAAATAACTTCTACTGCCCCTAATTCCACTGTTGTTCACAACACTTGTATCACCTTATGGTGTTTTAAGTCAGTTAAGTCGAATGATTTAAGGGATTTCTTTGCAACCATTTCATGGCTTGAATACTGTTTAAGTCATAATCTTCTTCGGATATTGCTTGTTCTGTATTTGATGTCACCTGCATGGGCATATAATTATACATTTTCCGCAAAATGGAAATCTAATAAAACGGTCGGGTCATAATCATGCAGACCATGTTGGCGCTAAAAATACCTGCAAAAGTGTTATCACCAAAGTTAAGAAGTTGTTTGAAAATGCAATGAATTAGGCATGAAATCCTTTGACGGCTCCGTAGTTGCTGATTCTGTAGACAAAGCCAATCTATTAGTGGATTTATTTTCATCAAACACCCGTGTCTTAATGATTCTGAAAAAGATGTGGTCTTAGTCAGCTTTTCTTCATACGCTATGAAACAAATTCATTTTTGATATACACTGCTAGAATCAATCATCAGTAGGCTTGATCTTAATAAAGAGACTGGTACTGATGATATCCCAGCTATTGCCTTTTTTTTCTGGGAATTTCCTTCATCGTGGAAATTAGCAAATGTTCAACTTTTCCCAAAAAAGGCGACAAGACCGATCCCTCTAACTACTTCTACCACGTCTACTTTCTCTAAAGTCATAGAAAAAGCAGTTACTCTCTTTCCTTGAATTTAACAAACTTAGTGGCCACAAATATGGTTTTAGGTAGAGTCGTCTGACAGGTGATCGTCTTTCATATGCAACTCACGTTTGGGACAATACATTAGAACAATTCGATGAAACAGTTGTAGCCTGGTTAGAGATCTCAAAGGCATTTGACCAAGTTTAGCATAAGCGTTTACGTGACAAATTCACCTCGTTTGGGTTACCTGATGCGCTCATCGACTGGGTTTCTAGTTTCCTTGATAAAAGCCGAATAAGTGTCGTAATGGATGGCTTCCTTTTAAAAGAAGTTGTGACTAATGTGGTGTGCCACAGGGATCAGTTATACATCCTACACTTTTTCTGCTATATATAAATGATCTAATTTCTTCGACGACTGACCTGACCCATTGTTAGGATAACGATGGAAGTAATCCACTTTCTATCTCAAATCAAGAAATAAAAATTGAAATGACAGCTTCAATCAACAAAGACATTCAATGTATCCTTAAATAGGGAAGTAATAATCTAGTTAAATTAAACTCAGTGTTGCCCTATGTCTCAGATCATAAGTTTATTACTATGTTGGGAATGATTGTATCTTCAAACTTATCATGGGTTGACGATCTTCTGTCGGCTACTAAAGCAGCTACTTGTAAAATAGACTTCCTACAGATCTAAGCCGTACTTTAAATTTAGACAACTCTTCCTGCTATATAAGGGTCAAATTCGACCTCACCTAGAATATAATTCTCATCTCTGGATTGACGCTCCGCAATACGCTCTCGATATCGTTGTTCGTATCCAAAGAAGAGCGTCCTTACTTACTTAACTCTTAACCTACAGTCTTTTCAGCATCGAAGAGTCGTTTAAATTCTTGTTTTGTACTACCGGTGTTGCAATGGCTATTATGCTGTGGAATTACGTCATTTTATACCATCTCAGTCCATCTTTGCTAAGAACACTCGGTTTACCCGTTCACATTGTCAGTGTACGGGGTGTCCCAAATTGGATAGTTTTGCAAGGTATCTCGAAAACTAGAAGAGTTAGAAAAAAAGTAGTTAAGATGTCATGACCTATTTTTTGATTAAACTAACCATGGTTCAATCAGATCTTCAGTAGGTTGTTGCATTTTCAAGCTACAGGGCGATTTTCGAAAATTGCCCAAAAAATGTCTCTTCAAATCGTCGGCTTGGTACTACAAGGTTGTATGTAGCATATGTTGCTAACTGAGAAAGCAGCAATTTTAAAAACTGAATATTTTGAAACAGTAATAACATTATACTTCAAAACTGTTGATTTAATCTCAAATTATGTAATTCATTGTCGTTAGCTGCCAATTCGTATATGCCAAAATGAAAGATACAATTTTTGATTTTACCGAAAAATATTTGCACTTACACCTTTGTTGTATCAGCAATACTACCAGATCATTGATTTTGTCACTTACAACTATGGTGTATTAATTTATAAATCCATAAGATTAGGAAATTTCAAACACAAGAAGTTACATATAGAAACATTTTTTGTTAAAAAGAGAATCTAAAACATAATACGATCTTAAAACTAAAACTAATGAAAAAGGAAAGGAACTGAACACATTTTCTTAAAATTTAATCTTATAATAATAATTTTTAACTGAGAACAAACTAAGTGCAACATTTTTTTTCTGTTAAGATTACTTGGCCGAACTTCTACAACGTTTTTTAACTTTCTTCACTTTTGGCGTAATCTTTGGTAAAATTGTGTTGTAATATTGCACATCAACCTGCGGCATCTAGGGTACCATAGATTGTAAGGCTGCAACTTTGTTTTCTGGTAATGTTACTTTATCATTTGACAGTAAACAACAACTTTGACGATAAAAAAGAATTTCTTAATTCTTTCCGTAAAATATTAACCGTTATAGGTGGTCCCTTGTATGATGTTTGGTATATTATTTCATATGATCTATTGTATACAATAGTACAGATTTTTGAGTAAGGTTTTGCATTATAGTTGAAAAAAGACGCCTTGTCGCTGAAGTTGAAAAAGTAGCTTTCTCTCATTTGGATAATTTTGTAAGGATTTCTCCTGTTTACTTGTTTTAAGAGTCTCATGAGACTAACGGGGGAATAGTATTCCGTCTTCTCTAGAAATCTTTCTATAGTACTATGAGTGGCGTCAATTTCTTGCACTGCTGAGTGGCCTGGAGTAGAATATTTCATAACTATTTCATTTAGTTGTGGATGATCATTAATGAGTTTTCCCACTGCAAAGGAGACAATACTATTTCTATTTTGTGGCACGCAGCTGTCACTCCACAGTGTAAGTTCTTTTATTTCCGGATTGTCGTGTAATACTGCTAAGAGTATTCGATACAAGGCACTAGTGATATCATTTCCTCTGCGGCCCTTTAGAACTGCACACCAAATTGCGCAGTAGACACGTTTTGTAGTCGATAAATAAGCCGTAAGATTGTACACTGATAATTTAGTTTTATAATAAAATTGTCCAATTTCCGCTTTTGGACATGAGAGAACGTTTTGCAAATCAAAACAAAGTACTGCTTTTGCTTTATTACTTCTGTCATCGTTGCGATTTTCCCTCATAGCAATTTTTTCTTCTGTATGAAATTTATACTCTTTTGGTAAGATTTAATTCGCTTTGTAACAATTTATACTGCTCAACCATACCACATCTATCTTTTTTTGGTTTATGAAAATGCAGATAGAATTCACTAACAAAAATATTCCGATACATAGATTCTTTTACAGGTTCCTCATCAATCTCTGTCATTTTCTCTAAATACAGCTCATACATTCTTCGCACAGTTAAACGGGATTCTAAATACTGCCGATTACTAGATGCCCGACAATAATGAGAATATACTTTTGGAAACGAGTTGATATGGTTCATAACCAGGGATTTTTCTTTGTCAGAAATTTTTCTTTTCACATGCTTTCCGGAAGTGTTTTTTTCAGGAATATGAACAGAAGTATTTTTCTTATGCACCGTATAAATTGGTTTTTGGCTAATTGCTAACGACCCTCGATGAAAGTTCTTACAAACTTGTTCACGTCGACCTTCAACATTAAAAAAATATTTGTAGGTAGCTTGCCTTCTTGACTGTGATCCTTTTTTTCTTCTCCGAGATGGCTCTTCTTTGGTTGTTGTTGAAATTATAAAGAGCTTTTTTTCTTCTGATGATAACGTGTAGTACCTTTTAAATATTTCTTCTCCTACCGTTGCGCTAATCTTATTACTACATTTATAAATGCAGACCTTATAACAATCCTTCAAAGTTGTTATTTTTCTACATGGAACTAACTTTTTGCGGCTAGAAATGTATTATTCTTCATGGTTATGCTTTATCTTTCTTATATTTCTTGCCCAATTTTCTGTATTTCGAGTTCTTTTTCTGGATTTCGTCTTATTTCCCTTAATGTTGTTGTTTTCTACTCTTGTAAGGTGCATGTCATCCTTGCTACAACTTGCTGCATTATCAGAAGTTTCGGATAGGATAGACTTTTGTAATAAATAATCACAACCGTTAGATTTAGAAGATTCCCTGAAATAATAATTTTCAATTAAGACATAACCTTAAATTATTACAAAAACTTATTACCTTTCTGAATCTGAGGCCGAAGGTAAGTATTCTTTATCTTTGTCCGAGTCATAAAAAGTAGAACTTGCTTCACTGTCACTCATTTTGAAATATTTATTATTAAATTCCAGTCAATATTTGTGTATTATGTACTTGTAACTAACACAACAATAGTAACCACAAAGTTTGCTTAAGTGCAACATAGTTGTATGTGAGCTCAGTCAACTCGATAGCTTTGTATTTAGAACAACATAGGTGTATCGGATGACATACAACTATGTTGCTGAAAAATTGTGTTCTTAAAACATACATTTTTGTTAACCACAAAAATTATTCCACTATGCTCTGTGCTGCCATCTTCTGACTCATAGGAAATGAAAGGTATAAGGACATACAACTTTGATGCAGCAATAATTGAAAATATGAAAAATTGTCACATACAACCTTGTAGTACCAAGCCGACGAAATACCTTTTTTATTTTAATAAATATCAAAAAAATATAGAGGGACTTTTGATAGACAAACCAAAAAAGAGAGTCCAGTGCAGTGCACTATATTTTTTTAAAGGGTCCAGGTAAGTAGATATGACATAAACTTATGTTTTTTTTAATGGGACACCCTGTATATTTTGGGTCAGTTCGTTTCCATTTTTAATCCTCTTTCACCTAATATAACATATGACAGATATATTTCTCATAGTTTATGCTACCGGGTAAATTATGTGTCGGATATATCAATAATGTCGTTTATAAACAGAACACTCTGTAAGTTCTATTATAATGTTGTTTACAATTTATTTTATGTAGTAAACAAAATATTAATGAACGGTATTTTTGCTATAGGGTGGTCAAAAGAATTGAAATGTATTATGTTATCACACAATTCATAATAAATAATAATAATAAGTAAGTATATATTTAATTATTTTTATTTACAATTTTTAAGTTAATAATCTTAGTTGGATAAGTCCATGTAATCATTTAATTATAATTATTGTTTTTGTTGAATCCCTAATATACGCATTCAATAAATAACCAAAATAAGTATATTTAGGGTCTGCTATAAATAAATGTAATACGTATCAAGTAGCCCTGGATACTGTCGCCATCAAATCTTAACAAAGAAGACAAATGAATAATTTTTAAGTGTCAAAATTTGATAATCGCAATAAATCGCTATCTATAACATTAAATATGAATTTTGAGAATTTCGAAAAGTACGACATGTTCGTGGCCTACATCGAGAGCGGAAAAAACGCAAATGCTACGTCTGAATTGTATTTCCAAAGATACCCTGAAAGAAGACAGCCGAAAGTAAGAACTTTTAAAAGGCTTAATGACAATCTACGAGAACATGGACGTTTCAATAAACCTAGGAATAATTATAACAGAAACAACGAAGAGAAAGAGATAAATACTTTGGGGTACGTACATGCTAAACATAAGACGTCTTTAAGGGAAATTGAAAAAAAAATAGGTGTTGCAAGAACTACGGCAGGAAGGATTTTAAAAAAGCATAAGTTTAAACCTTATCGGACATCTGCCCGACAATTATTGTGTCCAACCGATAACCAACGAAGAATTCAGTTCGCTGAGTGGTATATTGGTAAATGCAACGTAAATCCCACTTTTTATTCCAACATAATATGGAGTGATGAAGCCTGCATTACTAGTGCGGGAATATTTAATAGACATAACGAATTATATTGGAACGATATAAATCCCCATTTAGTGCGGGGTATAAGGAGCCAAGGAAGATTTGGGTTTAATGTTAGTTGTTTTCTTAACCACAACAAACTGGTATATTGTATATTTGAAGACACACTTACGGCTGTTGGGTATGTGGATATTTTGGACACAAATTTAACTGAAATACTTGAGGACGAGGTGTTAGCTGAGAGGGACACGTTCTGGTTTCAACAAGATGGAGCTCCTAGCCACAATTCTTTAATTGTAAGAGATTATTTAAATGAGAAATTTCCTAATCAATGGATTGGAACCAATGGACCGGCAAGGTGGCCTCCACGTTCGCCAGAGGTTAACCCTCTTAATTTTTTCGTGTGGGGATTTTAAAAAAATAAAGTTCATAAGAATGATTTTAATAACAAAGAAGATTTACTACATTGTGTTCAAGAGGCATTTAGAAAAATAAAACCTATTCAAAAACTGAATACTGTAAGATCTGTACATAAAAGATGTCAACTGATCATCCGAGAAAATGGAGGACATTTTGAACATTTATTGTAGTTTTTATATTTGGGCAAGGAAATTTAATTTTTTATTTTTGTTTTTATTTTGCAATTGTTGTGTTATTTTTAATATATTTGTAAGTCTTTGTTTAACCGAGATTATGTATTTCCTTATTTACCTCAAAATTGTTACCAACTTCCTTTATGTTTATTATTTTAACATATTACATTTATTTACTATATAAAATAAATTATAAACAACATTATAATAAAACTTACAGTGTTCTATTTATAAACGACATTATTGATATATGCGACACATAATTTACCCTGTAGCATAAACTATAAGAAATATATCTGTCATATGTTATATTAGGTGAAAGAGGATTACAAATGGAAACGAACTGATCCAAAATATACAGGGTGTCCTATTAAAAAAAACATAAGTTTATGTCATATCTACTTACCTGAACCCTTTAAAAGAATATAGTGCACTGCACTGGACTTTCTTTTGGTTTGTCTATCAAAAGTCCCTCTACATTTTTTTGATATTTATTAAAATAAAAAGATAATTGAAGAGACAGTTTTTGGCAATTTTCGAAAATCGCTTGAAAATGCAACAACCTACTGACGATCTGATTGAACCATGGTTAGTTGAATCAAAAAATAAGTCATGACATCTTAACTACTTTTTTTCTAACTCTTCCAGTTTTCGAGATACCTTGCAAAACTATCCAATTTGGGACATCCTGTACACTACAAATCTCCACTTGTAGAAAACGGGCGAAATCTACATTCTTCTACACGGTTTCTAAACTGTGGAATAATATTGTTAGTTCCTGTTCTGACACCTATATAGCCTGATATGGAAAAATTTAAGGTAGCCGTTAATAGACACCAAGTAAAAAGTTTTCGCGTTGCGCTGTTACATAATATAAATCCAATTTTTTAAGAAAGGAACTAAAACTATTTATGTAATATTACACAAAAAGATTTGTTTAAATGCAAATTAAGTTTCCAGTTTTCAATTTTATATGAAAATAATTAAAAACCTCTAATTTTACCAAATAAATTAATGATCTTAGATTAATGTATTTTTAATACAACCACAAAAAAGGTTTTACACACCCCTCCTAAAATTTGGACTCGGAGATCACCAAAGCGGAGATTCCAAACACTAAGCTAATAAATGAAATTATTAAAATTTAAAAATACAAAATGTTAAGGTAATTAAAATATAAGGTATTTAAAAAATAACAAGAAAATGTACGAAGAAGTACGGAAAATGTGGTGACGTCGGTCAGGAAAGACCCTCGCAACACCAAAAAGCTAATGACGCGCTACCACCCGCACACGCCACTAGTCGAGAATCAAGGACCCGAAACCTTAAATAAAGTAAAAACTTTAACTGGTGGGAGTGAAACAAAAACCACCATCAGGAAGAGCAAAATGAGTATCCGGTAAAAAATTTGAATCTAAGGAAAAAACGAACGGAAACCGTAACCTACCATGACCTGAAGGGACAGTGGGAGAAACCGGAAACGGTCATCGTGCAACTTCATAAAAATCAAGGCTAAACGCCACTCTACTCGAGGTATAAGTATTAAAAAACAACCTTTTCGGACTAACAATAAATAATCGCGAGATTTGAGGTCGAGAGAGGCGGTTCCAATTACCCTACCCCGGTGGTCTCAAACCAAGCCTCCTAGGTACATAACACAACTACCACAGTCACGTTCGATAAGTAAGTCAAAATCGGTAAACCAAGATACGACTATTTCATTGCAAATTAGCTCAGGATGCTTCGTCGTGGAGAACAAGAGAGGCCACTCTACCCTTCACGAGATTCAGGTTTCATGTTGTTCCACAGTCATCGTCCAAGACTCAACATACCCTAACTAACACGCACATTTTATAAATAAATCGAAATCTAGGTGAGATAGCAAAGAGAAAGGTGATGCACTCTTACGAACACAACAACCCCCTCCTAAAACTACCAAAACGTCATAATCAGGAAGTGAACTAATCGAGGTTGACACGAGGCGAACCGAAGTCCTCAAGCACCGTCCAAGAATAGTAACACTACACAAATCAGGAAAAATAAAATAATTAAATCAATCAAAAAATAAAAATGTATAGAAGCATTACTAGTTTTCTTATCAATGGTTTAGAGTTTACACGTCAAATTAACGATCAGAGGTAAACTCAAAATAGTTATCTTCAATTTTACTATTGTAACAATAGCAAATGGAAAATCCAATAAAGAAAGATAATCTGCCTGAGAACTAATGTCCCACAAAGTTAAATTCAATCACACAATGGGATCTAAATATCAACCATCGTGTTAAACAAATGTAAACAAATGTAGCAAAATCATGCTAACAAATGTAAAAAATAATTAAGTGGTTTGCAAAGCCACAACAATATAAAATAAAATAATGTGCGAAATAAGCAAAAATAAAATTATTTTGAAAAATTATCAAAATAATTAAAAAATAATAAGAAAACCAGAATGTAAAAATACTAAAATGAAAAATAATTAAAAGAATACTAAAAATAATAACTAATGAGGTTTTAAATCCTTTGAAAAACACCTAAGGGTTTATTATCAATAGGGGTGGCCAATCGGTACGTAGTTGGACCTAACCTCAATAACTTTTGCTTCAATAAATTTTGGAGCTAACTTTTGACTATAATTTTAGTCGCATCAGATAAAGTAAAATTCTTTTTCCAAACCAAATCGCCAACGTTTAATTTCAACGGACGACGTCGCAAATTGTAAGATTTTGAATTTCTTTCGTAAGCTGCATGTAAATTTTGTTTAACATGTTTAAAAATGGGTGAAAGTTCATTTAAATCTTGAACTAATTGTTCACGGTTAGTAATAAATAAATCATCCTCTTTGAAATCCTTTAGTCGACCATAAAAATCTCCAGAAATAGGAACTGTCCGACCAAACGCCAAAAGGAAGGTGAAAATTTCGTAGACTCATGAACAGCGTTACGAATAGCATGCGCAATTTTGTGAATTTCAACATCCCATTCCTTGTGATCATCTTGAATATAAGATCTAATCGCATTACCTACTACTTTATTAACTCTCTCAACAAAATTTACTTGAGGGTGATAACTTGCATTAAACCAAACGGATTGAACTTTGTAAGAACTCATTAAATTTTTAAATTGTGAACTTTTAAATTGAGGACCATTGTCCACCATACAAATTTGAGGAACACCGTATACTAGAAATACATAATTCTCAATATATTGACAAATTCTTTTAGCAGTAGCACTGCGCATAGGGTGAATCAAAGTAAATTTAGTAAACCAATCACAAATAACTAATAAAACTGTGTTTCCACTCTTCGATCTAGGAAAAGGACCCACTAAATCAATAGAAATACATTGAAAAGGATAAGAAACATTTTCTCTTTACCCATAAAACCATAATGATTAAATTGTGAAGACTTGCTTCGGTTACAAACATTGCAATTCCTAATATATTTGGAAATATCTGACTTCATTTTTGGCCAGTAATAAAATTCTTTAATTTTGAAAAAGTTTTAAAAACACCAAAATGTGATGATGTAGGATCATCATGAAATTTTCGTAAAATATCTTTCCTTAAAGATTTCGGAACAACTAATTTCCATTCCACTAAATTCGATTCGATGTTTAAATCATTAGAAATAAATTTGTAGAGTTTATTATCTTCAACTCTCCAATTAGGAAATAATTCAGGATTTTTAGAAACGTTGGCTAACATTTTCTTATACCAATCGTCTAAATCAACAACAGAAAATTCTAAAGAACTAACTTCCAAAGGTGCTCTAGAAAGTGCATCAGGAACTACATTTAATTTACCTTACGATGAATAACTTCAAAATCAAATTGTTGAAGTTTAACACTCCATCTGGCTAATCTACCAGAAGGATCTTTTAAATTATTGAGCCAAATCAATGAATGATGATCAGTAATAACTTTAAAATGGGTACCTTCAATATAAGGTCTAAACTTTTGAATACCAAAAATAACTGCAAGTAACTCACGTTCTGTAATTGAATAATTTT
Source organism: Vesta saturnalis (assembly GCA_036346205.1). Taxonomy (NCBI): domain Eukaryota; kingdom Metazoa; phylum Arthropoda; class Insecta; order Coleoptera; family Lampyridae; genus Vesta; species Vesta saturnalis. The sequence continues at coordinate 269,659 of JARFJB010000690.1, read as the reverse complement.
GCTCGGCTTTGTTCAAAGTACGAGAACCATAAACAATAACAACTTCCTCCTCTCCTACTCCTTGTGTTAAACACATCCAACTCCACAATTAGATGCATCACATTGTAAATAAAATGTTTTAGAAAAATCAGGGCTCGCTAAAATAGGAGCATTAACTAATAAAGATTTAATTTTTAAAATGAATCATTCGCTTCGTCATTCCATAAAACTTTCTGAGATTTCTTCTTACCTTTCAATAAATTATTAATCGGAGCTAAAATAGTGGAAAATCATGAATGAAACGTCTATACCAAGAACACATTCCAATAAAACGTTTAACTTCTGTAAAAGTATGTGGTTGAGGAAATTCAGTAATAGCTTCCACCTTTGAAGGATCGGTGTGAAGACCATTCTTATCAATAACAAAACCTAAATATGATAATCGAGGTTTACAAAATTCACATTTATCTAAATTAATATTCAATTGGGCATCTAAGCCTTTTAAAACTTCCCTTAAAAATCGCAACATGTTCCTTGAATGTACTTGAAAAATAATAATATCGTCTAAGTAAACAAAAACTGATTGAGATAAATCATGTCCTAAAATGGAATCCATAAACGTTGTAATGTACTGGGTGCTTTTAAGTCCCATGGGCATAACAGTATACTCAAATAATCCTCTACGTGGAACAGTAAAAGCAGTTTTTCACAACTCTCAGCGTCTAAAGGTATTTGCCAAAAGCTTTCTTTAAATCAATTGAAGTTAAATAACGAGCATCTCTTAATTTATCCAAAATATCGTTTAAAAATGGTAAGGGTAAGCATCTTTTTGTAACGAATTTAATTTCTTGCATCAAAACAAACTCTAAAATCACCTGTCTTCTTCTTAACTAAAACCATTGGAGAATTCCAAGGAGAAGAACTGGGTTTAATAATTCCTTGCTCTAACATATCATCAATTTCTTTGTTCGCATGCTCCAACATAGCAGGAGATAATGGAAAATAACGTTGTTTAATTGGTACTGCATCACCAGTATTAATTGAATGAAAAACTTTATTTGTCTTACCTAACTTTGAAGTTGATAAGGTTTTAAAAAGGTCAATAACTTGATTTAATTCAAAACTTGATTATTATTAAGATCATCAATACTCTTAATCATAGAAAAGTTGTCTCCGCAGAGTTTGCAACAAAAGAATTTTCACCAAAATCAGCTTTAATTTCAAATAAACGACAAAAATCTACCCCCAAAGTAATTGCAGTAGTAATAAATTCAGAAACAATAACAGAAATAGTTTTAGTAATACCATTAATAGTCAAAGATAAATCAACACTCCCCAAAATGGATTGTGAAGAACCATCAGCAATAACCAATGATGAAAAGGCGAATTCCTATTTAATTTTAAATCATATTTATCAATCAAATACAAAGCAGGCTTACCTAAAATTGTCAGGCTCCACTATCTAATAAAGCAATAAAATTCTCATTAAAAATCCTAACATTAATAAAAGGTCTAACATCATCATTCTTCTCTACAAATTTAGAACAATTTTTCGAAGTTCCAAAAAATTCCTTAACAGTAATCAACCACTCGTTAAAAACATGCTTGTCAGCCTCTGAAAAATCATAAGAAATGTGTCGACTAACGGAACACTTTTCATTTACAAGTTTTTGAAAATTTACCCTCGGACAATTAGAAAAAGTAACATTGGAATAACCACATCTAAAACAAAAGATTCTATCATCACCCTTATCACAGGTGTGAAAGGTATGACCCAACTGTCTACATTTAAAGCATGTTGTTGAAGACTTAGCTGTATTAATTTTTGGAGTTGTAAAAGTAGAATTCATATTTTTGGTTTAATACCTGAAAATGGACTTTAGGTTTAATATTTTGTTTCACCGCCGAAGAAGGCTTATAATCAGATTGTCTTTGCGAATCTGAATAAGAATTAAATTTGAATTTAGAATTCTGAGCTTTCACTTGTTGTAATTTTTTACACAAATCTACTAAATGAAAATATCATTAACACTAACAAGGGCTAATTGAGTAGCAAACCAAGGTTGTAAATTTTTCATTATAATCCTTAATTGTTCACCTTCCGAAGGAGGAATTCTAATTGAGAAAATAAATTAACCATTTCAGAAATAAAAGGGTTGGAATTTCATCAAAAGCCTGTTTACGATTTTTAATATCATCTAACAAAACTTCGTCATGTCCTTCCGGTAAAAGTCGCTTTTAATTTAGTAATAAGATCGTCCCAAGTATGCAAAAACGGTTTAACCGCCCTATACCAAACCAAACCTTTCCCGCAAATAAATCAACACCTGATAAAAGCATTTCCTTCCTAGAAATATTTCGAGCAATCATTAGCTCCTCACATCTTTGAATAAAAGTAAAAACTTCTTTCTCACTACCATTAAACTTTAAATTTAATTTTATACAGGAACAGAACCTTTTGAAATTTGCAAGTTATCTATTAATTTTGGAAAAATCTTCTGTTGGAATATTAACTGAAGTATTAACAGGATCATTTTGTGACAACGAAATATTGAAGTATCTAAATTTGAAACATCATTATTTAATTCAATATTTTCATTTATAGATTCAATTAATTCTAACGATTCGTTACATAAAGTCAACAATTGGTCATGTAAATATAAAAATTCATCATCAAAAGTTATGTAATTCAAGTGTTTCAAAATATGTAATAATCGGTGTGTAGTCTAAGATAAACTGATTTCGAGGGCTTATGTTTAAAAAGTTTAATTGAAGACTGAATATGATTTAGCTTTTCCTTCAATAATTCCAATTCTACTGTTTGATTTATATCGCACTTCGGGTATGAATCAAATAAATTTGGATTGATTTTCTGCATTTAACAAACGTCTTAAAATTTTACGCTTCTCATCCACAATTAACCTTCTGCTCCCTTACATTGCGAAATTGTAATTCGATTAATAACTCATCATATATAGAACATCAACTAAATAATTTACAGTTGACATCGTAACATATTATATAACACACTCAATAAAGTTCATTATATAAACACATAAAATACCAAGCGTAGTAACACTCCTTAAAATTCTGTCAACTCTACATAAAATCAATCAAAAATATAAACAATCACAAGTGGAATAATTAACATTGAAACAACGCAATTCAGGTCCCTTTTCTGACAAAATAAATTTCAAGTAATAAAATCAAAGTCAAGTCCCTACTGCTCGCGCCAAAGTATAACAATAATTAGCTTCAAAAATACTAATGTTGTATAATAATGTGCCTCTGACTCAGTGGTAGATTGAGATAGGGAGAGTTCTAATACATAATTTAATTAACCTACCTGAGATGCTAGTTGTTTCGATACTGCTGGATTGTTACTTAATGGCATAAAAAGTTATTAAAATTATGAATAAAATAATAAATTCTCGAGCGCCATGTTATCTTTAAATCAGGAAAATAACAAAACCCTAAATAATGAACAATAATAATTTTCTATAAATAACAAAAATTAACAATGTCAATTAGTTTATTTAAAAATGGATTGTTGAGAGGTACGAAAAGGTTTTAAAGCTAAGCAATAGATTTAAAATTTACCACAAAAATTCCTCAGCATAATATTTTCTATGGACAGCTTCCTGTTATTAACTACGGATGCGGAACGGTCAATCAAGAAAGCGTTTCTTCTTTCTTTCTTACTCTGGATGTTTTATTGAATTAAACTTGCTTTTTAATATTATATTATTATTTTTATTCAGAGAAACTTGTGTAAATAAGTTACTTAAGAGCCATTTGTAATATAAATATAAGTACGTAAAATAAAAGTGCAAAAATAAGTAAAGTAGAAATATTAACGTGTTTAAAAATTAAAAGGTGGTGGTAGTATAGTGCCTAAAACAAACAAATGCTTAATTTTAAACTACAATGAGAAAAAAAGAAACTCACCACAAAATTGATGGCACTAATATAAAAATTAAGTTAATTCATTCTTATTGCTGTTAACAGTCAGCATAACTGAATTACTCAAAAGCTTTCTGAATAACCAAGTATAAAAGTTTTCTTGCGTTGCGCTGTTACATAATATAAATCCAATTTTTAAGAAAGGGAACTAAAACTATTTATGTAATATTACACACAAAGATTTGTTATATGAAGTGCAAATTAAGTTGCCAGTTTTCAATTTTATATGAAAATAATTAAAACTCTCTAATTTTAGGCCAAATAAATTAATGATCTTAGATTAATGTATTTATTAATACAACCACAAAAAGGTTGTTACACTGTAAGATCTGTACATAAAAGATGTCAACTGATCATCCAGAAAATGGAGGACATTTTGAACATTTATTTAGTTTTTATATTTGGGCAAGGAAATTTAATTTTTATTTTTGTTTTATTTTGCAATTGTGTTATTTTTAATGTATTTGTAAGTCTTTGTTTAACAGATTATGTATTTCCTTATTTACCTCAAAATTGTTACAACTTCCTTTATGTTTATTATTTTAACATATTACATTTATTTACTATATAAAATAAATTATAATATATATATATATATATATATATATATATATATATATATATATATATATATATATATATATATATATATATAATATAGGTTGTACAGCTGGCGCTGCTCCTTTCAACCAGGTTCTCATCTCTCTATCTTATTTCCTCCAGTCCTCTGGTTTCCATCTTGATCATATCTCTCATGATCTTCTAGGTCTCCTCTTTTCTCCTTATGGGCTCCAATGTGATCTTTCCAATCCATCTATCTCTTCCTGTTCTTCTGACGTGCCATACCATACTAGTCTTTTTCTTCTATATGTTGTATTGCATCTCTTTCAATATCCATCCTTCTTCTGATCTCTTCGTTGGTTAGTCTGTCCATTATCGTGACTCGCAGCATCTCCTCCAGTACTGCATTTCTGTTGCTTTTATTCTTCCGTTATTTCTTTTGTTTATCACCCAGTTTTGGCGCCATATGTCATTATACTTTGTACCATGGAGTAATATATTCTTTTTTTGTAGTTTTTGTGATGTGTCTATCCAGAGTAGTGAATTTAACTGCCTAATACAGGTTCTTGTTTGTCCCATTTTGCTTTTTATTTCCTCTTCCGTTGTTGCGTTTTTGATATAACAAAACCTAGGTACTTGAATTTAATTGTCCCTTGTATGCTTTGATTTTCATCTATTTCTAGTTCTTTCACTTCTTCTTCTTTCGTGGTTAAATACTCTGTCTTTTTAAAATTAATTTCCAGTCCTGCCTTTGTGTATGTCTCCTGTAGTTTTCTTATCATAAAGCTTAAGTCTTCTTCATCTTGCTATGACCACCTGGTCGTCAAAGCTTAATGTGTATAAATGTTCATTTCTTCGGTACTATCCCTTCACATCTTCTCTTCCAGGTTTTTAATGTGTTTTCTAGGTATATTTTGAAAAGTGTTGGTGATATGGGGCATCCTGTAGCAGTCCTTTTGTTGTCTTAAAGCTAGTGCTTAATCTTTTTCCAGTTTTTATTGTTATTGAATTTTGTCTATATAGATCTTTTATTGCTTCCACAAGATTCCTATTTATTCCTATTTGTTCTAATGCCTTCCAGAGTTCTGATCTTGGTACTGAGTCGTATGCTTTTTTGATATCTATAAAAGCCATGTGTATATCTCTATTTTTGCCTTTTCTTTTCAATAAGTTGTTGAATTGTGTAAATATGGTCTATACATGATCTGCCTGCTGTAAACCCAGCCTGGTCTTCAATTTTATCCTGTATTTGTTCCTCTAATTTATTTCTAACTACTCTCCCATATATTCTTCCAAAGGTTGCTATCACACTTATGCCTCTATAATTCTCGCACTTTTTTCTGTCTGCTTTCTTGTAGATAGAAGTTATGTAGGCCTCGGTCCATTCACTTGGTCTACCTTCTCCATTTATGGCTTTATGGAACATGTTTCTGATTATTTTAAATAACTTTTCGGTTCCGTATTTTATCAGCTCGGGTGCTATTCCTCCCGGTCCTGCGGCTCTATTGTTTTTTGTTGATTTTATTGCATTCTTAACTTCTTCTATGCTCACGGTTATTTTATCTTTATTGTTGATTCTATCTGTTGTTGTTTCCTCTGTTTTATATTCAGGTCTTTTTTCTGTTAAGAGTTCTTTATAGTATATTTCCCACTGTTGTTCGTGTATTATAGGTATATGTGCTTTTTCTCTTGTATTTGTTTTTAAGGCTTTGATCTTTCCATGCTTCGGAACTTTAGTACCCTAGGTATTGTTCAACGTCTATGCACGCTCTTTCCCAACTTTCGTTTTTTCTTTATTGATTAGACTTTTACTTCCCTGTTTTTCTCTTTATAGTTTTGTCTATCTTCGTCTACCTTTGTGCTTAGCCATTTCTGGTATATTTCTTTTCTTTTTATCTTTTCTATTGTACCTTCGGTCAGTTCTATTTTGTATTTGTTTGTATTGTCCTTTTTATTCCTAGTGCTCGCCGTTTTTAATATTATTTTTAGTTCTTGGTACATTTCTTCAGTATTTCCGTATGTAAATTCATTTAGTTTCTGATCCAAACGTCTTTTATATAGCTCCCTTATGGACTCGTCTTGGAGAAGATGTATTTTAAACTTTTCTTCTTTAATAGTTTCGTTTATTTTTCCTGTATTGTCTTTATTTATGTTCTTTCTCCCATATCCTGGTAGTTCCATTTTGCTATTAATAGTCTGTGATCAGTTCCGCACTCCGCTCCTCTTTTAACTCTGGTGTCTTTTACCTTTATTGTTGTATTGCTTACTATTATGTAATCTATTATTGATTGGAGTCCTCTAGTTTCTTGTATCCATGATATTTGTGGATGTCTTTGTGTCTGTAGAAACCGTTTAGAATTTTTAAGTTATTTAGTTCGCACACTTCAATTAGTCTTTCTCCATTTGTATTAACGGTATCTTCCCAAATCGTCCGACTGTATTATCATTTTCCTTCTCCCTACTCTTCCGTTCAGGTCGCCCATTAATATTATTTCTTGATTCTGTCTCGCTTTCCCAATCTCTTCTTGTAATGTTTCCATAAAACTTTCCTTTTCTATTATTGGGCTGTCCTCTGTTGGTCCATATACACGATGATCATTGTATTCTTCCAAATATGTCGAGACTTATTTTAAGTATCTCTCTGTAATAGGCTCCCATGTTTTAATTTTGTTTCTCCATTTCTTCTTAATCAGTATTCCTACTCCGGCTTTTGCTCTATCTTCTTTGTTTACTGCTCAACAGTGTAAGATATCTTCTATCATTTCTGTTCCCTTTCCTTTTTTAGTTTCGGTGGTAACTAGTATGTCTATATCCATTCTTTAAATTCCTGTATGACCTCTACGCTTTTGTTTCCCATCCTTGAGTGTTCCATGTCCACACTATACTCCTCGTCCTTTTACTCTTCTTCTTCTTATCATCCTGGTTGATGTTCAAGACCGGTTCATACATTTAAAAGCAGAACTGTATCGTTGGCTCCTCTGTTAGAGGTGTGGATTTCCACCGGAAATTTATTTTGATTTTCATTCTGCCCATGTTTTCGCCCTTTGTTTTACATGTGTCAGGGTGCTAAATCCTGGCGCCAAAACTAAGGAGGACCTTAAGCTCAGCCGCCCGCTTAACAGACGCTGTTGCCAGCCGCCCACTCTGTCAGACGCTGTCGGTGCCTGTTTCCGCGAGATTCTCTACCTCCCATATCTGGGAGGCGTTCTATCCGCCACGACGCGCTCTATTGCAGGCTCCGAGAGATAAATTATAAACAACATTATAATAAAACTTACAGAGTGTTCTCTTTATAAACGACATTATTGATATATCGACACATAATTTACCCTGTAGCATAAACTATAAGCAATATATCTGTCATATGTTATATTAGGTGAAAGAGGATTAAAAATGGAAACGAACTGATCCAAAATATACAGGGTGTCCTATTAAAAAAACATAAGTTTATGTCATATCTACTTACCTGAACCCTTTAAAGAATATAGTGCACTGCACTGGACTTTCTTTTGGTTTGTCTATCAAAAGTCCTCTTCATTTTTTGATATTTATTAAAATAAAAAGATAATTGAAGAGACAGTTTTTGGCAATTTTCGAAAATCGCTTGAAAATGCAACAACCTACTGACGATCTGATTGAACCATGGTTAGTTGAATCAAAAAATAAGTCATGACATCTTAACTACTTTTTTTCTAACTCTTCCAGTTTTCGAGATACCTTGCAAAACTATCCAATTTGGGACATCCTGTACACTACAAATCTCCACTTGTAGAAAACGGGCGAAATCTACATTCTTCTACACGGTTTCTAAACTGTGGAATAATATTGTTAGTTCCTGTTCTGACACCTATATAGCCTGATATGGAAAAATTTAAGGTAGCCGTTAATAGACACCTTTTAGCAGTTCAATATCCCCCTATCCATCCCCTTCAATGCTCCTGAGTGCCTTAGCACCTTAGGCTAAGTTTAGCTTTTCTATGACCACAATTTTAAAAACAAAAGATAGTTCCAGACCCAAGTTCCGTGTAGGAAGTGCTGTCCATACCAATGGAATACGCCATCCTTAGTCACAGATTAAAATATCTACTGTGCATAACACAGAACTCTATGAACGGACTCGCTTTTGGTTTTTTATTTTTATATATAAGTTATACAATCTAAACGTTTCGATAACACTTACTCAGTAGTAATAATATCATTCAACATTGTTAAAGACGTTGAAACAATTTTGTTTCAACAACTTTAACGATTTTGAAGCATAATATTACTACCACTAAAACAATTTTGTTTCAACATCTTTAACAATTTTCGAAGATAATATTACCACTGACGAAGATAACTGTAAGTGTTATCGAAACGTTTAGATAGTATAACCTAAATATAAAAATACACCATAAAAAAACCAAAAAAGGTAAGTACTTTAATATGTGTAATAATGGTGAAAGTTTACATGTTCATGTACAATGTAAGTGATTCAAATATAACTTCAACTAAAGTGCCTTTAGTAAATATGATCCAGGGTCAATTACATATATTACCTTAGCAAGCAGTAAAAAAAACGTAGCAATAATGTGGATACAAGGACGTATTGACATACCTGAATATAAGGGTGCAGATGTCGCTGCAGAGAATGCTTCCAAAAGGGAAGTAGATGACGTCTTCGTCTATCCACATGACTTTAGAAAAGACCTAAAAACTAATTTCTTGAGAAATGGGACTCACTGTGGACCAATCTGAAACGTTCCTAAGCACAAGCAAAAAGTACACAAGTCCTACATTAGAATTAACAATAAGACACAAGTGGGGCTCATCAGGGTTAGTGTTGGGCATACACAATTTTTATTAGGTAAAACCGAAAGAAAGATTTGTAACCAATACAATGTCTATATATAACACTGAAGCGTATTTTCGTTGAAAGTCCCAAATAAAAAATTTAGAGATGGACAATATTCAAAAAAGTATAAAGAGATATAAAATATTAATCGAAGGGATTCTAAATAGTTGAAAGAAATAAACATTTGCAGAAGGATATAAACACAAATAACAAAATTATAAGTTTTAGCGAAATGGCGATTAAAAGAATAACAACAATAATTACAACAGTAATAATAATAATAGAAATATATATATATATATATATATATATATATATATATATATATATATATATATATATATATATATATATATATATATATATATATATACTGTAAAGAACCAGCGTCCTGTACATATGTGTTTTAGAATAAATTAGGTGCGGACCATCCTGTATGTAAGATTTCATAAGCTTACGCGATATTGCACACAAATAATTTATTCATCACCGCTGACGTGTATTTCTAAGAAACCGTAAGTTTCTGCACGTCAGAACGATTTTAACCAATCGCATAACGGCATCCGCCTCCGTACCGTTGACCGTTCCAGAAACCAGTAGCCGCAGCCGCTCCGTTTGCTTAGTGTAAGCACCGACCTGTTGTTCACCGACGAAGAGTCCTTCGCGATCGGGCAACCTAAAGTTCAATTCTGTACTGCTATTGATAGACACGTAAGTTGTAAAGTTATACATTCTGACAATTTACACTCAAACACTACAGACCGTAAATTTCCGGGCTGAGCTCCAGGAGTTATACTACACTAACACCTAGAGTAGCACGAAGGGTAGATCCGTCGTCACTCGCCACCACAAAGTATACCTAGAGTAGCACGGTAACCCCGACGTAATACCAAGCACTAGCACCTGGAGTGCCACGAAGGGTAGATCCGTCGTCACTCGCCACCACAAAGTATACCTAGAGGAACGCAGGGTAGCCCCGACGTATCTCATCAACACTTGAGGGTGAAGGGTTGTTACAGGGCTGTAAAGACCTACGACCTTTCTCTTAGTATATACAGTAAAGACAGGCCGTCGCCTACGTCTTCTGGACATTACTGAAATCCGCTAGAAACTCACACTACCTACATCCAGTACTTAATAACCGTACACAGTGTCTGTGAATTGCAGAAGAGTACCTCCATAACCTGTTGTATAAATTAGTAGTCCACCTAACCATCGTAAATACCTGGTGCGAGAACGTTTGTAAATATATTAGATAGTACGTGAATTATTCTATCTTTACGTAAACCTATTAGAGTAGTTTTAATATTAAGTATTTTGTTCCCTTGATTAATTATAAATAATTAAACTTAGTATAGAGATCGGTAATTAATTTAGTTAGATAAATTATCTAATTGCCTACATTAAACCGGTTATAACCAGAGAAAGACCGTCGAGAGCTCGCGTTTGCAGACGCGCATTCGCGTATTATTTCCCGAGGAGTAGGACATCCTTGCTTCAGCGCTTCAGAGTTACTGACATATAAACACGATATCGATTTTCTCAAACGATTCGAGTTCATTGCGCTGGCGCTCCGATCAACCACTGTATCAAGCATAACGCTCGCGCTACTGTACATGCAGGACCGTAACCTAAACTTTGCCTCTTAGGTAAGGAATAGATTAAAAAGACTATCTTTTGTTCACAGAAGCGACTTCGCACCCAGTGACGCCAGGACCCGGGCCAGGGAGTTCTTACATATTTTGTTAGTTACCGTTTATTTTATTTATTGTAAATATTTGTTTAATATACGTGTTAAAAATGCTTTACGGATTTTATTTAAGGTTACAGTGTTAAGCCCATCCAGTACTTACTACGAACCACACCCCGTTTATAAAATAAACCCGATTGAGCAAAGCCGAGGCAAAATAAAACCGCGTTGGGTTACCAAACCAGAAGGGCGCAATATAAATATAGCACCCAAAAGTAGGTCAGCATTACAACAGTGTGTCCGGATTCAGCATGATTGCTATATTCGTTAATATTGAAGATAGAATGTCGGTTAAATGGGGAAAGTTTTAGTGAATTTTATGAGCTATCATCGTGGTAAAGTCAGATTTGAAATAACTTTTTGTTTTTGAAATAATTGAAGAAAAAAAAATTGTCATTTACTACCCCTGTAGCTCTTTTATTTGAAGTCTGATAACATTTTGATTTTTACATTATTATGACACTTTTAAAAGACAATTTTAAAAAGTACCAAAATTTATCTACAGTCATTTGTTTTTGAAATACATACACTAACTATTGTTTTCATATGGACGCCATCTTGCATTTTTACATTATCGAATAGTATTTTTATCACCTTTTCAGCGATGTATCACATGATACGAGAATTTACTTCAACTATCAAAAATTAAAAAATATAAAATTGAAATAGTAGGCCTTGAGAAGGCATGGATTAATAAATGAAAAATTTATACAATTAGATTCCTAATTATTGTAATTTCTAATAACTAAAATAAAACAGAACCGATAATAGTAACTATCATAAAACATGCTCGATATATGTCCCCTCTACACTCCACATTTTCTACATTTTCATATCATGTAATACATTGTAGAAGAGGTGTTAAAATCCACTATTCGAGAATGTAAAAATCCAAATAGCGTTCAAAACAAAAGTTAGAAATGTATTAAATTTTGTAAGTAAAAACAGATAAATTAGCAAGGGTTTAAATTTTGATAGTTCTCGTATCATGTGATACATCGCTGAAAAGGTGATAAAAATACTATTCGATAATGTAAAATCCAAGATGGCGTCCATATGAAAACAATAGTTAGTCTATGTATTTCAAAACCAAATGACTGTAGATAAATTTTGGTACTTTTTTATAAATTGTCTTTTAAAAGTGTCATAATAATGTACAAATCAAAATGTTGACAGACTTCAAATAAAAGAGCTACAGGGGGTAGTAGAAAATGCACAATCTTTTTTTTCAATTATTTCAAAAACAAAAAAAGTTACTTCAAATCTGACTTTACCATGACGATAGCTATAAAATTCTCTAAAACTTTCCCCATTTAACCGACATTCTATCATCAATATTAACGAATATAGCAATACATGCATGCTGAATCTCGGACACACTGTATATACACATACATATTCACACGGCCATAACAGCTTGTCTAAATGGCAGAATGCAGGAATGAATAAGTCCGTGACTGCGTCCACTCAACCGTTTTACTCCTGTAAAGCATTGCTTATGGCATCTTTCAATGCTAGCTGTGGTACAATTGGTCTAGCAGCTATTGGAGTGCCTTATCTAATATATTCAAGTCTCCCGTGCATAACGTTTATCATACATTGTAGCAAGCATTTCACACTAGATTAATTAACGAGAATTAGAAATTAAGCTGATGATCAACATTATTATTTTGTTTAGTATGTCGTTCTAATTTTGAATACTTCATTTAACATACGACCACCACCAATAACGGGTTCCAAAATCGAGTTTTTTGGAAATATTAAAAAAATTACAGAATTTTCGAAAAAACTGTGCAAACACTTTTTATGAGAAGTTTTAGTTTCTATCTAGTCGTATTTTCACTTTGTGAATGCGTTAAGTAGTTTCGGAGATATTTGGGAAAACCCGGTTTTTTAAAATGAGGTTTTTTTGCTAATACATTGTAAACCGTTTGGTGTGCAGAAAAATTATAGGAACAAAAAATACTAGTCACATATTAAAAGGAAAAAATCTAAAAAGGTAAAAATTCGCAAAGGGGTACTTACCCCCCAATTTTACCCCTCTACCCATTCCCCACTGACCCTAGTCACTTTGGGTACCTATATGTGTGCCAAATTTGTAGTTGATAATTTAAGTCCTTCGAAGGTTATGGAGTACATACACACACACACAAGCACACAGACAAAATTTTTTTTGCTCAAATTTTGTTTTTGGACGTTTTCGAACATGTTAAAGCGATTGAGCAAATAAAAATATTTGAAAATTTTTTTAGCGATACAATACTTTCCATCCGTTAATATTGGCATAAAAATACAAAAAAAAATTAGAATAACTATGCAACCCCTTTTATACGTTCATAACGAAAACAGGCAACACTGCATAAACGAAAATAATAATCTAATTCAGAATGACGTTTAAAATTTCATGGCAGATAGAGATTAATGAACATAAATGCATAACTTAAAAAAAAATCCAAAGCCGCCCGCTTCCATAAGATATCGATAATACAGTTTAACTAGTTAAATTAATTAAATACCTTCCAACCTACATACACATACGTAGGTATAGAAGGTTATGCAATCGACGTTGTTTTCACTATCGCTAATCGATTTATTGGCTCGTTTTACAACTTTTGTCCAAGTTTTGCCAAGATCGGCCATGATGTCTCGATGTATATCTGTGTTTGTAGATGTATGTTAGTATCCACGATAGCTCCAAACGAAAACACCTACGTATTTAAGATTTTTTTCATTTTGCTTGAAGCAGATTAGATTTTGGGAGAAATCCAGCGGCGGTGAGGGGGGTTTATTAGGAGCAGTTTTTGGTTTTTATTAAATATTTCTAAAACAGCTGCATATTGAAAGATATAAAAATACTTATATATAGATCTTAAACATATGGATTAATTATGTTCTATGCAATTTTTTGATACGACGCGTAATTTAGGAGGAAAAAATTCCTAATGTAGAACTTAAGTGTTAGTTCAATTTTTTTTCAATATCTGAATAACGATTAATTTTATAAGAAAAAGTGTGGATATATTTTTTTTAGAAAATTTAATTTTACATAACATTTCTTTATAAATTTTTTAAATATAAGGCAAGGTCATTCTAAAAATTAATTAAACGTGAACGAAAGTGGTTAAGTTGTAGTATTAGTATCTTATAAGGGCGGGCGGCTTTTGAATCTTTTTTATTCTAATCTTTTTTATCTATTTAACATGAAGTTTTAAACGTTATTATGACACATTATTGCTTTCATTTTTTAAATTTTGCCTGTTTTCGTTATGAACGTATAAAAAACAGATGCATAGTTATCCTAAAAATATTATAATTCAAATTATTTCATTTCCTTTAATTCTAGTTAGCATCTAGCTGTTTATTAACCTCTGACGTGAGGTTTTAAACGTCTGTTTGAGATAGGTAATCGTTTTTCTTTTTACAAGTTTGCATATTTTCGTAATGATCTTATTATAAAAGAAGTTGCATAATGATCCTAAAAAATGTTATTAAAATTATTTCATTTCTTATCATTTCCATTTTATAGGTTGGAAGGTCGTGTGGTGCTCCACACGAGATATTTTAATAAACTT
>JARFJB010000690.1:12500-250000 GCA_036346205.1 Vesta saturnalis | reverse complement strand
AAATAAATTATCAATGCTTGCTTAATATCCACATTGAAGGTTGACATTTCGGTAACGAAATTTATGATCTAACTAAACTATACACTATTCATCATTTCTTCTTTTCTGTTTGTAATTTACTGAAAATTAGCCAATCAATATATATGTACTTAAACGATACCATGTAAAGCCACAGGTATTTTGTATCAACCAATATAACAACTAACCAGTTAATTATACTTGTAGGTGATAAATATGAAGCAGTTTCGATGGAAAGTGGGTACAAAAAATACATGATGCTGAAAATACGAAGCGTGAGCGTTTCGGATTTCGGCTCATACAAATGCGTCGCCAAAAACTCCCTTGGGGAAACGGATGGTGTTATCAAGTTGGAGGGTACGTTATCATTGTATTTTAATGATATTGGTAGATGTATAGTAATTTTATATGTATTAATTTTATTTTAGAAATACCAGCACCAACGACGATACGAACAACAACGCAATTTCTTACTGTGGCTTCTAGAAAGAAAGGTAAACCCGCATACATATTTATACAAAATTATTAAAATAATGGCTTTATTATACCGGTTTTCTGCTTCAAATATCATAAACCTTATATGACGTTATGCCTTTAATATTTAAGCAATTACATTTGTGTTTCCGTATGTTCCTTGAATTATTTTATTCGGTCATCCGTGTACTACAAACTTGTATTTAGATCTTTTCACGGTTCTAGGTAGAAGGTAACTTTATTTTGTTAGCTATTATAGTAAGTGCTTGAAGGTATGAAAAATTTTATATTGATCGTTACGTCTAAAGTAATTTGTAGATTAAAGTAAATGGTGGTACGAAAATTTTTAGGATACCTCTTATTCTTTTATGCATATGTAAAACTGCCAGCAAGTTATGATAATTTTGAATGTTTAGGTAGAACGTGGGGAGAAAGGCACGAACGAGGCGATTCGAATGAGAACCGCGTCGTTGGAGATAAAAACAGAGAACATCTTGGTAAGTTTATAATACCTTTCTTTATGGATTAATTTTAGTTACATGTTATTATAAAAAAGGTCGAGCATAACGTAATGTCCAAGATGTATAACAAACGTATACAGTAACAAAGTAAACGTTGTCCTTAGAATGTACGTATTTACTAGCCACCAGTGGATTTACGGACAATGAGTTGTTTTTCTATATAATAATGTTTCTTGTAAATCTGTGAATATTTTACGAAATCAAACGTAGTTTAATTATATGCAATGATTCCATTTAGTTATTTTGTATAGTTAAGTGTATATAGGCACATACAGGGTGAAATAAAGAGTATTTGTAACAAACCACCTTATTTTTTCATTTAAATAAGTTTGTAGCATAACGTTGTGAAGAGTTTATCCAAATTATTTTCAAAGAAAAAGAGTCTTAAATTCAAAATTGACCAACTCCACACCAGACTGTAGCTATAGGAGAACGTGACGGTTTCTCAGTATATTCTTCTGTTGGATGGTCTGCCCAGTATTTCATTCTGTTTATTTCCAGTACCTTCTAAATGAAAATGAGCTTCATCATTCATAACTAACAAACTTCGTATAGATTTTTTTCTGATTACGCATGGCGTTTGCAACAGTTTTTGGGTCGTTCTGACAGCAAACGTTTTCAAGTTACTTGAATTTTGTATGTATGAAAATGTAGCTCCTGCAACATGCGCCCAAATAAATGCCGAGATAGCTACAGAGCTCTAGCCCGTTTATGTGCTGACCAACTTGAGCAGCGCTCCACGGCTTCTCTTATTCTGGCATTTTAACTGTTTTAAGCTTTCCATGTTTAACATCTACCCACCACTGTTTTAATACTTTTTAATACAGGCTCTAATTCTGTAACTTGCACCATACACCTATGAAATGAATGCGAAACATTGTGTTTGCGCGATACACTTTGTTTCATAAAAAAACAAATAAGTGCAACCCGTTGTGCTATTAACCACTCTATAGTTGCACTTCAAAACATGGTGTTTATTACTCTATCAGAGGACGGGTAGTTGACAACTGTAGAACTGCAAATGCCAATTGTCAAAATCGCCAATCGACCACGCGCCACGTTGTTTAAATTCTGGTGAACTAACAACAGTAATTTGAGTAAATATTCAACATGTTAATCCATAAAATAGCTGGTTGCAGTAATAAAATATTCCAGTTAGGTAAAAACAAAAAAAAACTGCTTGACAACTTTACGTCAGCTCAGTATCTGAATAAACGAAAACTCAATAGCTGGTTGCTTTGATAATTGTTTGAAACCCAAAACATATTATTACTGTACAAGTGATAGGTCTTCACTCAAGCAACGTTACATATTAAAATATAAATTCTGGTAACCCCGAAAAGGAGGTTTACAAAGCAAACTACTTTTACACTACTTTATCAGTAAAATACCCCATTAACTACTCATCGGTGCGTAACACACCCTACATGTGCTATTCAAATTATATTCACGATGTAGTTACACTGTAGACGCGTCAACGTGACTGTGAAAATTGTAGTAATTTAGATCAGCACAATAGCTATTTTTGTATTAAGAGCGCAAAGTGATAAATTGCCGCTCTGAGCGAAAAGTTTGCTACAACCGTTGCTTTTATAAAAATCTTTGGTAAACATTAATAATTATTGATAGCCTCAAATTTGACAGTTCAGATTTCAAAACGTGAGCATCACTTTGCGCTACACGTGTGTTTGTAAGAATGGTTGTTAAAAACTGTTTTTATATTTACTATGTTGCTTATTTTCGTAATGAAGTTATTATAAAAGATGTAGCATAATTATCCTAAAAAAAATGTTATTAAACTTGTTACAGTTCTTTTAACTTCCATTTTGTAGGTTGAAAGGTCGTGTGGTATTCCACACCAGATATTTATTGTACGAGAACGATCTTAACATCATTCGCTGGTCACAAAATTATCGACATCTGTCAAATATCCATCAACGCAAACTTTTATCAAAAGTCGCAGAAACACTAGACGTTTCTTTATTAAGGTTTCCATGGTAACTAAGCGAGCGTTCTAGTTATTTTGTCGCTCTGGTCGTTCCAAATTGAATATTTCGTTTTTAGTAGCAACCCATAGATAAAAGTCGAGGGGTGGGGGTAAGGTCGCGTGATCTTGTGGTCATTGTACTGGCCCTTTATTTGAAATAACGCTCTCATTAAAGCTTTCTCTTAAGAAATGTTGCACCTCACGAGCATTATGGACCAGGCAGCGGTCCTGCTGGTAACAAATGTTTTGCATGTTCTCAGGGTTAATGATTTGTCACAGGTTCGTTAATACCTTCATATACCTATTTCCAGTGTTATGGCCGCCACTATATCCAGATCTGTCAATACTGGATTTCTTCCTATAGGGTTTTCTGAAAAACACAATTTATCAAAACCGTCATAATACCGAACCGAAAGTTGCAATCCAACGATTTAGGAAATCTTTTTCTAAGTAATTCCTCACTGCCAAAGCATTATCAGCTGGAGCGCCGTCTTGTTGAAAAAAATATTTGGAAGTTTTTTTTTTAGGAATGTCTATATTTATATTTTTGAGAAGCTAAGAAAGAACTGCAGCTGATGGTTGCCAAGCCAACTATGATTCCCATTTGACAAAAAGCAAGTTAATATTATTAGTCAAAAACAGCAACCCCTAGAAAAATTCTAAGCACGCTACTGAATTCGGCACCGTTGATCAAATATATCAGCATAATAGTATTAAGCGAGCTATAAGACCTTGAAAAAAGTGTAGAAATATTCACGTTTGGCTATAAGTCGAAAACAAAGAACATAACAAGTTTTCGATTTTGCCATGGAATCTAGCTCAACAAATGATAACAAAAATATCTTTAAAAAACAACTAAAACAACGAAATCTTGACACATTGTACTTGGATTGTTTGCAACAATTTGCAAAATAATATTTTCACGTATATCAGCATTGTTTATTATTTTACTCAAAATTGTACGGCGGAGTTGTGAATCTTCCGGAAAATGCTGAGAGTACCTCGTGCAAGTATTTTCAGCGTTTTAATTTGCTTTGAAATACATTTCCAACATATCAACCTTTTGTTCATTTGTAAATTTATGTAGTATTTTCAGTACTTATTAATATCGACACTTAACGGTGATTACTCATAAATGACTAGTACAGAAAGTTCTGACTCTCACCAAATTCACTTTTACGTGTAAATATTGTTAGAGTTTATCATTTATGTCACCTTGACGTTTCTGGCATAGCCTGACATAGTCAAATTGATTTTTTGTTAATATCTCTCGTAGAGATGAAGACTTTTCAGGCATGTTCCTCACTAAATAGCTCTGAACAATGTGGAAGCTCAAAATCAGTTGCTCAAGGCGTTATTGAGTTATTGAAGAAAATGAAATCTGCAAATTTAGTTTTTTCAAAAATATCTCAAAAAGGGTCAAATGCAGGTAAGCTTACGTTTAACATCCAAAACAAATTGTAACAATTATCGTAACTGAAAGGGATTACAACTTCTTGTTCTAGCATGAATTTGCTCACAATTACAGTTAACTTTAAATCGCCCTAGATATTATTATGACCCTCTAGAACCATTAGAGGTAATGATCTTCACTAAACCAAGCAACGAAGAATATCAAACGAAGGGCACCAGAGCATCAAATATTAGGCACTGTGTGAATATAGAGGGGTTGATATAAGATAAAACCGCAGATCTCTATCGATAAGATGGAAGGAGTGCTATTAAAACGTTAAACCTAAACTGCACCAAAAATTAATTACCAAAATAATCATCAACATGAATTACACCACTGAAGGTTAATTGCTTCTAATCTCCTATTAAGAAATGCACCATCACGTTTTAATGATATTTAAACAATTTTTGTGTAATGTAGGTATACTATGAATGTATTACATATATATGTTACGGTTAATGTTCGTAATTGGTGAATGTGCACATTTACCGGGAAATGTACAGATACCCCTTATGTTGGATTACAGTAGTTTTGTTTATCTAATCTGAACTAGTTTGGACTTTTACAAATACAATAAACTTTCGTTGAAATATTGAATATTTATTTATTTTACCATAGTGATAACATGCATTTAATATCTTAACAAGCCAGGTCTTATGGTTGATTCTGTGTTTTAGTCTCGATTTTAGTTACCTGCTTGATTTGTTAGCGTCCACATTAGTAAATTACAATATTGACTGTTCCTTGTATTTTTCTTTCTCGTTTATTTAAGTAAATAATTCCTCTAGTGTAGTTTTCATATCTTTACAACGTAGTAAATTATTTAGCATGACTTGTTTAGCAGAAGCCCTTCGCATTGGGATATTAATGATGATCGGATATGGTGACCGAAGTCGCACTCAAGCTGAGATAGCTGAATTATTTCAAGCAAATTATCCCGATTTACCTCGGCTTTCTCAAGGCTAAATTAACAAAATAGAAAGGCGCTATAGAGAATTGCGTCATGTCAGGAGTCTGTCAAGACAAAGAAGAGAGGCAGGTGACGAAAATACAAAGTTCTGTTGGCTATTCAAGAAAACCCCATCATTTCGGCACGGCAACTACCGCGCGATAATGAGATCAGTCATAGAACTGTTTTAAAGGTCCAAATGAATTGAGTTTTGTGTACGAATGATGGACTTCATTGACCATGGTCACATACAGTTGGAATGGACTCTCTTTTCGGATGAATTTACTTTCTCTTTGCATGGTGAAGTGAACCATTACAATTGTCGTTACCACAACCCCCATTGGATGCGGGAAACTCACACACAACATCCACAACAATTAAACGTATGGGCTGGGATTATTGGAGATCGAGTGGTAGGGGCATTGTCTCTGAATAGGAATATTGGTGGGTAGTTATAAATTTCTATAGTCACGGATGACCTACTCCCAAATTTAAGGGGTCCATTTCCAAGTAACAATCCAAATGACTTGGATGAGAGAATTTGGTTTCATCAAAATGGCGCTACACCGCACTGTGCATTGCCAGTACGGAACTATTTAAATCAAATTTTTCGAAATAGATGGATTGGTCGAAGAAGTGCACTTGGATGGCCACGACGATCCCGGAATCTTAATCCCCTTGACTATTTTTATGGGGATATTGGAAGAGTAAGGTTTATGCTACATTACCAACCGACCTTCAGGATCTGAGGGACAGAATTACTGCAGAAATCAGACAAACGTGAGAAATGGTTTTATCACCTATTGGGTCTTAGTCAAGAAACAAATGAACACCATTTTGAACATCTTAAAGTTATGAGTGTACCCCATAAGAAATTATTTTTTTTGCGTTAAATCGTAGTTTAGTTTAAGAAAGTTCTCAAATGAAACTTCCTTTGCAAGAAAGTGCGTTTATTTGTTTATTATTTTTGATTTTGATTTTTTTTGTTCAATAAAATAATGTTTAAAATTTTGACAAAATAAATACTGCGTTGTATTCCTCTTAACACAAGATTTCACACGGTGTATCACTTGACCTACCCTTACATTTGAAAAGAAAAGTTAGGGGTGGTTTACCCCTGCGGGCGGATACATGGAAAAACTGTAACCCCATGTTGAGGGCTGGAAACAATTATAAAGGATGCCTATCATGAATTTTCTCCCGGATTTCACCTCTTTTAGTTACAGAATTTATTCCACTTTGAGTATCCACCCTGTATATTAAACATTATTCGTAAAGATATTACTGATGCTTATTATAATTTGGAAATTGTTAGTGCCGTTCGTAAAACTAATCAAAATTTTTTTGTAATATTAACTACTGGTAAAACTCATACCTAGATATCTTTTACATCTTAAAGTAATTCCATAAATTGAAAAAGTTATATTGGTTACGACATAAACGTTTTATTGATTGAAATCAAAGTTAAACTAATCTTACATGACCACTGCTAGCTATTTATATATGCAGTAATGCTTATTACAGAGGAGCATGTTTAATTTTATTTATAATAGAAATTCTTTTAAATATAAGTAAGCGATGTTTTATATTATTTCTAGCATCATACCAATATAGAAATTTTAATGGACATGAATTTTATTTTATTAATGGATTGTTTTAATTTCCATGTTAGTAGACATTTTGTACAATGTTCTTTATTATAATTTATTCTGATAAAGTGCGTAGGCAAACACTAAATTAAATCAGTTGTTTATTATTATGGCCTATTTCAGAGTTAATTAACACTGAATATCTGCAAATCGATTACTTTTATTATAAATTTCGGTCTTTTTATAGTTATTGGTAAATAATCATAATAATGATTTCAGTATATAAATGAAACCCTACAAGTTTACAATGAATACTGTTTTTAACTGATGTAGTTATCATTCTAGATATTTCCCGTAAATTATTGAATCAAGTTCTTAAAATAACATATTTCTAACTTTTAATATAGTAGCTATTATAGTACACCAAATGTCTTTATGGCGCGGAAGTTGTGCTTCTCTAATAATAGCTAACTGTCAATTATATTTATAACACTAGCCGCGATTCCAATTTAAGTCATCTCCGTCGTTTTGCATCTCTTACTTTCCGCCATCTTGATGTTCCGGGTAATGTTTGCCCAAAGAAGGATCAGTTTTAATTTTCGGCTTAGCTAGTGCCGTTGCCACCCTCCGGATCACAGGTAGGGCCTTTGATAAATCTAAGCCGTCTAGGAAGCCACTAATCAGATTTAGTGCTTTATTTTCTCACTACTGCTCACTGTCGCTTTGATGTAACTTACGACGGTTCGGTTTGAAAAGGGTGCCTCTTGCAACAGTGTTCTGTCGGTCGTGGTTATGGATCGGTCTTCCTCCCCTGCAGAACTTCGGGCATATCTTAAAGTTGCTTGGATGGTCACCACCGCAGTTCACACACTTAGCACGGTCAGTGTGAGGTTTAGTGCAACTTGTGAAGTGGTGATATCTCGACACTTAACATAGCGTTCTGCTGCACTGCAGAAATGCTTTCTGTGACGGAATTTCTGCTCGTTGCCCGATTTTGTCTTCAAGTATACAATCGTGGTATTAGCTACATGCCGGATCTTCCTTAGTTCCTATTTTCTCGTCATCGCGACCAGCAGAAGCAGGTTGTTCATCCTGCAACAAGAAATAGGATTCACATCACGCTTGTGTAGCTGGGAGTACACATCACTCTAGAACGCTCATTTCTTGACTAATAGGGATAGCACAGACGGGGTATTAGTAGTAATGTTAACACCAATGAAGGCCATACTCGACGGTTCAGTTCGCGGGGAGTGGTGATCAACAAATGACCGCTGGAATTCGTTAATGTAGCTACAAGGGTGTAATAGCTAGATTCGAATTTTCCTCGGGTTTTCTTTCTTGTTCTTTTTCCCTTTCGATGGTCGTGTTCCCAGCGGTGTGAAACTCAGGTCACTCGGGAACCTGAACCGGAATCGGTGATCTAGCCCAAGCTGCTTTCTGCTCAACAGCGTAAGAATAACATTGATTGTAGAACATAAAAGTTGAGTTCTTCTTTGAATTCGAGAATGAATTTTATGTTTGATGTTCTTTGTACCGTATTCGAACAGTGAATGTATAACACATAAAATACATAAGAAGTATTAAACAAATCCTGAGAAAACATGGGAAGGATAAAATTAAATGTCAATTTAAAGTACCAAGTAAGGAAACCAAAAATGTTAGGTTAGTAAGATACCTTTAAGACATGTATGCAGTACGATATACACCTACTGTTCAAAATCTATAACAAGCACTAACGGCAGTAAAAGCACTGTTTAGTAAGATAATTAGTACATTGTTTTATTAGGAGTAAAAGTGATACTTCTGTGATGAGCCTGTACGTTAGGCAATTACTGACGAATCACAAGAAGTGGATTTTACTGTGAATATATTTTTTCTTCAAACGTCAGTTAGTTGTAACAAATAAAGATTAAAATTTCACTATTAAAAACGCATTGTGTAAATGTCGCATGGTCGGTGTGTGAAACAAAATACCTAGGAGTTGCTGTGGAGGTATACTGCACGGTATACGCGTTATTTGAAACTCTCACTTTAGATTATTACTGCGCGTGTGTTGACGATTTGTAAGTAACAAATTATATGTGTTGTGTTAATTCATATATCGCTGTTTACAAGCAATCGGTCTTACTTATTCTATCTCTCCCAGCGTCAGAAAGTATTTTTACCTCCGTTGCTAATGGTAACGCATAGCCGTCTAAAATGTAAAACTTTTATACAGTGAAATGAGTAAGAATTGTCATGTTCTCTTGACGTTTGAAGATAAAGTAAAGTAATTTATGGTAAAAGCTCAAACGATGTTAAACCATGTCGCCTAAAGGACGGGTGTTAACAAAGGGTAATATGAGGCGAGTTTGTAAAGGGACGCCGTCAGATATCCCAATTTTCTACTATTATTAATTATTTTCCTAATATTTCGTCCCTTATCAAAATTTTCCTGTCATAATTAATTATTTGCTAAATAATATATCAGTACTGATATAAAATTCGCGGAATCCATTAAGATAAAGTGACTTGCTAAGTGCACAGGTGCAAGCAATTATAAAAATTCGTAGAATTTTTAGCAAAATTTAAACATATTTCATAACGTTGCAAAAATTGCACAATAATTAATCATGTATTCTCCCCGCAGACGTAAATCTCAAAAACGTTTAAAAGTTTGTATACGTCAGAGCATCTTCCGCCAATACTGACCTACGGAACTTCACCCCCAAAGTTTTGTAGCCACCCTCGGAAATGCTTTATAAAAACGCGGCACGCGCTGCTAAAAGGATCTCTACCAGAAGACAGCTACCAGAAGAATCCGAGCAGAAATCGTGTACTCCATTTTTCGCGTTCGCGCCGACTGCTACCTGTTTAGAACGGCCAGCCTGTAACCGCCGTCCGGAGCAGAAAATGCGAGACCGCGACTTGATATCATCACCGAAGCCAAAGGGTTAGAGTTGCAGAGATCTAACGTTGAACGTACGTAAGTTGAGATACCTATATCACTATACACCAGGTGAGAGGGATATGCAGGGTTTGGAAGCCCGACATACTCTTTCATTACTAGACAACTACACTGTGGAGTTTGGAGGGTAGTTTCTCTACATTCCAGTGACCGCCGGAGATCCTCTTGTTTGGTTTAACCTACACAAATTTACACTAACACTAAAATCAAATAAGGCCCTATAAAGCTGCCACTGGTCCAACAATTACCAGAGAACGTAGAGTACAACGCTTAGAATTTGCTCTTGAACTCCAGAATTGACAAGAGGAGGACTGGGCCAACGTATTGTTTTCAGACGAGTCTAGATTTTGTCTTTTTAGTAATGACGTAATACAGTGTATAGGAGGATAGGAGAGAGATACGATCAATGCAACTTTGTACCTACTGTGAGCTATGATGGTAGTTCAGTTATGGCATGGGGTGGCATTTCTATAGAAAACCCGACCTGAGCTGGTGATAATAAATCAAGGACGATTCACAAGTCAGAGATACGTAGGAGACATTCTTGAACCACAAGTTATGCCCTATGCGTTATTCGCGGGGGAAGAATTGATGCACGATCGCATATTGCGGGATTGGTACAAACTTTCCTCGCAGAAGTAGGTATTGAAATTATCAATTTGCCACCACGGAGCCCTAACCTGAACCCAATTGAACATTAATGTGATAGAATGGGGCAGAAAAATAAGGGCCCTAGAACGACCATCAGCAGATTTAAACGACCTGCGAGTGAGGCTGATTGAGATTTGGCAACAGTTCCTTCAAGAAGAGATACGACAGCTCATTATAAGTTTTCCGCGACGTTGTCAGGATATTAGTGCTGCAAGAGGTGGTAATACCCGATAACTCGTTATATGACTGTATTGTAGACTTTGTTGATTCTATTTGAATTTTGTGAATTAGTTTTAGGGATTAAAGTTTCAAACATTAAGGTATAAGTTTCTTTTTCACTAGTGCATAAGTTCACAAAAAACCTCTGTATCTCCTTTAATAATAAAGATAAGAAGGTGATTCAAAAAAGAAAGTGCTACTGATAAACGGCTCTATTGAGCAGTTTTTGTAGAACGTTGGTGAAAAGACAAGTTCACTCTACAGGGTGATACAAAATTTTCCCTCAAATTTCCTTTAAAGGGAATCACCTTGTATATGAATAAAATTAGTTTTGGAGCTAATCGACAGCCACTGGGCTGAATTGCCAGTAATATAACCTACAATTTGAAATAAAGGTCGTCAAAATTTTGACGAGAAGTGTATTAATAACTATACTTTGTTTTCTTTTTGCGTCGATCTAAACTGCCCCAACCACCAGGATCTGTTCCAGGATGAGGTAGTTGTTTCTCCCAAGAACTGGTACCAGTACCTCAAATACAGATAGCCATTTCCCAAGAACTGGATCTGTTTTCCAAAAACGGGAATCCGTTTCCCATATGCAGATAGCCGTTAACCAAGAAGGTGCTTCATCGAAATACTTCACCTTTATATTCTGCTTCATGGAATTCAGATCGAACTTCTAGGTTCGTTGTTTTTCTACTTTGCTTCGGATTGTTCTTGTGTTAACTAAATGGATGAGTCAAGGTTGTCTAAGTGTCTAGCTATAAAATTATGATACGAATGGAACACGTGTTTCAAGGTTAGTGGTTTCAAAATAAGAATTAATTGAAGGTTAAATTCTTGGAAATAGCAAAATAATCGTTTGTAATCAAATGACTGACTTTGTAGATACTCGGTGTTAACAATAGAATCAGTTCGTGGAAACAAGAAGAATGATGGGTTGTTGTCTATGCTAAAAGTATATCAATGTTACATGGTTCTGGCTAAATTGTTGTTGGAATAATGAAAAGGTTATTCTTACAGTATGTGGGCTTTTATTTACTTTATCTTTTACATAGTACTATTGTCCTAACCACCAGAATCTGTCTCAGAATGAGCTAGTTGTTTCCCCCAAGAGCTGGACCCGTTTCCCAAAACGGAAACGGAGAGATATATGTTTTCCGAAACAGCGGTAACCGTTTCACACAGAAAACAAGTCAAATAGCTCATTGTTGACTGCTAAAGAACAGGACGCTGGATCCTACTTGCTAATGATCATGCTCAAGGTTTTATTAGATTACCTACCATCAGTGTTCAGAATAAATTGAACTAATCATGATACCTCAAAAATATCAGGTGACCATGGTCTGAATCCTCCTATTAACGTACAGATCAATAAACTTTGGCCTTGCAAATTGATTTCTAACAATTGTATTGGGTTTTTCGGAAAGTGATCTCGTTTTTTTTCTGTGAAAATGAAAGACAATTCTCGTATAATGAATAAATATTTTATTAAATTGTATATTGGCCATTTTGGTCCAATACCTTTTGCCATCTTTCTGGCCGTAGCATGATTCCACGCTCAAAAAACTTTATCAGCTTCAACCGACCTTCCAGAACGTGGTGCACCTTCGACTACAAAATTTTTAACTTTTCTATAGCAACAAAAGTGAAACTTGACGAAAATCCTGCTTTCTGCTCTACATATTTAAAAGGACACCAAAAAAAAGTACTGCATACAATCAATAGCACTTTTTTACTTACAAGCCATGCTCTATCAGCTGTCAAAACGGTGAAGTTGGGTGCGAAACAATACAATTAAATCCTCTGTCGGGGAAAAAACGAAATTACTTTCCAAACAACCTTATAATATACCTCAACAACTACCACTTTATACTTTTTGAAATATTAAGGCCACACACATGGGTTTGCAATACGTGCTTCCTGCACATCAATAAACTTTGACCAGATACATAAACCACTAAAAACAGATCAAAAACGCAGCAGACACACAGATACATAGAGTCAATACAAGAACCATTTAATTTTGACCTACTTTTTAGCACAACAACCCGTCCTTGCTGCCATGAGCTTTTTAAATTTCTATGAACTGTAATATGATACCAATAAAATTTGACATTCTTGACTCAATTTAGCTAAGATCCATTTAATCTTGACTGACTGTTTAGACAACAACCTGCTCATGTTTCCATGTATGTTTAGATTTCTAAGAATTGCCCCTGCAGGTGTATACAACTTGACCTTGAAAATTGATTTAAAAGAATTGTGATATGATACCGATAAATTTTGACCTTGAAGAGCTTGACTCAGTTAATCCAATACAAAAATCATTTAACCTTGACTTTTGGCAAAGACTACAATCTGTCATTCTTCATGCTTCCATGAACTGACTCTTTGTTTTGATTTCAATTAACCTTGAAAATTCATTTCTAAGAATTGTAATAACTTTGGTTCTAAGAACTAACCTATGACCTTGACTCAATTCAGTCAAATCCTAAGAATTGCTTGACTAGCGTGACCTTGAAAATTTAAATTTCACAATAACATACACATGACACCGAAAAATTTCAATGTCAAAAATCACCCACACATGACCTTTAATAAACTTGACCTCGAAATTTAAATTTTCCGCCAAAATTTGATTTAGTATCATCCTTGTATATCTACTTTTATTGAAAACATTTTTGTTTTTTTATTTACCCTACTAAACAAATAACTACCTGAAAGAAACTACTCCATACGTTTTACTGACAACGCTTGTAAATTCTTGTACGTTATAAGTACTTACAAATTGTAATTGTTATTTACCGGTTTCTTATGTGACGAATTTTCCGATCTCTTGTTTGCTTTGCACTACAATTTCTATTACAAACTTTTTGTGTGTTTTGGATTTATACAGTAATTAACTATAACGTTATTATTACTTAAGGGATTTTACTAAATAAATGTTTTGAAACTAGATTTCACGCAAATTCTTGGAAGTACGTTTGTATATCGCAGAAACCTCTGAGTAAAACAATGTTTTCGTTAAATAATTCATATAGAGTTTGTAATGGTTTTACATAGTTTCAGCATTATTGAAATGATGTAATCAAGTATCTTTACAGCGTGTACCTATATGCCTATATATATCATAACTGCTCTATATTTAGTGGTACTACTACAATTTATCGGTTCTATTAAATTTTTCAATTTTGATTCAAAACGGTTTACGAATAAATATAATTTATAGAGGGCGTTAAAGTGAATTTTGTGGATATCTTTAACACTACTAAATTTAGAGAACAAATATAATTTAATTTCATATAATTTGTCTTGTGAAAGCAGGGCGATAACTTAAAACTTAAAAGCTCTTTAAATGAATGCTAAAGTACTGTTTGTAAATATGTGGAAAAATGTTAACCTTTACCAAAATGTACAGAAACTTTTTTTAAATATATTTCAATCTTAGATAAATGTTCTGTATAACAGTTTTCCTAAATAAAAAAAAAACTGAAATGTACAGCACATTATATTAAGCGGAAAATTTGTATAGGATCCTAGGCGGATATATTGGAGCCGACAGGTCGTAAAAAGTATAAATTTTATCAAATTAAAAAGGTTGTATAATCTAATGCTGTGTTTACCTATTAACTCCCTTTATCAGTGTTTCAACACCACTGACATAAGCTTTCTGGTAGGAATGCGATACAATGATTAAGTATCGATGCATATCCCTCATCCCCTTCTATTACACTAAAAATTAAGAATATAAAGTGTTTCTGGTAGTTGAAATGAAATTTTGCATAATTACTCTTTCTAAGTCTAAGACATGATGTCTAAATGTGTACTGACTTATTGGATTTTGTCAAAGATTATTCAAATGGCCTATAGACGAATAACCAAAAGAAACAGGAAACATGGCAACCCGTAAAGCTACACGCGTAAAGCGTAGCGTACAAGTAGGGATTTTTAAACGTTACTGTGCTGAAAAATGAGTGGTGTAGAAATATTGATCTAAATTGTTTGAATCCGATTGCAAGATGGTTGTTCAAAAGCATGTGAAAACACCTGTCACCTCTCTAGTTTAAACTACAAAATTGGGCTAAATGCTTATTTACTCCTAACGACAATCGGTTTATATTATCCTGATGGGCGGTTGAGGCTCTGAGAAAGACGAGTAGAGCGGTATAACCTTTTGGGGTGGCTCGATTATAATATGGAGATGCATATGTTTACGAATCAATGTAGAACTTGCCTTGTACAGAAATTCTCAGTAATAGAACTGCGATATCTACAAAACATTTTAGAACCAATGTACTTTTTTTGGAGAAGAACTTCGTAACTATACCAAAAACTAATTGTAAAAACGAGAAAGCCACGCAGTTACTTTATACTGACTTGAACAAGCATTAACTAAACATTTAAATGTTCTGTGGCATAAGACACAACTGATAGTTTATTAAGTATTACGCCAAATTGGTGCAAACTGTGGATTTCCAGTGTAAACTGGATCTATTCTGTCGACGTTCAGCTTTTGTGGTTGTTGAGTATGTCCGGATATCCGAAATTGAGATAAACAACGTGTTAAGTCACCTCAATGTACACACAGTGATAAAGGGCTATTTTGTGCGCTACTGTAATAGGATTACAGTATTGATAAACGACACTGTGTAAGTAGAAAACAAGCTTAGGACAGAAAATAGATTGAGAATCGATAATGTTATACTTCCCGTGGCCTCCCATAGTGTTGCTCTTCCGGATAATGTTTGCCCAAAAACTATGGACACCTCATGATCGTATGTGAAGATGATCACTCTCGACAGATTTTAGATCGCGGCTTAGCTAGTGCCGTTGCCACCCTACGGATGACAGGTAGGGCCTTTGATAAATGTAAGCCACCTAGGAAGCCATTAACCAGCTTTAGTGATTCTTTTTTCTCACTTACTGCACGCTGTTGCATTGGCGTAACTCACGACAGTTCGGTTTGAAGAGGGTGTTGCTGGCAACGGTGTCCTGTTCTGCAATTATACAATTTCTAATTAATAATAAAATCCAAATGTGGAAAATAATAGATTAAAAATATATAGAAATCTGATACTGAATTGTAGTAAACCTTACAAAACTTGAAGATCGCCCGATACACATGCAATATAACCTAAAAACTTTATTTGCTTATCTAACGCACGTATCCATGCATACATTGAATAACCACGATGATATCACAGAGCCTTGTAGTACTCCTTGCTCAATATTAAAGTATTCACTCGCACCTCCTCTCACCCTAACACATGGCCGACTATTTAATATTTCCCACAGCTTCTCCCTAATCACTCTGTCGTATGCTTTCTCCAGATCTACAAACGCACAGTACAGCTTCCTTTTTACCCTTAAACACTTTTCGATCACCTGCTGGGGAGCAACCATCCGATCGACACACACACCCTCTCCCTGGCATGAAGCCATCCTGCACATTCCAAATTTTAGTTTGTGCAGTTTCTCGTACTCTATCAATCACAATTCTTTCAAATGCTTTACTAGGTACGCTGAGTAAACTTATTCCTCTGTAGTTCTTGAAATCACTCTTGTTTCTCTTACCCTTATACAGTGGTACAATGATCGCGCTCTTCCAATCCCTCGGCACTTTTCCACACATAAGGCATACATTGAATAATTCACACAATCTTCTTATAAGTTGCACCCCCATACTTTCATTTTACCAGTGATTTCATCTACGCCTGCTCCCTTTCCGTTTTTCAACCATCCTACCTCATTTATACCAAATCCTCAGTTTCATTCACCATTCCTTCTACATTCTCCTTATTTAACCCTGCCGTCTTATTTTACGCACTACTCTACAGCTTTCCGAAGTATTTTTGCCAACATTTCCTCACTTTACTTTCGTCCCATACCATTTCTTTGCTCGTATTCATCATTCCGGCAGCGTTCTGTTTTGGGCCACGTTTTGTATTTTTGACCCATTTCCAGAAGAGTTTTTTGTTTCCCTCAACATCATTCTGCATTTTCTCTCCTTACACAGCCATCACTTCCTCTGTACTTATTATCACTGCCTCCTTCGCTTCTTTATTTCTTAATCTGTACACCACGTACAATCGATTTTTCTCAATCTCATTTTTTGCAACAATCATTGCCATGTACGCATCTTTGTTCTTACATACTGCCTCATGTACCGACTCATTCCACCAAGCACATTTTTTCTGTCTACCTACATTCGTCCTTCCACATATCCGCACGGAACAATTGACAACACAGTTTTTGAAGCTTATCTATGCACTTTCAACGTCAGTGTCTTTTATTTATTCGTTCCACACTGCTTCATTCGCATTCAACATTTTACTCACAGCCTCTGCGTATTTCTTTCCCGTACCATTATCCACTAGTTTCTCTACCCTAATTCTAGACGTTCGCACTATTTCTGTCTCAATTAAATATTTCTGTTTATAAAAAAAAAACAAAGAGTCTATTATTATCTTTTTGTTGTATTTTTAATTTCTATTATTCGGTTTTGGTACAACCGCTAATTCTATTACAGAAGGAGGTAATATCAACATTTATTCTCGAGAGATCTATGTCTTGCATGCCATATCTAACATTTGTATTACTGAATTATTACTTTTTGTTATAAATAGACACACCAATGTAAAAAAAAAGATTGCATTCAACGTAAATTGTTACTTTAAGATAGCAAGTTGTTAATTTTAATCTTTATATAATATAGATGTTGTTTCCGGACGTACAACAAATGTCATTTATTCTTTGGGCGTAAAAGCAGTTTTAGTTCCTTTATGCATGCTTATCATGCCGGAACTAAAAAAGCTGTTTTACTCGCATGATGAATAAATTACCATTAATAAAATTTATTTTGTGTTTACTTAATTTTATGCCAACTAAACAAAAATATACTGATTACAAACCAAAAGAAAACACATTCACTTTATAATAAATTTCATTTTATTGATTCATCTAAAAATAGCTTTAATTTGGTATGATTTCTTTTCTTTTCTCTACATCTTTAATTGTTAATCAATAATAATCTTTTAAAGCATGTAAGTACCAAAAAATTACTTTTAGATGAATAATAATTGCGATACGGAAAATACAGGTATCTGTATAGACGAATTTATGATGTAGGTAGATTGCAATACTTTCGTTTTGTATCAAATCAATGAAATAACATAACCAGATATACTTAGAATAATTGCTATTGTAGGTACCATAAATTATTTTGATAGTCCACGTTGGCTTGAAATACACTGTAGATTTCTTCCTAACCAAATATGCCTAAAGTAGATATCATAGAATAAAATGTACACTATGCATCCTGTATTTTGACTTTTTCTGTACATATGCACAGTCGTTGATAAAACCGTGATCGTAAATTGCATGTTTTATAGAATATCGTAGACGCCCATCACATTTCCAAGTTGCATCAAAATTTAACGACAGCCTTAACTTATTCTAATGGTTTATCGAAGTATGTACCTACTTTACTTAATTTTTGTTTGTTTCTTATACCTTACCTTCTATGTCGTATCTGGATCTTCAATTTTGGAATATGCTATAGAGTGGGAGGAGAAATGAGCAATTACACGTAAAGTACCATAGGGTACTGTGTACTGAAGGAACTGTATGTGTAGAAGAAAACTTCATGTTTCTAAAGTAATTCCTTTGTTGAGTAAAGTTTCTACTCAATATTTAAGATTTAGGAATACGATCTAGATAAAATAATATTTGCAAATGCACGTTACCATCAACCTTTTTTGGCTTGCGTACTCCGTGGCAGTTCTTTATCCTAAATTGTACCCCTTACATTAGAAAAATGTTTGTAATTTAAATACTCGAAGTTGTGATTACTTTAAACTTGTTTTAGCAATAAATAAATAGTAATAACGTGTCAAGGAGTATACCCAGAATGTTTACTGATGAAAACTAAAAGATTTTTTATAGATACATAGTTTTTTAATAAAAACAACATAATAAAAATATAAACTATTATAAACATAAAGTTAAATATTTGCAATTTTACATTACTTTTAATTTAACTTATTATATTCAGTGTGATCCTTGCTTTGAGGAAGATAGTTTTTGAAGTCAGCTTCACTGAACCAAAAGTGAACATAAATAAAATGAAAAAATTGATTGAATTAATGAATTATGTCATTAACTTTGAGCCGATGAACGAGTTCATCAATACAATGAAAAGTAATTCATCTACTTTATGATCCACATGATCATTAGATCGACATGAATTTGAAGAATAAGTTTTCATCAATGCAATGTAAATAGTCTAACTAGTGTAAAAACGAAGTATATCATTAATTTAATAAGTGCAGGTTAATTGGTGTTACAAACACAATCATTGTGTCAATGAAATTATTTCACTAATTTAATGTATAAAATAATCTAACTAATAACATTTTTCATTAACTTAATGTAAGGAATCTTAAGACTAATGTACTGTATTCATCTAATTAATCATATTTTTTATTAATTTTATGTAATAAATCCTTATATTAATGAACAGTGTCATTAATTTAATGAAATAATTTCATAACCTATCTGGTTATACAGGACGTTCACAAATAAGTTGACTTTAATGGTGGGTTTTTTCAAAAGTAGTATTTTGGGTTGATCTAATAAAAGTAGTTTTCGATATCTGAGGTTTGTTACTGTGTGGACTGGTCTGATGATAAATACTCGCATAAAATATGTACGTTGCTATTGGTATTGTTAGCGGGCTTAAATTTAAAAAAAATAATTTTCAATAAAAGAATAAAATGTTAATGATTCAGCCGGAAATTCGAGATCAAATACACAGATAATTTTAAAGCAAATATCTAAATCTCTTAAAACATTGCTGAGTTTGGATCTAATGTCATCGAGTATTAGACATATACCTTCAATATCTTTTCCAATACAGTAGATAGAAGGTTGGATCGAAACGTTTGTTTTCTTAAAATGATTAATTCTATCCTCAATTTTTGCTGACTTTTACCAATAAAGAGAACTGATTCCTGGGAGTCTTGCATTGTGAACTTGGTTGTGTTCTTCTAGCCGGTCGCCATATCTTTTTTAACTTTATTGGCGGGTACAAGGTACCCGTGTAATGCCCAAAATAAAGCTGCATTCCGACCATCTGTAAAAAAAAAATTGATCACATCTCAAATCATTTAAGTCTCTTTTTATAAGTTCACATTACAACACGCTAACAAAAGTAGTCTGTACCGTTTATAATGGTGAAATTCACAATCATTCAAAAGTTTATATTCTTAAAGTATTTATCAATACTTAATTTTGCAACAAAATGCAAGGTCGGAAACAGGGCGAAATTAAGTCCTAAACTTACCAAAATTGTACCTCATTTAGTAGTTATCATATTTTAATAAAATGTATGTATGTAGTAAAAATATTTCTTAATAAATTTCAAAACACTTTTTGGTTATATTTATACAAGGTCCATCAGAAATGCAATTTCTATATGAGGAGATCGGCAATTTTGGCGCCATTTATTTAGGTTATTAATGTTTCATAATGTTTCAATTATTTGAAAATGTATCTGTCGGATAAAAAAGTAATATACTGCAACAGATCATTAATAAATATTTGCTTATTATACAGGGAACGATAAAATAATTTTAAAATGTTAGTAGATCACCCTGTATACAATATTTTTCTTTTAATACATTTTTAACAGTATTTTAACAAAAGCTTGATAAATTAACCTTTTAGACTTATTTGCAGAAAATTGTATGCACATTTGTTAACGTTATAGGGCGCTAAAAATATGAAAAAATGATTGCACCTCCAAGCAGTTTATAATTTTTTTGATGGGAAACCCTGTACAAACAAAATTATTTCCCCATATAAAATGTAATGAACAATGATTGCACAATAACACTTTAAAATTTTATATAACAATCCAGTAACTATTAAAAGTTGAAATCAAATTTGTACTTTCGAATTATTGTGAATTCAACCTACAGATTTCCTGTATTATGTGCAAAAAAAAATTTAATTTTTTTGTTGAAGAAATAAAATTCAATAATCAACTGAAGTGTTTTGGCCTTCCTAGCTTAAAAATAAAAAATATGGTTGCTTTATGCTTACTTTCTGTAATCGAGGTATACATACATACATACATATAGATTTTAACTTTTTTTTAAATTTTTCTATTTCGTGGACTTATTTTTTAAATCACGCTGTATCTTCCAAACTAGAAGAGTTACAAGAAAACACATTAGGATAAATTTGTAGAAGATGAAATTGCCTTAAAGAATGTTGAATTCATTCGAGACAAACTCATCATTCAACATTTTTAATGACATAATGAATTCAGAAATGATTTTTTTTCAAATCCCAAGACAAATTTCCAAGAGGAATATTTTTCCAATAGAGATGGATTTGATACATGGCCGATAAAGGAAAAACTTCCTTTTTTCATAAGCTTCACAACGATATGAAAAAAACTTATGATTGACGTACTAATTACTGAATTGTTACAGGAATACACCTCAGGAAAAACTTTTAGAGCATAAAATTACCTTCAAAAATATGGTAGAGTAGATGATAATTGACGATTTGTCCCTCACTTTTCAATTAATCTGTACATTTACGGCAAGAAATACTCCTTTACTGATATCTTTTCATCACCGTAGCAACGACTTCACATTAGTAAGTTAGTTGTCAAAATTGGTTTGCTATTACAGTTTTGCTGATTTCAATACGAGTTCTTTCTGTTGTAGTGATATTGTAATGTAGTTTTTGAGTCGTTCTTCTTCTTGTTATTATTATTGTTCTTGTTCGTGTTCGTGTTTTCCTTCCTGAGTCATGTTTTTAAATGAAGAATATGCCGATATTCATTGTTATTATGGTGTTGCCCAAGCGAATGCGAGTGAGGCTGCTAGACTGTATGCAGCTGCTTTCCCAAGAAGAATTCATCCAGAAAGGGGAGTTTTCTCTAGAGTACACACTGCTCTAAGAGAGAGAGAGGATCTTTTAGGATCCTAAGAGATCAAGAGGAATTTTATAATGTTGAGAGGATTGACGACGTAATCCAGCATTTCGAAGCAAATCCTGAGACTAGCTTGCGGCGGTCATCCAATGTATTGCAGATGCCACGAGAAACAATACGGAGAACACTTAAGGCTGACGGAAGACGTGTGTATCACGTGACGGAAGTTCAAGAACTTCTAGATGGAGATCTAGGTCGGCGGATTGAGTTTTGCCAATGGTATCTCAATTCAGTTAGGAATGATCGAGATTTCCAAAAAGCAATCTTGTGAACGGATGAGGCCACCTTTACAAGGTCAGGCATCTTCAATATCCATAACAGGCACGTCTGGGCACATGAGAACCCACATACTATGAGACCAAATAGCTTTCAACACCAGTTCAAAGTTAATGTTTGGGTTGGTTTACTCAACAATTAACTTATTGGTCCATATATTCTGCCAGATAGTCAATTCAGTAAATTTTTTGAACTCCCTTCAAGCAAACCTCCCTGAATTGATGGAGGAGGTTTCATTGGCAACAAGAGTAGATATGTGGGTTCAACTTGATGGTTGTCCTGCCCACTACTCTACCATATTTTTGAAGGTAATTTTATGCTCTAAAAGTTTTTCCTGAGGTGTATTCCTGTAACAATTCAGTAATTAGTACGTCAACCATAAGTTTTTTTCATGTCGTTGTGAAGCTTATGAAAAAAGGAAGTTTTTCCTTTATCGGCCATGTATCAAATCCATCTCTATTGAAAAAATATTCCTCTTGGAAATTTGTCTTGGGATTTGAAAAAAAATCATTTCTGAATTCATTATGTCATTAAAAATGTTCAATGATGAGTTTGTCTCGAATGAATTCAATATTCTTTAAGGCAATTTCATCTTCTACAAATTTCTCCTAATGTGTTTTCTTGTAACTTTTCTAGTTTGGAAGATACAGCGTGATTTAAAAAATATGTCCACGAAATAGAAAAAATTAAAGAAAAGCTAACATCTTGGAAACCATCAACAATAGACACACCCTGTATTAACAATTTTTTGTTCCTTTTGGCCAGAGGAATCAGCTGTTTTCGTTTTGGCCGTCGAGTTTGTGTCACCCTGTATATATATATATATATATATATATATATATATATGCAATACATATAGAAAATGGTGTTTCTGCTAAGTTTCCAGCATAATATGGGAAATTTTTTATTATCAATTTGTAACATTTGAAAAATATCACATTTTCAATTTTATATGTCTTGCTTATTCTAAGCCTACGGTCGTGGTAAAACTTTTTAAGATATTGGTGAAAACGCTGTGTGTTTATCATATATTTCTTTGTTGACCACCTGACTTATAATTAATTAAATAAATTAAAATACTCTTGCTAGTGCCTACAAAAATAGGCATATTAGTGAATACATAATGCTTTGTAATATAATAAATTCCTCCTTAATGTTTAACTGGTGTTGTGTGACATTTTTCAAATGTTACAAATTTTACGAAAAAGAGGTATTATTTATAAAAGGTTTTGTACCCAAGAAAATAATATTAAACTATTCAAACGTTATATAGAATATACAGTGGTCAAAAATTAAAAAAATTCAAGAACGACTCAAGAGAAAGGTACACTATAATCAGTCCTTTTAGAGCAAAATATCGGTAATAGAAAAATTAATTTACCAGTCGATTTCCTGAAGGAGCCCTATAGAAAGTCCACTTCTTCATGATATTGGCTGTATCGTTAGGTTTAATGAACTCTAGACGTAATTGGCAACAGGCCTTCCAAGTGGCATCAAATTGTACGGAAGTTAAGTTGTCGAATTTGAGAGCTTGGAGGCAGCTCTCAGCATCATGTTATATATAACATATGAATTCGTCTCAAGTGAGAAAACAGTCGTTCTCAGGACTAAGCCTGATGTCGGAAGCAGAGTCCGCTTCCGAAACCTGGCGCTCCAAAAGCAAAAACTGTGGAAATAGGCCAATCAACTCCACTAACCTTGTTCCCGTTGTAGAAATAATGTATTAAAATAAGAAAATTCCTAATAATAAAAAATATTGAATTTACCTAAATTACTTTTGTCCCTCGATTTGTTTTTATTTCTTCCTTCTCCTCCTTGCTTTTTACCTTCTGAAACATGTTTCGAAACCGATGCTTTAAACGATGTCGTCATGTTACAAAATTTAGTGTAGATTTTCCTCGTTTACTGGTTTGATAACACTCCTGCAAAAGGTTTTAATTCACTCAAATACGTATTTATCTTATTTCCCTCGAATTATTTTAGGAAAGGTAGAGTACAATATTTTTAATCTTTCTGAGGGAAATTTTTTAAATATTTCTCTTTCTATCTTATGGCTAACATCCAGTGTCATTTTTACTCTTTTCTATTGAAAATATAGTGCAATGAGCGAAATCAGTCAAGATCTTTGTTCTTCTTGGAACTTTAAAAATTTTTTGTAATATTCAACAAGTAGGATTCCTCTTG
Source organism: Vesta saturnalis (assembly GCA_036346205.1). Classification (NCBI taxonomy): domain Eukaryota; kingdom Metazoa; phylum Arthropoda; class Insecta; order Coleoptera; family Lampyridae; genus Vesta; species Vesta saturnalis. Next base: position 225,721 of record JARFJB010000690.1, on the reverse strand, counting down.
AAGATTCATTTAGGACGGTGGCCAAATGGATGTCACCGGAGGTGTTGTTATCCGGTATTGTAAACTTTCATATGGCGTGAAACATGATATTGATGTATGCCTTCCAGAAAAGGAGGCTGATGGGGATGATAGAGAATTATCGAAATTTCGGCAGGAATATACTCCTGAAGAGGCATAACCAAGTGGTAATCCTATGGATCCTCGCCATTGTTCCAAATTATGCTCAAATAGTATCTGAGTTCCAAAGTCAAAATTCCGCAGCAAACGCTCGATATGTGACGCTCCATGATCTTAAGAATGTCAACAAACATGTTTTGAGCTACAAAATAAATAAAATTGGTTATATAGCAGTCCTAATACCAAGGCAAAAACAACTCACAAAAAGCTCTTCTGTCAATGCTGCAAGATTATATTCGGTAAGCAGTAACCTCAAGTTTATCCCTCCGAATTGTTTCGATGATACAGTGCCAGTGGTATGTTCGAGATATGTGCCTGACAAGGTTTGCGCTGTGCTATAGGAAATATCAGAAATTATCATATCTTGTGGATTTATTGATGAATTGATGTTACTGCCATTTTCTGGTGTAGATATTACAGAACGAGTAATCGGTACTCTCGTCGGTACTTCATAATTGCCATCGCAGTAGGATTTGTGGAGAAGTGGAATAAGTTCTCCAGATTCTTCTGCTCTTATTAATTCTTTCTTGTTTTTTCTTTTGAATGCTATCGCAATGTAAACATTTTGAAATTAAAATAAATATCAATATGGGTACTTGCAAAAATGTTATGCCTTGTGTCGATTCCTCAGAAAATTTTATTTCTTGTAAAAGTGTTTTCTTCATGTCAAATGCTTACTAAGCATTAGCCCAAAACTTTTATGTTTATCTAACGTATACATCGGAAAATATAAAAAGTTTTTAAAGTATTTTTGGTGAAGACTGATATTGTGAACATTTCTGAGAATATACTCGCATTTTAAAGTTTTTTGGTGAAATAATAAATTCTGTCCGGCACTAATTTATTTTTGTAATTTTTTAATTTTTTTCAGATTAAGCAACTAAAAATACAACTTTTTTGGCCCTTAAATTGTTATGCTATCATGTTTTGTTTTGGAGAAAAAAAATTAAAGCAATACAAAGCGTGATACAAAATCAATTCAAGGAACAAGATTGTATTTTAGTTGCTTAATCCGAAAGAAATTAAAAAATCACAATAAAGTCAGTGCCAGATATTTTTGTCAATAGTGCTCGTTAAAATTCCTTCCGGGACGCTATACTGAATAAAATTTAAAATATCCTTTTACTAAAATACAATAAGTCAAATTATATACAAGAGTATATTGTAAAAATAAAACAAATAGTTTCTATTGATAGAGAAAGAGAATTTAAGGGAATAAAATAGTTACACAACAAACAATATTTTTTATATAACAGAAAAAATAATAATCTAATTTAACGTCATTACATATTTTTGTAATACTCCTTAATACGTAACATATTTTTTCCCCGTGCAGTTTTTATTAGAGTAATTGGTGGACCAAGTGTTTGATCAGTGAATATCAATGAAAATTCACCTAACTTACTAGGATCAATTTCATAAGCAAGCAGGAGAGGATCGTGCTTTACATTTAGTAATTTTTGGCAGAAAAAAATTGCTGTTTTCTCTAGCGTGACTATATCTAATATTATATAAAGTAAAATGTCATTGTTACACCGGTAGAAAGTGACTACACCTGTATTCAATTCCTTTGGAGTAAATATGAGAATAAAATTCAATCAACCTCTCAAAAGCATTTAGATTATCTCTAGTAATATTATGGTAATTACTCTGTATTCTAAAATTTTCGTCACAAATCAAACCGTTTAATGAAAAAAAAAATTTAGCGTTCATAAACTGGAAAGTAAATTTTAACTCGTATTTCTTAGCTAGTGTAAGACAAATATTCTTACGTCACGTAATACAGTGTGAATAAATTTTGAATTGCTTGTGTTTGGATTCGTATTTGAAGCACCACAGTTTTCTTAGTGGTCCTGATAGTCTAATTATTTTTGGATAGTGTGTCAATAGATGAAATTTTGGCTTTAGTGTATCATTAAGTATTACAACATAGTCTCTGTTGTGATCCTTAATTTGTTTTGTAATAATAAAATGTTAGTTTCATTGATTTCAAAACAGAGTAGTATATCTATCATTCCAACGAAATTTATAAGAAACCACCAAACAGCATCATCTGGAGGAACTAAATCGCCAACCATAATGGGAAAATATAAAATAAATGTCATCATTTCCCTGGCTGACATTTTGAGTTTTCTTTTCCGAAGGTGGCGTGGCTCTATTTTTCTAGAAATTGCGTTAATATCTATTGGACCGTACTCAAAATTTTGTTTTGTGGCATTTAAATCAACCAACCCAAAATATTTCATATTTATAAAGTATTCAATGATATGTCATAAATCATAATGACATATTCCCTCAAACAGATCATGCATAACATCAGGATAGTAGTTTGTTACTACATGAAATGAGGGAATATTTATTAACCTTTTACATGCTAACGTTCCCATTTTGGGAACACGCTTAAATTTAATTAAAGTACGAATTTGCTATTAAATAATCGGTTCTATTTTTATTTAGTATCATTTCTAGATATTGAATACACGATATAAGTGCATGCTATTGTTTAAAGTATTTATAATAAATAATTTATAAATAGTTGAAAACTACTAAATTTTGTCCTCCTTCGGTAGCACCTTCATTTTTGCATTTTTCTTCTTATTTTTTCAAAAATTACGGTTTTTCTTTTCGTTTCATGTATTAAAATATTGGGAAAACGATAATACGTTGTCATATTTCCATAAATGTTTATTTTCATTTGTGGAAAATGACAAAAACTGTTTATGTTCCCTAAACGGGAACGTTGGCATGCGCGAACGGTAAAATTTTAAATTCGAAAAACCTAATACTATTGCGCCAACATTTGCAAAGGTACCAGCAATGTGACAAAGTGTAATGGCATTTATCTGAATGTGGTTACTTCACGTGCAGTGTATCATAATTTTGTGCTGAGAAAGGCGTTGTTTAGGTAGTTGTACTTTATCTGTTGCTATTATAAATTCTTCAATGGATCCTTATGCATTTTATGGGTAAATAACACCATTTTTTTCTTATTTCTTCTGTATTGCAATATAAAACTTATTGTGAGAACGTATACTTATGTTTTGAAATTAGTAGTAAAAATGTTTTCTTTCAACGGAAAACGTGACGATTGTAGAGGTACGGTAGTAAAACGGTATAAACACTTGGGTGATGCAGTCGAACATGTTGTTTTTTCTTCCTCACATCACGTGACAACAGATATTGTTATTTTGCCCCCCCGCAGCAGTTGATACTGCTATGGACAGTGACGAAGAAGATGATAATGCTGACGAAATTGACATGCTTGTAATGCCAACGGAAATATCGGGCGAGTTTGAGGTACATGAAACCCATTCTGGTATTGAATCTGAGAGTGACGAAGAGGATAATGAAAATAGACGCAGTGTTACTTCAGGTACTGCACCCAAGTGGAGGAAAAAAGATGAGGTTTGCATAAAGACAACTCCTAACTAATTAAAACGTGAAGGAGAAGAACATATTCTAAAATCTGAATATGAAATATTCAACTTATTTTTTACTACGGAAGTGATTCACGAAATTATACAGCAAACATTATTATACGCCCACAGTGACAAAAATTATCCCCAACTTAAGATATCTGAGCAAGACATGCGTCAATTTCTGGGACTACTTCTCATAAGTGGTTATCATTCTGTTCCTGGTGAAAATGACTATTGGTCCACTTCTGCTGATCTTGAAAATCCTATTTTCCGAAAGGCAATGAGTCGAGAGAGGTTTAGAGTGATGAAAAGATATTTACATCTGTAAATATCTGAGAATATGAGTGTTTCATGACTCGCTCTGTAGAAATGTTTATTCGGAACAAACCAATAAGATTCGGTTTTAAAATATGAATGCTGTGTGGAGTTGATGGTTATTCGTACAACATGGAAATTTACTGCGGAAAAAGTGGGGATACAAATTTACCACTTGGTAGTAGAGTTGTGAACAATCTCCTCTCTGTAGTTACAAATCCAGATTCATATGTTGTTTATTTTGACAATTTCTTCACAAGCTACGCACTACTTGCCCAATTAGAAAAAAAAGGTATGCGTGCTTGCGGAAGAATTCACGAAAACATGATTGCGAAGTGTCCTTTGGTTGCTGCAAAAATTTTAAACAGACAGTAACGGGGGTCCTATGATTACCGTTCTGATGGAAAACTAATTTGCATAAAATGGAACGATAATTCTGTTGTTACCGTCGCAAGTAATTACCATGGACTAAATCCAATCCACAAAGTAAGGCGACGTGTAAAGCAAGTGAAGGATAAAGAAGTTTCACAGCCACATGCATTACGGAAGTACAACGAGGGAATGGGAGGAGTGGATGTATTAGATCGAATGTTGTCAAGCTACCGCCCAAGACTCAGATCAAAGAGATGGTGGTGGAATCTTTTTAGCAATGGCCTCAATATGGCAGTGGTTGCAGCTTATAGATTTTATCAATACCTACATCCAGACGACGCGCAGTCTCATCCAACTTTCCGACAAAATATTACCATGTGTTTGCTTCAGATTGAAACTCTGCCGCGTACGACACTAGGAGGTCCTACCGCACTAGTTGTTTCTGATGTACGATGCGATGGTATAAATCATATTATGGGCTCTGTAAAACAAGGAAGATGCATTATTTGTACCAAAAATACCCGATTACAGTGCAACAAGTGCGAGAAACGTCTGCATAAGCAAGGGTGTTTTACAGAATACCATAACAAATGAGTCAAAAATTGTTATATTGTGTAATAATTTCAGTATTTGGAAATAATAAATATGTCTATCACTTTTTTGTATTTGAACGAATTTTAGTTGGTGCACATGCCAACGTTCCCATTTTGGGAACATAAAAAAACTATAAAAGGCGGAACTTTATGACCTGTATGACTACAAAAATGGTGTTAGAAGACATTAATACACAATATCTCTTATTATTAAGCAATTAAGTTAACGGGAAGTGGGGTCGGCCACTAAAAGGTTAAGTAGACATATTTTACTAATTCCCATCATATCCTCTGTATTGGAAGCACCGAGCTCATAGTTTTCAACAGTTCGACCAAGTTCGCTGTTTTCGTAACTCATTTTCTGTGCATCTGCTTTTGAGGATCGACATAATCTGCAAAAATAATTGCTGGAAAAAGATTTGCTAAAATCCAGAAACGAATTTAAACTTTAATTATCACCTATTACTAATACTAATATAAAATGGACATTAGCACTTTCATTGTTACCGTTTTCAATCAGAATACCATTAATTTCAATATCTTTTAGTTCTTCTATTAGATATTCAAAACATTTTTCATTACCGAAGTCAACTGACTTTACCACACTAGCATAAAGAATATTTTCCAATTTAGATTCTTGTACTGGTAAGGAGGGAAATGAATAGGGGATTATTTATGTCAAAATCGTCGATGTATAAAAAAAGGAATGTAATTTTTCATGGGTATAATTTAATTTTATCTATCCATAATTCACCTTGCCCAAAATTTATCAACTCACGATTTACTTGGAGATCCTTCATGTAATCCAAAGAGGGTTTTAGCAGTTTATTTTTCTTCAAAACGCTTTAAATTGAAACTTTAAAGGCATTAGTATACCTTTGATTTTTGTTTTCAACTCTTTTATACTGAGAATCAAAATCAAACTGCTCGGACTCATTTTGAATTTCGTCATCAGTTGGTTTTTTGTTACCAATAAAAACTGACCTAGGACAAATACTACCTAATGGAAGACTGTTTTCCGATGTTATTGGAATATCCACGTTTATCATTCTACAATCATCAAGAACTTCATCTGGGTGATGGTATGCCTTTTGAAACATGATGAATTTTGAAAGCTCTGACTGCAGTCAGTGCATCTAAATATCGCGTTACTGTTTAGGTTATGACAACGTTTAAAATGCGTATCAAGCTCTTCTAAATTACTGTGGTTGGTTTTGCGCAGAAAGCATAACATTTTTGCCGTGGATTGTGTACGTACCTACCAACTTTAATTTAACCTTAATTTGAACACCCGCACAGTATAATTTGATTTAACAACGTAGTAACTACAATACACAATACTACAATAAAAACATTTAAAACACTTCCTACTTAAAAAAAGACTTCTTAACTCTTACACTGTCTAATCAGCAATCACTATAAACACTCACTACACCCCACACGTTATTAAAGTTTTCAAACTGAGAACCGTGAACCAAAAAACACAAAATTAAGATTTCTATTCTAGGAAATAACTTTTCTGCCTTAATCTTCGCACGTACAAAAGCGTCAGGGTACACCAATCTTACTGTGCTTTCCACTGTGTGTTTGTTAAGTAGGCGACAGCATCAATATAGCGACCATTTTATTTCTGGTACTAACGTACACGTTCATAAATGTAATGCAGAATATTCATGAAGTTAATGACATTGTTCGTTCTTACAATGTACGATTCATTAATCGATGATTTAGTACATTAACATAAATATTATTGATTTATTGAAGTTTAAGCATTAAATCGAGGAGCGCGTTTATTCGAACAATGAACGCCTTCTTCTTGTTGATGAAAATATTACATTAATTTAATAATCAGATAATACTTATGTTGATGAACGTAGAATTATATTATTAATAAATAAGAGTATCACTCTATGATTGACAAATCATTACAATAATGGAAAAGCCGATTGTCTCAATGAAACAAAAGTTAATAATGGCAGTTCATTAATATTATGAACAAAATTTTTTCAGTATTCGATTGATGCAAGTATTCTTAAGTCTAAAGCTGTATTCAGCTTATTACGGTATTTGTTTTTATTAAAGGGATACGAATAGAATGCTCTTTCCACCAGCATTGTACTTATATACTGATATGTGACCAAAAATTAATAAGACAGTTTCCTTTAAATTCGACTTTCGTAATTTGAAAGTCAATTAAGTTCTCTTTTTATTTGATAGATCATTTAGCTGCAAGAAAGTAATCTTCATTGAAATGATTTGAAATCCAATTATTGCCTTCATCAGGTTTGTGAAGGTACTTCACGCAACTTGATTTTAGGCCTTTTAAGTATTCAGATATGTTGTTGCTAAATACTCTGGAGAGGCAAAGTTTATTCTCCTATGTCTTCCAAAAATCAATTTTTTGAATTATTGATTCAATTTTATATTGAAGATCGTCATGTAATTATTTTGAAGTGCTAAATGTAGATTATTTATTCGTAGGAAGATATCTGATAAATATGCAAGCATTTGAAGCAAAATACAGTCGTGTAACTTTGAAGCAAGTTGGAAAGAATGTTCTTCGAAGAAAAACTGTACTTCATTTCTAAGTTCGAACAACCGTGTAAGCACCTTGCCTCGAGATAGCCACATTACCTCTGTATTAAAGAATGGAGTAGAATGAACACTATTTAAATCTTCACAAAGTGCCTTAAAAATACTAGGGTTAGTTGACCTTGACTTTATAGAATTATCCACTTTCGTAGCTTTGTCAAGGTCAAGTTTTATTTGCACTGGCACGTGCTTAGCTTCCAAAGTTTGCCTGTCGATGCAACAATGGCTTCAACTTACAGTGGGAGCTATCTTCATGACACGACCGCGCATACCAAAATAAATACCTAACATAGACTTGCCACCATCGGTACATAACCCACAACAATTAGACCAATGTATGCCTTTTTCTTTGAAATAATAATCGATAGCTTTAAATATATCCTCACCTGTTATGTATGTTGACAGAGCATGACAAAATAATACGTTTTCTTCGGCTTTATTGTCTTTTAAATACCTCGCAATAACAAGAAAAATATCAAAATCAGGAACATACGTGATTTCATCAACTTGTATAGCGAAAATTTTACTATTACGTAAATCGACCAATCACTGTTCCCTCAACACCATCAGACATAACCAAAATTCTTTAAGATATTGTACTGTTTGAAAGAGGAATTTGATTATTTTTTGCACATGTTCTTCTCCAAGCATACACTGAACAACATCTTTTATGCAGGTAATGCGGTAACTAGCTTCAACTGGATTTTCTTAATTTTTATTAGCTAACAGGATGTACGATGTCAAAACTGCTATCTTCATATTTTGAGCTGCTAACCGTTTAAAAAGTTCATATTCTTTCTTTTTATAATTGACATGTTTTGAAGATGACGTAAAAGCAGGGATAGTTTCATTCTGCCATTTTAACAATACTTCCCCACATGCTACACATTAGGGTTTAGAGCTTTCTTCACCTCCTGTGTTTGCAAATCCATATTTCATGTATTCCTCGCAGTATTTTCTCTTTTTACTCATCTGCAGAAATGAAGACTGCGTCTTTCCCGTGTTTTGTACCTAAACATTTGATGTATCTTGAGAAGTACTTCCTAATTGGTCACTTTCTGGTGTACGTTTAATATTTTTTACTGTACAGGTTTTCAACCATTGATCCATATTTAACCATAAATTAATTTAAATTTTAAATTGTAATAATGCTAAAAATTACCGAACGAAAAAATTGATATTAATTAGACATAATAATAGTGTAATCGCAAGAAACCAGTACTGAATTTGTCACACTACCATTGACACACTATGTACCATTGGAATTCCAACACTAACTTTTGTGATGTGATGATGTGATTCCGAGTGTTGTTACAAAAACAATCGCTACGCCCCAACAGAAATAATCCACCGAGTGATGCAAGAATTGCATGCGCAGTATCTGACTATGACTGATACAATTTATGTTCAGATAAGAAGTGCGGAAAAAAATATAGCGGCCGAAAATAATAAACATTGCGCTACAAATATACTTTTTTATTTTAAACGAAAAAAACATATCTTGGAACAATATTTTATTTGTAAATAGTGAGTGATCGGAATTCAAAATTAAATGTACATTAAGCGTTAAGTTTATATTCAAATTGACTAGCATTTACAAAATTTGTTATTTATTAATGTCGTAATTAAGTTGGCCGATTTTTTGAAAATTAAAATATCTGCTGTGCAACACCACCCGACCTTCCTACCTCCAAAATGGAAATTAAAAGAAATGGAATAATTTTAATAAAAAATTTTTAAGGATAATTATGCAGCCTCTTTTATTTTACGAATCTCGGCAACATTGCAAACGTAAAAACAATAATATGTGTCAAACAGACGTTTAAAGCTTCATGACAGACAGAGCATAATAGACATCTAGATGTTAACTTAAATTAAAAGAAATGAAACACTTTTAATTTCAATTTTTTTAGGATAACTGTGTAACCCCTTTTTTATACGTTCATAACGAAAACATGCAACATTGTAAACACAAAAACAATAATTTATGTCGGTACGATGTTTAAAACTTCATGTCAGATAGAGATTCATAAACATAAATACATATTAACGTAAAAAAATTCCAAAGCCGCCCGCTTCTATAAAAATATCAATAATACTGCTTCAGCATTTTCAAACATATTTATTTAATTCTTACATTTATTTCACCTTACATTAAAAAATTTGATAAAGAAATTTATGTAAATTAAATTTTCTTTAAAAATTATGTCTACACTTTTCCTCATCAAATTAATCGTTATAAAGATATTGAAAAAACTAGTACATAAATTCTACCCTAGAAATTTTCCTGCTAAATTACGCGTCATATCAAAGGATTGCATAGAACGCAATTAATCGTTACGTTTAGTGTCAATATCTAGTTATTTTTATATTTTTGAAATATGAAACTGTTTTAGAGATATTTGATAAAAAGCAAAAACTGCCCGTACTAACCCCCCATCCACCCCCCCCCCCCTATCCGTCGCTAGATTTCACCAAATCTAATCAGACACGCACACGAACACGTACTTCTATACCTAAAATTAAAAGTATTCAAGGTGTTTTTTTTCCTAAAAGTCAAATTTTACAATCAGGAATTCAAATCGTTCTTTTACGCATGCGTTGAATTGCGGTTTCTCGACCTTTCGCGTAAGTACTCTACTATGTATTGCGCGATGGAAAACGAGTGTAATGTGCTCATACGGCACATCACAATTTCTTGACATACTCAAAATGAAACCATGGAGAATATTTTTTTTAATGGAACATTCTGTGTAATTTAGCTTAGTATCGGAATACACAATAAAATGGGAACAAACTTTTTCTAATCATTGAGAATTCGACCTAAATGATTAAATTAAATTTATTTGTTGTTTTCATTTCTGTGGGCATAGTAGTTAACTAGAATCTTGTAAAATGAGAGAGCAAAAAATGCCCACTTAATCTTATATATATATATATATATATATATATATATATATATATATATATATAGACACACACACACACACACACACACACACACACACACACACACACACACACACACACACACACACACAAAAGTTGACTATGATCCTTCATTGTGTAACAAGTAATTTAAAGATTTGATACCAAATAAAACACATTTAATAATTTATATAATAGTTTGCAAAATTACATTGTGACAATTTGAGTTGCCTGTCCTAAAGGCGCTTGATATTCAAGATATATTTAACAAATTCAAAAATTATCGCAAAGGTTATCCTTTGGGTCAATCTCAAAAAGACCTGGTTACAATTTTCACTGTCTAATGGCATTTTGTTGTTAAGAGTTAAAAGAGAAAGTTTTTAAAGGCTTTAGAGTGGTTTTTAATTAATTATATATTAATCCATTGTATATGGTATTTACACACTTCAGTCGTTAAGATTGCTACTAAGTTTAAGAGTAATATGTTGATTAGCATTTTTCCGTTACTTGGATCAAAAGCACTTCTCTTATCTCGAGGCCATAACACCTGGGTAATAATTCTTTTATTTCTTCATTTGTCACAATCTAACACCAATCACATTGTTTAATCCGTTTTAAAAAAGACCTAACTTAATAACTTCCGTTACCGTAACTTCACCGTTTCCATCATTCAACAGTCCGTCATTTTAATGTTAGTTTGGACAATATATTTGTATAAAGTAATGCTAATTCGCGTAACAATTAGTTCGCAGTACACATCGTCCGTACAATCTGAAGATCAGTACATCGTAGAATCTGTCATTTAAGAACGACTTAGTATCGCTCAACCCTCTACACTCTGCATGTTGATACTGCGCAGATCCTAATAGGGACCTAGATTGACAAACCGTCAACCATAGGTTTGAGATCTATGTTATTTATATTAACCTGGTATGCCCTTGGAGTTTATTTATCCATCAGAGACGTCAATTATAAATGTAAATAGTAGTATTGGTCTTTATCCATCAGGAACGTCAATTACAAATGTAAATGGTGGTATTGGTCTTGTCTATCTGTAAATAATATTAATCTTTAAACAACAATTAGTTTTATGAAAAAGTAAACTTTCACCATTAACACTCATAATAAAATACTTATCTTTTTTGGGATTTTTTAATGGTGTACTTTAAATTATACAATCTAAACGTTTCGATAACACTTACAGTTATCTTCGTCAGTAGTAATGTTTGTTAAAAATTGTTAAAGATGTAGTAAACAATTTTTAACAAACATTACTACTGACGAAGATAACTGTAAGTGTTATCGAAACGTTTAGATTGTATAATTTAAAGTACACCATTAAAAAATCCCAAAAAAGATAAGTATTTTATTAACAATTAGTTTTGAGTTTAGCTAATCACAATTGACCTGATTCACTTTACATATGACATTGAAAATTACTGTAAAAGGATATTCGTGATCTATAATTGTTATTTGGCTTTCATTAATAGTATAATTTAATATAAATAGTCAATTTGCCTACCCTGACTGCCTTTACTCACTGTGACGAATTTATAGTTGTGTAGGAATGAACTCTACTGTCACAGCGCCGACTACTGTTCAGTTCAGTCGTTAAGATATATCACTTGGCGAGATCGTAGGTACAGGGTGCGTCGCAAACGCTTGCAACAGAATCAGCACGAAGTGATCCGCTTAGTTTAAGTACACGGCTTCCGGTTAGGTTACGTAGTGATTATGTATTGTAATTAACTAAGATTTACGATAACGTGAATACCCCTAACTTTATTCGTGTTTTTTTCCTTATTTTGAATTATTAATTAAATTGGAAATATTCAGGCATAATACGTTTTTAAATTAATTTAAGATTGTTTTCTTTCGACTCGTAGGAATTAGATTCCTGGTTTGGCTCTTTCCTGGGAAAGATAATCCTACGCCTCCAAAGGGCCTGGCGCCTACGAAATAAATACGATTGAGCCTTATGTCGTCTCCTACATCTGGTCACTTAGAGTTTTGTCCACGCCCGGACTGAGTTGGCTGGACGATTTTATGCTACCGTCCCACAGCGTAGCCGTGTTATAATTTAGTTAATGTGTTTAATAGTATTATGCATCAGTGTTGGTAGCAATTGTGTGCATAAAAATTATAATTTATAGTAACTAGGGAAGCACATACAGTTTAACTTTGAATCGATTGTGACTTGCCTGCTCGATAGCTCAAATGGAGAGTCCCACTCTAGCGTGGTGGAGGTCGTGGGTACAAGTTCCACTCGAGTTAATTTTACTGTATGTACTTTAAAAGTTAAGTTTATATATATATATATATATATATATATATATATATATATATATAAATATATATAAATTATATATATATATATATATATATATATATATATATATATATATATATATATATAATAGAATAAATATATGTAAACGGACACATGCACACAGAGATATCACTGGATGCAGCCTTGAGTTAGTTAATGAAAAACTCTATACTTTTAAGTGAAAGCTCTTGAATAGCTTTACTTTTCTTTGGTCACAACTATAATAATTAATTGATGTCAAAAAATCCAGTTTAAAATTAATAACCTGTGGTATGAGGGCAGTTCTAAATTGGTGCACATTGCTAATTTATAAACAGGGGATGAAAATTGATTTTCGTAATAAAATGTCAACCTGTTTCTTGGTAACGTCACTTCTATATGAAGTTATTATAAGCATAGTGTAATAATCTGGAAAGATTAAGGTTTAGAAACCAACAGCACAACGGTAAAAATGAGATTGTTAACTAATTAATTATAAATGTTGACACAAAAATGACCACAGAATTTATAAAAATGTACATTTTGTTGTAACCAGAGATGAAAATGGATGTACCTTCGAAATCCAAATAAATCAAATGAGTTGTAAGGTAGAGGACAAGCTACAGAACTTCTGAAAAAACCGTAATAACTTTGAGGACAAAGATGTGCTTTACTTATAGCGTAATTAGGAAGAGGTGATTTGATCGTTGGGTCATCACTGATAAGCTTTACTGTCAACAGCTACGCATAATGTATGCTGCGTTGGAGCAAAGAGGTGAATGTTGCTGAACATGGATGATATCGGACTGCATACAACCTGTAAAACCGGAAGAAATTGTGGAGTATTCAAAATGATTTTTGAAACTAGCCCGAAATGCGCTATAGATATGGTGTCTAGCTCAGCTCATTTTTTGGGTCACTAAAGCGGTAGTGTAGAGAGAAAAATAAAAGAATAAATCAAATTTTGGGTCACATTTAGAATTGGATAGCTTTAATGTAAATTACAGCCTTGCCTTTTGAAAGTAAATCTGTAAAACAAAATAAAGTGCAAGTTCGACTCAATCTTCCTATTTCAAAAATCTCGTTGCAATTTCTTGAAAGCTTCGAAATATAAATGGTAATGCAAAATTATGAAACGAATACACTGAAAGTTAGGAATAAATTTAAAAATATGTACGTCGACCTTTGAGTTAAAACGAAGTGTAACTAACTTGTAGAAGGTCTGTAAGTTGAACTGTTACTCTACTTCATATTTGACACCATCAGATTACCACATGGCTCGATCAATGGCTAATTTTTTTGTACGGACAGTACTTTACCTATATCCAGTGGTACAAAAATTCCTATAACGTTTGTTTTTATACATAAAAATGTCTGTGAAAATTTAGATACCGGATAAATTCAAATTAAACCTACATGATATTTTTTCTGAACGTATTTATAAGCGTTTAAATAGATGTTTAAATAATAATAAATTTAATGTGTTAAAACAATTGGTTCTAATAACAATGAAATTTGTAGCAAGGTAGGACTTCTATTGAATATCGAATATGTAGCTAATCCAATCAATGTGGTTATAAAGGCGACGGAGATTCATGAAAAGTTTCAAAAACATTACAAAACAAAAATCGAAGCACAACCGTTGTCTATCAATGTTATAGTGACCATACCTTGGGATGCTAAAGACCCGGTTTACACTGATTTTCTAGAGGAAAGGAAACGAGGGTACTAATTACAGTGAGTTAAGGAGTAATGTCTCGCCATCTATACAATCTATACCTACTCCAAGTTAACACCACCTCTTTAGACCCGTAAAAAAGTTTTTGGAGGGAAAGTTTGTAACTTTAATGTAGAAGTGATAAAGGTGGTCAGTCGAACCTTTTAATGGGAATACGGAAGCTACCGCGGTGGAATAAGTGCGTATGAAATGGAGTTTGTTATTCCAAAAACTGATTGATGAACATAATGTTTCATCTACCAAAATCATTAGCAGGGAAATTTTAAAATACTCTTGTATATAATTATAATGCTCCCCTACTTTTGGGTGCTATACTTATATTGCGCCCTTCTGGTTTGGTAACCCAACGCGGTTTTACTTTGCCTCGGCTTTGCTCAATCGGGTTTATTTTATAAACAGGGTGTGGTTCGTAGTAAGTACTGGATGGGCTTAACACGGTAACCTTAAATAAAAACCGTAAAGCATTTTTAAAATGTATATTAAAGAAATATCAACAATAAATAAAATAAAAAGGTAATTAACAAAATGTATGGGGGAACTTCTTTGTCCGGGTCTGGCGGCTGGTTCTCCTGGTTGGCGGCCCGTCACTGTGTGCGAAGTCGCTTCTGTGAACAAAGATAGTCTTTTTAATCTATTCCTTACCTAAGAGGTAAAATTTAGATTACGGTCCTGCATGTACAGTAGCGAGAGCGTTACCCTTGATACCGTTGTTGGTCGGGGCGCCAGCGCAATGAACTCGAGTCGGTGTGGGGATTGAGAAAATCGATATCGTACTTAGACTTTAGTAACTCTGGAGCGCTGAAGCAAGGATGTCCTCCTCTCGGGAAATAATACACGCGAAAGGCGCATAGGCAAACGCGAGATCTCGGGACGGTCTTTCTCTAATTATAACCGGTTTAATGTTAGATTATTTATCTAACTAAATTAATTACTGATCTCTATACTAAGTTTAATTATTTATAATTAATCAAGGGATCAAAACTACTTAATATTAAAACTACTCTAATCGGTTTACGTAAAGATAGAAAAATCTACGTACTCTCTAATTTATTTACAAACGTTCGTGCACCAGGTATTTACGATGGTTCGGTGGACGACAAATTTATCTACAAATTTATACTACAGGTTATGGAGGTACTCTTCTGCGATTCACAGACACTGTGTATGGTTATTGTGTTTGTCTGTAGGTAGTGTATGAGTTTCGAGCGGGATTTCAGTAATGCCCAGAAGACGTAGGCGACGGCCTGTCTTTACTGGATATACTAAGAGAAAGGTCGTAGGTCTTTACAGCCCTGTAACAACCCTTCACCCTCAAGTCTTTGCGAGATACGGCGGGGGCTACCCCTGCGTGACTCTAGGTGTACTTTGTAGTGGCGAGTGACGACGGGATCTACCCTTCGTGACACTCCAGGTGTTAGTGTACTTGGTATTACGTCGGGGGTTACCCCTGCGTGCTACTCTAGGTGCTAGTGTACTTTGTATCTGCGAGTTACGTCGGGATCTACCCTGCGTGACTCTAGGTGTATTTGGTATAACTCCTGGAGGCTCAGCCCGGAATTATTTACGGTCTGTAGTGTTTGAGTGTAAATTGTTAGATTGTATAACTTTACAACTTACGTGTCTATCAATAGCAGTACAGAATTGAACTTTAGGTTGCCCGGTGCGTCGTGGTGCGCGTTATCGCCAGATCGCGAAGGACTCTTCGTCGGTGAACAACAGGTCGGTGCTTACACTAAGCAAACGGAGCGGCTGCGGCTACTGGTTTCTGGAACGGCTTGACTTGAATCTACGGAGATTCATTCATTCTTATGCGCGTCGTGAGTTTATAAAGGTGCATCTATGGGCGGCTTTGCGGCTACCGTGCGGGGAAGGCCGTTATGTGATTGGTTAAAATCGTTCTGACGTGCAGAAACTTACGGTTTCTTAGAAATACACGTCAGCGGTGATGAATAAATTATTCGTTGTGCAATATCGCGTAAACTTATGAAATCTTACATACAGGATGGTCCGCACCTAATTTATTCTAAAACACATACGTACAGGACGCTGGTTCTTTACATAATAATTTTCAATATTCAACGTAATAACTTTAATAATAAAAATAAATATCTGGTGTGGAATAATACACGACCTTCCAACCTACCTAAGTGAAAATTGAATAATAATGATTTTTTTAGGATAATCAAGCAACCTCTTTTTTAATACGTTCATAACGAAAATAGGAAACCTTGTCAAAACAAAAACAATGATCTATGAGAGATGAACATATAAGACTTCATGACAGCCGCCCCCTTCTACAACATATCGATGCAATATCTTTGAAAAATAGATCTTATATTGAATGGATATCTAGTGAAGCGGTTGAGAGTAATGCAGAATTACGTTGGTGCTATAACTATCTGAAAAAGTTTGAACAACGAAAATAGTATAAACTAGCTGCATCTCCTTTGGGCAGTCGTAAATTTTGATCTTTAGCTAAAGAGATTGGTAATAACTTTACTTCATCTTCATCCCCCCATTTGTTACCTTTTGATGGATCTGTAATTGCTGATTATGTAGGTAAAGTCAATATTGTTGGGGATTTATTTACATCAAATCCATGTCTCAATGATTCTGGAAAAGATGTACCCCTAGTCAGCTCTTTTCGATATACTATGAAACCAACTCATTTTCTATACAAGCTCCTAGAATTGATTATCAATAGGCTTGATCTCAATAAGCCGTTTGGCCCAGACGAACTAGTATAAGTCGTATCTAAGCTCTATTCGTTCTTTATGCCTTTTGGGGAATTTCCTTCATCATGCAAGTTAGCAAGTGTTAAACCTATTCCCAAAAAAGATGATACGACCGATCCTTCGAACTACCGACCGATAGCCATCACTTCCATTTTGCCTAAAACCATGGAAAAAAGCCATCAATCAGCTCTGTTACTTGAAACTAACAAACTCTCTTAGTGACCACCAATATGGGTTTATGCAGAGCCGTTCAATAGGTTACCTTCGTTGATATGTGACCCAAGTTTGGAACACTACATTAGAACAATCCGGTGAAACCGTTGTAGTTGGTTTAGGTATCTCAAAGGCATTTGACCAAGTTTGGCATAAGTGTTTACTTGGCCAAACTCACCTCGCTTGGATTAAATGTTATGCTCATTAACTGGGTTTCTAGTCTCCTGGATAAAAGCCAATATGTGTCGTAGTTGATGAATTGTTGTCAAAAGCAACCAGAATTAACGCGGGGGTTCCACAGGGATCAGTTATAGCGCCTACACTTTTTCTGCTAAACATGCATGACCTAATTTCTACAACCAATAAGTCTATCCATTGCTTTGCTGATGACAGCACTCTTATTATAGTTCATCTCAGTTTACTCATGATGGTAATCCACCTTCTATGTCAAATAAGGACATTAAAGCTGAAATGGCAAATTCAATCAACAAAGACATTCAACGTTTTCAGGAATAGCAGTGATCTAGTTAAACTTAATGCTATGTCTGTTCAAAAAGAGCGATCATTTCCTGTTGTAAGTATGAATAGCTCAGATCTTAAGTTTTCTGACCCTATTACTCCGTTAGGAATGAATGTATCTTCAAATACATCATGGGTTGACCATCTTCTGTCAGATAATAAAATAGCTGCTCTTAAAATAGGCTTTTTAGTACAGATCTAAGCTCTTTCGTTGACCGTATTCAAAAGTGAGCGATTGCGCGTATAAACGGGCCGTACTTAGCATAGCAGAATCGTTTCAGTCCGTCCTCTGTATTATTGGTATTACAGTGGCTATTGCGCTGCTGAATTACATTATTTGATATCATCTAGGGCTACCTTTGCTAAGAATACTCGGTTCGCTCATTCACATCATCAGTATGCAGTACAGATCTCCACTTTTTGTACCAAACCGGCTCAATCCACATTCTACTACGCGGCTTCTAAACTTTGGATTGATTTCCCTAGTTCCCGTGTTCCTCTCACTTATGGTATGAAAGAATTGAAGGTAGCCGTTGATAGGTCTCTCTTTGCAATTCAGTATCCTTCTATCCATCCTCCAAAGTGTTCCTTAGTGCTTTAGCACGATAAGCCAAATTTAGCTTGTTCAGGTTCATAATTTAAAAAAAACACAGTTTAAGCATTTTCAATCCCATTCAATAAATTCTTAACTTATTTTGCTTTATGTGAAGAGACTTTGTAACGAAAAGTTATGTATAATTATATTTTCTTAATAAAAATATATTTACTGTAAAAATAACCGTTCACTTAAATTTCGCTTAATGAATTTTTTGCCTCCAAGTTTGCCACATGTGGATGGAATTTGTCACAGAATTTGTTCTGAATATTATATTTGAATATTATAATCTAGAATCTTATATTAATTAATCGTAAGTTACGGGAGATCTTATTTAAAATATGCTATCGCAGTTTCGTTAAAAGAAATTGAATTTCACGATGGTTTATAAGAAACACAGTGTGTCGATTTAAAATTATTTGTGTTATCGTGGTTGATAACGAAACGTTCAGTCGCGGTTAAATAGTTCTGCATTTTTTCGAGTTTACCAGTTCATTTATGTGTAGTCTTATTATTGGGAAAGTATAAACCATTCATTTGAGTAACATGGTTTTTTATTGAAAAAGAGGGTGGGTGCATCTCGATTCTAGGTATCAAGTTCCTGGGAAATGTCCATTATGCAATATGGAAGATTTTCTCGTGCGACGATCATAACGTGATTTCAGTGGGGTAAGAGGCTTCGTGTTTCTTTTTGTTAATTAAATTTAAGTTATTAAGGATGTAGGATTAGCGAACACGGAATTTATCTACGTTCTACCGGGGTTACTTGAAGCGAGGGAATCTTCCCGTTCACCTTGCGTGGTTTTTAAAAAGGATTCAATCCGCCAAGGGACCTTGTTTTGTGTTGTTAATCGATGGTCACAAATGACATTTGCGTGTCTATTGAAGAGGATTAGTGTTTATTTTAGTGCTTTCCGTATTTTTGGAGTAAAATTGCGCTAAAGCGGATTATGACGTCGCTATAATGCATTTTGTGAATCTAGAAAATAGAACGTTTTGTAAATAAATAAATGTTTATGTATATTAAGTCAGGTAAGCAGTTATTAAATCATCTAGTCTTGGCTTAAATATTTTGACCACTAAATTCGTGTAAATATAATTTAAAAATAGCAGGATAGTTGAAAAGGACGACAGAAAAGTTGCCTTACTGCTGTAAGGATCAATTAATGCAGAGTCAATTGCACGAGTATTGCCATTGCCGATGTGAGATGGAAGGAAAGAAATTCGATAAAGAATTTTTTTTCGAATTAAATCAATTACCTTTCTGTGTATATTTTGTATTTACTTAGGCCGATAAATACGCCTTCTTTTGTGTATAGTAACGTATATAAGCCGTTCAGGCGGTTAAAATAACTTTACCATAATGTATTCAACCTTTTATCGTAATGCTACATGTTGTATGTTATTCTTTATTCTTATCACTGTATACCAACATTCACATCACGAAAATGTGTCAAATTTATGATTTCGACGTGTTTATTATACCTTTAAAGTGTTGATTAAATTACGGTAATTAGGGTAGATGGTACTGGGAATTTTGAATCTTGCAAGAGTCTTCCCGGATTAATACTCAGAATTATACGTACGAAAGTTCGCGAGTTACATTCCTCCGGAACTAAATTTATTTGTTTGCGATTTGATAATTGTATCGACAGAGTGTCACTGACTTTCAGGTTACTATGTCGTTATTGAATGTAATTTATTTATTTTATTTTACGCGTAATTTCTATTCTTCCTCGCAGTGTTAACAATATTTACGAAATATTAAAGTTAGAAGGTAAGATATTTTGATCTACACAACCTTACAGCGTCAACGTTTACCTATTTTTTTAATGATTTTTAAGAATGATTTTAACGTAATACTTTGTTAGATTTCCTATTTTTTTTAAGATATCAAAATTTCACTAATAACATGTAACATAAAGTAAAATTACAGTAAATAAGGTTGATGACCGACCAACTGGTCAATTAGCATGTCATTTTATTTTGGTTAAATGCAACCATTTTGAAGCATTACAGAAATCGCCGGATCAAGGCTTTTAATATACCGATTCACCTGGTTTATGCCACGTAAGGTAAGCAAGTTGTTTGTTTGCTTTGAAACTTTGCTGTGAAATGCGCGCATATAGGTTTTTAGATCCCGATATTGTCGATTATAAACAAACCGGGGATTATTCAATTTATGACTTTGCTCTATTGTGCCTTAGTGTTACGAGCTACCCTAAATACAAAATTAATAACATTCCATCGCTTCCCACTGAGCTTCCGGGAAATTTCTCTTATTTGTTACTTCAGATTCAACTACCGTTTTGGCCCGTAACAAAATCTGCGCCGTAAAAAATTATGTATAGAACACAATTTACTTACGATTTTAAGTATATTTATAATATGCAACTGTTCCATGAATATTTGATAAAAACCAACAACTACTTCTAATAAAACTTACTGCTCCGCCTCTGGATTTCTTGCAAAATCTGATCAGCTCCAGAAAAAATGAAACCATGCTTAAATACAAAACTTTGAGATTCTGAGGTTATCGTGGGTAGTAACATACATTCAGACATACAGACGTCATGGTCGGTCTTGGCAAACTTTGTCTAACTTCTTAAAATGAACAAATAAGTCGTTTTAACGTTAGTGGAAAGAATGTCGATGTCATAACCTTCTATACCTACATATGAATATGTAGGTTAGAAGGTAAAAATGATCTCGTTTTTCAACTAGCGGTAAAAAATTCAGGAACGATTAACGGGATCTTTAACTCCAGAAAAAAACTTTGTAGTATTACCTCAGACAGCCTTTATACGAAACTCTCCACTAAAAGAGAACGTGCTTGACCAAATTGAGGAAAACCATTCTGTAAGTACAAAGCAGCCCGTTTTGGCAGAGGGATTTCATGAACAGGATTTTAGGTAAACTGTAGCATTGCGCAACTAGTTACTAAAAAGTGTGCGCTTGGTTGTATATTTCCAGCGCTTGCATTGTTTAGTGACGAAGAAAGCTTTATCAGAAGTTCTATTAACAATCTGCGTGCGCAGTTTTTACCCAACGTTCTGTGGTAAATGACTGGTGATTTCATAATAAACAATAAGAAAATCAGAGATGCTTAGGAATGTCCAAGGCGAGTCTGCATACAACCCGAAAGGCTCGCTATCAAAATTGGAGTTTTTTTGCGACCCTGGGATTCTCTTCCTTAGCACCTGATCATTTTAGACCAACTACAGGAGATTTGCGTGAGATTTTCGAACCAAATGATTCGCCTAACGACCAGATGCCGTTTAAGATAAAATCTCCCCCTCTCATTGTGTACCATAGTGAGCAGGAAATCAGGGCAGTCGTCCAGTGGCACAGTCTTCTAACGCCAGGTGTAATTTGTATTTCAGAGTGGCCGCCCAGTGATCGTATTGGTCGACCGTCGACTAGACAGGAAGTCTCCTCGTATATCGATGCCTAGATTTCATAGAAAGTGATCGCCCTCATCTACTAGGAAGGTGAATACAAATTACTTTTCTGTCACGCTTTAGATTAATTACTTCATTATGAAGCCTAGATAGAAGATCCATATTATCTTAAACGCTATCCCAGAAGTAATACCTGTGCTTGCTTAAAGAAGTCTTCCTGTATCATAATTAATCTTCTACCACCTGAATATATTATACTCAGAGTAATTTCCCAGTCCCTGAAGGTGTAAGAAAATTAAAACGTACGTCGCCGTTAAACGTCTGCAGAGTGTTTTCCGATGACCTGTGAACCCGTAATCTATTTTTGAAGCACTCCTGTAGATTTTTGAGGAAACCGTCCTGTCCTGTCCCTATACAGTGAAATTTATCCTGAGAAAAGAATTATACCTAGTTACCAAAACCGACAATCCTGAAACTGATGTAATACACCCTATGTTCGCAGAAGGGTGTGCGTATGTGCATATTGTGGGAGTATGTGCGTGTGTGTGAGAGTACTTGCGTTCGTGCATGTATGTTAGTATCCACGACACGTACGTACTTCAAATTTCGTATTTAAGCTTGTTTTTATTTATCGTGGAGCTGATTAGAATTTTAGAGGAGTTTAGAGGTGAAAAGGGAGGGTTTATTAGGAGCAGTTTTTGGTTTTTATCAAATACTTCTGCCACAGCTGTATATTTCAAAGATATAAAAATACCGACTTATAGACCTTAAACAATAATTTATCGGCAAAAATTCCTAACGTAGAATTTTCTTCAACACTTGAATAATGATTAATTCCATAATACTAATATAAAGCAAACTATGTCAAAAAATGAATGGATTAAAATTGAAAATGCTTAAATTGCATTATCGGTATTTTACAGAAATGGGGGGCGTTGGAATTTTTTTTCCAAGTTTTTTTAAATTAGCATCTAGATGTCTATTAACCTCTATCTGACATGGAGTTTTAAATACCCATTTGATATAGATTATTTGTTTTACAATGTTGCCTATTTTTTACTTTGAAGATAGGACGGTCGTGTGTTGTTCCACACCAGTTACTTTTATGATCTTTTAAATCATAAAAAGTTATGGTACCTTATATTTGACGGCATTAAGTAGTTCCTCTGCGCATGGTGCCCCGATGCAGTTTTTAATTCCAGTCCCTGGAGTAATGCAAGCGTGGAAACGTATATTAATTGCAAGTTCCTTTACAGGCGCTATTTTCAACCGTGATGACGTATTTATAGTCCGCACATCATAATTAGGGCCCTTTGGGCAGTATTAAAAGTTTTTGTATAGTCCAGCGCTGGAGGACCATCTGGTTGATCGTGCGAACAGAATTTTAATTACAACTCAATTCAAAGTCCTAAAGTAGAAATAAATTCAAAATAAAGTACTTAACGGTTTTACGCAATCATTAATATAAAGTAATTCGTTTCTGGATTTCCCCAGCTATGTAACCGCAATAACATCGTTTCATTATTCAAATGCTTCTGATGTACTTGGAAAAACCCCGTAATTAGTAATTACTTGAAAGACAAACAGATCTTTAAATTACATAAAAGACTGACAGGTCGACTTTCATTTTCAATTTAGATAATTGTTTCTGCCAACCTTATTCGATGTAACAGAAGAAACAAAAACAATGTTCAAGTCTACGATGTTGATTTCAAATCAGTTTCTCACAACCTTATTCGAATTAATACTAAACAAAAACAATGTGCAAGCCTAGGGTGTTCATTTGAAATCAGTTTCTATCAACGTTATTCGATTAAACACAAAATAATGTACAAGACTAAGATGTTAATTTGAAAGTAGCTTCTGCCAACCTTATTTGATTTAATACAAAAACAAAAAAATATACATATCTAAGTTGTTGATTTGGAAATCAGCTTTTACCAACGCATAATAGACAGTATTTGAAAATAGAAATTTCACAATTAGCCAAGTACAACATCCTGCACATAATGCGGTATTCAAATAGAAAATTAAGAGACAGATTCAACTATATACAATAAGGTTGACAGAAGCTGATTTCAAGTCATCCTAGACTTGTATCTTGTTTTGGTTTTAATACGAATAAGGTTGTTTTGCTTTGTATTAAATCGAATGAGGTTGGCAGAAGCTGCTTTCATATCAACACCACAGACTTGTACAGTTCTATTCAATAAAATCGCGTACATTTATTTTTAAGTGGATTGAACAGTCAAAATTACTCATTTGTTGTGCTATAATTTTATTAATTATTACTTAAAATGTTTGTGTTAAATAAATAATTTTATTTTTCTTAAACTTTATAGAATTTGTAATTGCAATGTTATTGAGCTATACAAACAATATAATTCCATAAATACTGAAGCAATACATCAACCTTTACGTTATTAAAGGATTAGTTTTGAAATGTTTGTAGATTTATTTTTTATTCGCAAATATAACATAGTAGCCAAGAAACACGCTTTACAGTATCAAATAAATGCCAAAAATCACTTTCAAGAGTTGTACTAGATTTTATTGAATAGAGCTGTACATTGTTTTTGTTTTGTATTAATTCGAATAAGGTTGTGAGAAACTGATTTCAAATCAACATCCTAAACTTGCACATTGTTTTTGTTTTTTGTGTTAAATCGAATAGGGTTGGCAGAAGCAATTATCTAAATTGGAAATGAAAGTCGACTTGTCTCTCTCTTACGTAATTTCAAGGACTGTTTGTCTTTCAAGTAATCAGATAATTATGGGGTTTTTCCAAGTAGTTCAGAGGCATTTGAATAGTGAAAGGATGTTATTGCGGTTACATAACTGGGAAAATCCAGAAAATAGTTACTTTATGTTAACTAAAAATTATTATTAAATTTATTAAATACCTAAAATAAATGTTACCTCTTTTATTTATGTATCTAATAAAATTAAAAATAATTTTTAATTACATATTTACTTTTGAACTTACATGCCCTAACAAAACTTATCACTTTACATTAATGATAGTGTAAATCGTTAAGTACTTTATCTTGAATTCATTTCTACTTTAGGAATTGAGTAATTAAAAAGAGCCCTAATTATGGGGTGCGGATCATAAATACGTCATCACGGTTGAAAATAGCGCCTGAAAAGAAGCTTGCAATTATGATGCGTATCTATGGTTGCACAGCCTCCAGGGGCTGGAACTAAAAACTACACCGTGGCACCCTGCGCGGAGGCTAGACTATCCTCCGGATGATTTGTCCCAGTCTCCTCTCATTCTACTATTATGGTTTGACAACTTAGGTCAAAAAAAGGTATTTTGGTGCTGTAATTAGAGAAGTATTGTAAAAACAAAATTATTCGAGCTTAAATTGACGTTTTAAGATATGGTCCTTCAGTACTTGTAATGCACCCTGCATGTTAATTTTCTAATTGCATTTTATATATGTATTTTACGCGTGTTTTGCAACTACGTTTTTTTCTTTTACCAATAATGTAATTTTAATATTTAATCTCCTAACTGGAATATGTTTAACACAGTGGATTGAAGCACTTGTCCTGAAACAGGATGCTACTAAGATGTTAAGTAGGAATTATTAAAATTCATCTTTAAGAACAAAGTAACGTGTGCTCTATTGTAGGATAGCGTTAATTTAAATACTCTCATGATATAACATTAGCTTCAATTTAATGATACTTTGCAATCATTTAAAATATGACATAAATTTAAATACATTGATGCACATATCATTACAATTATCAAGTATGTATATAATAGGGGTTTTGACGTGAAAAAGATTATACGGTATAAGACTAGGTTCAATTTAATACGAGACGTTACAGTAATTTAAAATATCCCATAAATATGAATACATTCACGCACGTATAGTTGCAGTTACAAGGTATCTAGATGTTGAGAGTAGACGTCAAAAAGGGTATATTAGCGGCACAGAATATTTAGCAACACTGCAAGATGCCAAAATGGTTATGAGTAGAGAGCGGATTTTATGCACTATAACATGCCGAAATATGTGCATATATATGCACTTATAAACCTTAAAATATGCATCAAAAATGCATTATTAATTCAAAATATGCAAAATATGCATAAATATTGAATCTTCTATTTACCTGTGTTAATTCCAAATTATAACATTAATATATAAAAAAAGTATATATGGTTGTAATTTTTTAATAGGAAAAAGATAAATTGCATACAAACTTATTATTTTAACATTCAAAATTATGTGTTATTTAAAAACTACATATTTACTTATACACTATACATTTATAAAAACTGCACCCTGTCATTACTACTTACAAAGCAATTATTATTTTAACATTATTTTAAAATTATGTGTTACTTAAAAATTACATATTTACTTACACGCTATAGATTTATAAAGATTACACCCTCTCATTACTATTTGCAAAACAATTTATAACTAAATATTTTTCCAAGTTTTCGGGCAGAAAATTTTGGCGTCTGTCCGATAGTATGTTTTTGTACAAAGAAAAACTTCTTTCTACATCCACAGAAGTTATGGGTGCATATTTTAATGCGGCTAATATGGCCAAATCTAAATTTATAACAAGATCATCAGAATTTTCCTCAAGTTTCAGAACTTTATTAACTTTTAGTAACAACTGATATCCACTGTTTTTTTTGTAAAATTTCATTTAATTTATTAGAAATAGTTTTACCAATATTTCCTGAAACAGCAGAAATCAGCTGTTGAAATTTATTAATGATTTGCATAGATTCATTTAATGACAATGCTTCCGTTTCTAATTTAGCAATGGTTGAACTTACAAAATAGTAATTTGCTTTTATAAATGCCAGCTCATTGCGCAATTGTGTTTTCTTTAAAATGGATTGAGCTTTTTGAACGTGAGTACTTGAATTATCAGAAATTTCGAAAACTAACTCCTTTATTTTTTCCAAATGATCTGCATAAAAAAGAGCTGCATTTAACCAAGTACCCCAACGCGTAATCACAGGCTCTGTTGGTAGAGGAATTCTAGGTAACTTTTCTTTGTACAATTGAATTCGTAACGGAGCTTTTAAAAACACTTTCTTTATACTACTTATTAAACTATTTACTAATGGAAATTGATTACGAATTCTTTCTGGTACTCTATTAATACCATGTGCGAGACATGTTACATGTATTAAATTTTCATAAAATAATTTTAATTGCTGTCCAGCTTTTACCATATACGGTGCTGCATCAGACAGCATTAAAACTATTTTATCTGTTGCAACAATATCAGAAATAAAAAATTGCACGAAAGCTTCGTTTATAAAGCGAACTATTGTTGCATGATTGGTTTTCTCAAGAACTTTGGAAGCGATTAAATATGATATACTAGACTGCGCCTCACTTAAATAACCAATCATTAAATTTGCAACATATCGCCCGCAACAATCTGTAGTTTCATCTACTATAAAATAAAGATATTTATTTTTTGTAATTTTCTTTATATGTCCCATAGTTTCAAGATATACCTTTTTCGAAGCGTGCTTTCATCTGGCACTTGCTTTTTACTAATTTTTTCTAAAAATGACCTAAAACTAGGATTTTGCAATTTCTTTAATGGAATATTGGCTTTAACAAGTGCACTACACAATTCGAAATTAAATTCCTCTTGTGCATTTCTTTTGGCCGTTTCTTGACACAACGACTGGCGCAAAGGTGCTGACAAACTTTTGTTTTCTTAAATGTTTCTAATTTTCTTTTATGAAGAGAGGTTTCAATGTGCTGTGTAACTTGAGATTTCCTTTCGCACATGATCTAAGGAAAAATTAATTTTAAAAATAAGTATCTAATTGCGTTTAAAAACTGATCAAACGGTGAATTCAATAACATGCATCAATTAATAAGGGTTTAATTTCCGAAATCAATTACAAATACGTAATGGTACTTACTATTTTTCCACAGGCTATGCAAAACACTTTTTCATCATCCAGACGTAGCTCGGATATATTTTTTATCCATACTTGAACTAAACTATTTTTAACTTTCGGCATTTTGAAGTTCACTTAACAAAGCCGTACCATTCAGTTACGTCTTCGCCCAAAGAATGTTTAAAATTTTGCATTCTGTCCGTTACTCTCAAATTATTTTCAAGAAGGATTAACTAACTAAACACTTACCTTGAAAAAGTTCAAATAATGCTTTAACTATCTACTTAGATACCATTGGAATTTTCAAATACTACGAAATGGCGGCATTGAAACTTCATAATCCGGAAGTATTAACGTTGCACTTAACTGCAGGTAATAATCTTTCTTTAAACCTGTCTTATTCATATAAAAATACATTTCTTAGTTAGACACAATAACAAAATTTAAAATAAGTTAGAATAATGCATTTTAAAGCGAATTTGGAAGATATAGAAAAAATGCGAAATATATGTTAATTATGAATAAAAAGGCAAAATATGCATAAAATTGCAATATATGCAGTATTTGGCGAAATATGCAAAATATGCAAAAATTAATTAATGTCAAATGATTGCATTTAGTGCAATTCGTCTAAAAACAAAACGATATTCTTCAACTATAAAAAATAAGCGATATGCATTTTGCATAAAATCCTCACTCTAGTTATGAGCTTCATACTAAATGTACGGTTGCCAAAATGAAACCTGAAACAGGTGCGTATTTCAAACATATAATAAAGTTAAATTAGAAATTTAAAAACCCCGACACAAAAAAACTTCTACAAAAGCAAAATAATTTTCTTGGATCACAGCTAAGAACAGTCTCAATTAAGATACCTTTCAAATAAAAAATAAGGTAAATCAAAACTAAAAAGTGAAAAATTCTTTCATGAACTAGAAAAGAGCTGATGATCTTCAAACCACTGAACACATTTTCTTGAACATTCTCGATCAATTCACCTTACAAAAAAAAAACAAAAAACTAAATCAAGTAGATAGATACACAGATGTACTAATAATATATACGTTAAACTTATAACACCCTTATATTTTGTCGGGGGTAAAAATACCAGCATATCGACCTTAAACAATAAATTAATTATTTTCTATGCAATTTTTTGACACGGCGGCGGTAAATAGATTCTTAATCGAATATAGATGTATGTTTACATTTTTTTATAATTTTCTTTATAGAGTTTCTTAACATGAAGCCAAATAGCCTTTAGAATGAATTAAATAAGATTAAAAATACTTAAACTTTATAGAAGCGCGCGGCTTTGGATTTCTTTATCAAGTTAGAATTTAGATGTCTATCAACCTCCAGCTGGCACGCAGGATTAAATGTCTCTCAGACATGGATTTATGTTGTTGTTTTTACAATGTGGTTTATTTTCATTATGAACGTATCATTTAAAAAATAAATGATTTCATTTCCACTTTGTACGTTGGAAGGTATTTTTTTGAATTTGAATAAAAAAGTTTGATATATTTAATATGTTAAAATTCTTATCTTTTTTAATGGTGTATTTGTATATTAAAGTCATACAATCTAAACGCTTCCATAATACTTACAGTTGTCTTCGTCAGTAGTAATATTATATATTAAACTTGTTAAAGATGTTAAAACAATTTTGTGAAATTCGAAAAATTGAAAACATAAGCCTGCTATTAATATAACAGTTTGATAAACGTATAAACCTTTCGACCGTTAGGGGGTGTTCTCATTTGTCGCCTTCAAGGCAGTTTAACAATATTTAATTTTTTATTGATCTAGTTACTTTTTACTAAAATTATATTCTATAGTTGGCTTTATACGTTTTCCAAACTGTTACATTAATAGCAGGCTTATGTTCATGCTTTCAATTTTTCAAATTTGACAAAATTGTTTCAATATCTTTGACAATTTTAATAGATAATTAATATTACTGCTGGCGAAAGTAACAGTAAGTGTTATAGAAACGTTTAGATTGTATAATTTTAATATGAAAATACACCATTAAAAAACCCAACAAATATAAGTATTTCATTATGAGTAATAATGGTGAAAGTTTACATTTTCACACATTATTAACGCGGTTTGGATTGATTGATTTATTAATTAGCAATTTAATAAATATTCAAAACCCCTTCAGAACTAGAATTAAGATGTGGTGGTCTTTATGTAGAGGTAATGCTATTATGTAATCATGTCGACAGTAATATGCAAACTTTGTGGTGGTAAATGGTATTATGGAAGTCTGACCATCAAATTTCAGTATTAACTAGATTGTGGTGCTCATTTTGCAGCTTAAAAATGCAAATATTAGTTAGTTAATTTGTCTTTAATAATTTCCTTACTAATAGTGGAAACCGTACCGTCCAGCGCTATAGGACAGAAAATAAAAAGTAGTTTGATTCAAAGGACATTTTCTTCCTTTAATAGCATCGTTTTCGCTTAAACCAGTTTTAAAATTAATATTATCCTGTGATTCAAATCATTCAGTTTAAACCTTCCAATCTTTCGTTGAGTGACATTTAATCGTTGAAGATTTCACCTTGAAACAGACTACTCCAAACTGAGCTAGTTTGTCAACTATCAACGCAGTCTCTAGTTTAATAGAACATGTAGTTAATACATTTGAAAATGCCAAAAAGGAAGCTGCACTCCTTTATGACTTATCTAAAACATTCGATTGTGTGTTTCCATCCTCATTACTTCAAGAGTTGAATTATTACGGTGTAAGACTTTTTTTGTTCATACCTGTTGTTTATGAGAAAATTCATTAAAAGTATGGTTCGGAAGTAGGTCGTTTAATTCATTTTTAGTAACAACCAATTTGCTTTCTAAAAATTTGAGATTCCCAAAAGGTGATTTGATTGCGAAGTTTAATATATTTTCCTTTTCAAAATTAATTAATTTTTGAGTCTTATTATAAGGTCTTCTGCAATTTTGTTGTAATAAATTGACGATTTCTACAATTCAAGGGGGAAAACTCTTCTATTATGTGAAGCTGTAAACCTGCTGTTAGTATTAGTTCAATGTTTTAAAAACGTAACAGTGTTTATTCGATACTAACTACTAATAATTCGTACATACCATTCTCATTTCTACCTCGTTGAACTTATTTTTTATGAACCTTGAAGGTATTAAAATTTCAACTAGAAATGTTAAAACCATTTCTTTTCTATATTAAAAATTAAATCTGGATTAATATCTCGCAAAAGTGACGTTGAAAGGAAAATTCTGGGATGCACCTTGGACTTAGCTGACCATGTTCTTAATGAACATCATTTCAACTATAATAATGTTAAAATTGATAAACAAGAAAATTTTGTATCTAAGAGATTGTTTTCCATATGGTATGTATTTTAATAGATTTTAAATTAGTTTTATGTTATTGTAATTATTATTGTGGGTTTGGGTAAATATTGTATGGCATTGAACAGCAGAAAACAGGTTATGTGCACTGTGGTAGTGGGGTGTACTGAAAGAAAAGAGACTTGGTTTAAGTGTTCGCTAAAATGGTCAATATTTTTAGTCTCGCATCAATAGACGTTTGATACAATCATTCTTAGAAAAGTACATTTTCATACAGTAAACGTCAATAGTCTATATTTAGTAGTGTAGTGCAATTTTGTTATTACAATCAGTTCTTTTTTAAACAACTGCAGTGTTTTATTTCATTCGAATAAATTCAGTGAGTAATCGCATACCTTCAAAGATTACGCTATTGTCGCCAAATCCACCTCGCGTAAACAAACATATGGTCCTTCGAACCGGATACAGTATAACATCACTATAAGTATCTCCAGTACAAAAGAAAAAACATTATTCATTTCAATATTCAACCACGCCAAGCTGGCGCCATCCGTTAGCCATTTTGGAAACCAGGTTTGAAACAAGTTCTAAATGTGTCACAAATACTTTTTTTAATTTTTCTACTATTTTTAAGTTTAAAACTGCAATAATAATTTGTATATTTATATTCAAATTATTTAGTGTTTGTGCATTATAGTGACGCAGCAATTAAAAACGCTTACGGTAAAAAGGGGACAAGAAAGGGCAAAACTATCACGTTTCAAGTAATTTTTAGAATCTTTTAATTCATCTATCAATACAGTAGAATTGGAAAGACCATTAGAAAAAATTGAAAATATATGGAATACCTTAGAATATTTTCAATCGGACATAGAGATTTTAGAAGATCAAATAAAGGGACGTTAAAATTTTGAGACGGATTATATTAATTTAGTTGCTAGGGTTCAGGTTATTATTGAAAGTACAAGAAACCTGGTCCTTCATGTTTAAACCATGGAAATACAATTCCCGGAAACTCAAATATCAACAATGTAAACGATAACATTGCATTAACCAATGTTCAAAAATTTAATTTAATTTAAAATCTTGTTTGAAAGCCGCGAGTGTTTAAGGTAATTAAGTCATTGGAGATTACGGACAATAATTATAATATTGCTGAAAGAGCGCTTGACAACAAAATTATATAATTAATGAATTATTTAATTATTTCGAGTCCTTAAAAACCAATGTTTCGAATTCCATACGTTTTCAAAGAAAAGAGAGATTTGCAGAGGTGTGTAAAGTTAGCGTCATGCAAAACTTAGCAACGCGTGAGGTCACTACCAGTATGCGTATAAGCATTACAGTATACCAAAAACATACGAAAGTATCCTATAAATCATGACATTAAAAATAATGGGTGAATAACGGTGACTTCCTTTGTTACCAATTCGACACACATGATAACATCTTTGTATCCATTTTCAATAATTTTCATAAAAAAAATAGAACAGAGTAAGTAATGTCCATGGTCAAAATTGTCGCAGATTTTAATCAGAACACCTATTGCATTTAAAACGTAATGGGGGCACATCGACATCTTCTTTTTGCCATCGATTGCTAACATTTGACAGCATCCCTGTGTCAATTTCAAATCATATCCATAAAAAAATAAAAACTATAGAAGAGATTAATTAATACCAATGACCGAAACTGTGTGTTTGTATTTAAAAACCTGCTGGGTTTAAAAACTAATGGGGGCACAGCGATAACATCTCCAGTTATCGAAAATTTTCTTACCAATTCTTCATTATTCATCCTCCGACACCTATCCGACCCAGCCCTCCGATTACTCACAGACATTTACAATAAATTCCTAATCCTATCTCACTTCCTGGCGGACTGGAAATCGGCGTGCACCGTTATAATGCCCAAACCCCACTCCGACCCAATCACAACTTCATCCTGAGCTGTCTCGGAAAATGCTTTGAGCAAATTCTGTCCAGGCGACTCAGGGAACTCCTAGAATCCAACGAGCTCCTTCCCAACAGCCAATTCGGCTTCTGTCCCAACAGAACGTATCACGACCCCTTGTTGAAGCTGCTTACGGAAACCACCAGAGCATTCAATCACAAGCAATGCAATCTGGCTATGTTTCTGGCCATTAAGCAAGCGTTTGACAGGGTGTGGCACGCCGGTCTCCTACACAAGATCGGAAACCTCAACATACCCGACTGCTTCGGATAAAAGTAGGGAAAACCTTCTCCGATCTTTTCTACCTACAGAAGGCGTACAGCAAGGTTATGCCTTAGCCCCGATCCTTTGCACTAACTACGCATCCGATATTCCCAAAGTTACACAACCCGGAGTAGTCGTTGCCCAGTTTGTGGATGGCACCGCCTTCTGGACGGTTAATCGAAACGGCATCCCACTTCATATACAAAACCTTCCGGAACTTTTCCAACTGGGCGAACAGGTGGATAGTCTCCGTCAATCCCACCAAAACCCAAACAATCCTCTTCCGACATCCTAACTACACCGAAGATAAATTACCAAAACTTGTCGACAGAAATGTTTCCCTCATCCTAAACCAAGAAAGACTCCCACTCCAACGCCGATGCACAAAGAACACTTAATAGGATTAGAAACCGAGCAAACCCACTGGGCACCTTCTGGGGTTGAACCAGTGGTTGCCACCCCAAAACACTACAACACACCAATCACCTTTCCTCTATCGCTTCCTTTGATCGCCGAGTACTCAGACCCATTCACAGGTTACCCCTCAGGTACCCTAGCGACATCACAATACACCACGCAAACATACCACCCATCACACACAAAATACAAACACTACAGAAAAACTTTGCACGCAAAAGAGTCTTTGGCGACACAATCCCAACCTAGAGATCCTTACACTCCTTATAACTACCGTTTTCCTCAATTCCCACGGAGAAAACCCAAACCAAGGTTCACCCCCCCCCCCGCGATTTTAACTCAACTCCTTGATTACCTCCTCGAGGAGATAGCAGACTCCCTAGGTAATGTTCCATATGCCCCCGTCTATTCGTTGACGGTCTAGCATGATAGCGGCAGAAGAATTGGATTAACCACATTAAGCATGCTACAATCCACTAAACAACACGCACACTTAAACCAGTTATCACAAATATTTAAATAAATCTAAATCTTTTTTTTTTCTTTTTCCACACCAAAAATAACCACATCTCATGAGTGTAAACTATACAATAACATAAAATATCGCAACACCAACAAGCATGGATTGACCAGGGCTGAGGAGCTCCGCCCACTGTACTTTGATCCGTAACGCCCACTCAAATGCATCTACAAGTGCCTGGCTCTCAGCACCTTCTTAACTTTCAGTCTAGTTTGACGCCTTAAAAAGACATTACTGTAAATTTTTCGGTTTCCGAGTTATAGTCGTTAAGGAATCTGGGAGACTCCATGTTCGTGTGTGTGTAATATAATAGAATATATGATCATGGCTAGTTCTTTACGATCCGTGAATATTTTAGATCAACATTTCGAGTAAATTTGTAATCAATGGTATGAAGAGGCGAATAGTGACATATGTGATACAGAGAACGAAGACGAGAGTGTTATACTCAGTGAACATGACTCTTGTAGTGAGCAAGAACTAAATTCTAAAGAGGACGGTTTTCAGCAAGAAATTGATTCTGAAAACAATTTGGAAGAAGAATGTGCTTCAGGTAAAAATCTGGAAGTAACAAAAAATCGATATAAATGGAGTAAAATAGAGCCAACCCGAAATTTACGAACTCCAGAACGTAATATTATGCATTTGCCAGTGGCACGTCGTCCTGACCAAGACAATGTTTCCACCTATTTTCAAATGCAGTTTTCTCAGGATATGTATGAGTTAGTCATAAAGTGAACCAACCAAAAACTAGAAAACATGAGAAATAAACATAAAAGGAAAAATAAACCAGAATTAGCAAATATAGATGAAGTGGAATTCAAAGCGTTTTTGGGATTGTTGCTCTATACATCCATATTCAAATGGAATGATGAAGATCTACGTAGTCTTTTCGCTGCAAATGGTAAAGCAAGAGATGTTTTCAGGGCAGTTATGCCAGTGCAACCATTTTTGGCAATTCTAACTGTTCTACGATTTGGCAATACTGAAGACCGGAATAAAAGAAAAAAGATTCATGCTGGCGCTGCAATACATGAATTTTTCGAAATATTTATTCGAATTACACAAAACAATTATGTTTTTGGTGAATCTGGATGTGTAGATGAGATGCTTGTGGGATTTCGCGGTATGTGTTCATTTAAAATGTTTATACCTAATAAACCTTGTAAATACGGCCTAAAAATAATGTGTTTATGTGATGCGCTTACCTCTATGTCGGAAAAGATTCAGATAGTTTCAATCTACACAACAATGAAAAGAAACTTGGAAAGCCATTCCAAGCTGTCATACGTCTGACAAACCCTTATATGGCTCCCACAGAAATATAACAGCCGATAATTGGTTTGCGTCTGTAGAGTTAGCAGAATACTTATTGAAGAAAAACCTAACTTATGTAGGAACGCTGAAGAAAAACAAAAGAGATACTCCTACACAATTTCTTCCCCAAAAACAAAGACCAGTTGCTGAAGCACTGTATGGTTTTACAAATGTAATGACCCTATTATATGTGCCGAAAAAAAATAAAGTCGTTTTACTGATTTCTTTCATGCACCACAGCAAAACCGAAGATCCTGATACTGCAAAAACCTGAAATGATTGCTTGGTGCAATCTTACAAAGGGTGGAGTAGATTCGATGGATGAGAAGTGTGCAAAATATGGTTGTAATCGTCAAACAAAAAGATGGCTTTTAGCTATATTTTACAGAGTTATAGGTATTTGCAGTGCCAATTCGTACATTACACATGCTTCTTTTCACGGTAATCCTGAGGCTAGATTTACATTTGTTGAGAAAGTTGCCGATGAGTTAGTAAAATCTCATATCATTAGACGGCTTAATGTTCCAAACCTAAACAAAGATGTACGAAATATAATCCATCGAATTCAAGATATCCCCGTACCTGAGCAATTGGAAGATAAGTTGGAAATTCGTAAATATTGTTATATATGTCCTGCTAAATTCAATAGAAAAACTGCTTACATGTGCTTTAGCTGTAAAAAATCAATATGCCTGCAATGCTCTAGAAAATGTTGTCTACAATGCTACAACTATTATAAATAGGTCAATATGGTTACTCAACTTTATATACTGCACGAATTTTATTTTGCAATACTAGAACTTTTATTTTTGTTTTTTTGAATTAGTTTCAACTTTGTTTATTACATTTTTTCACAACAGAAACTAATTTCAGATGCATTTTTGCTTAATTTTAATTGTGTAAGAAATACCTTTTTTTAAATGTTTTATTGTAGATACCTTCCGTTTTTGCTCAAATGATTCAAAAAAATTATATTGTTTGAATTTTTGTTGTAGACATGTTTCTTCTTAAGCAATAAACTTTGTTGTTTTTGTATGTGAACTCTTAATTTTTATAAAATTAAGGAAGAAATGGCTTTTCCCTTTGTGGACTCCTCCAGACTCCATGTCCGCGTTATAGTCATAAAATGAGATGTCAGCAGTTAAGGGGTATATATATATATATATATATATATATATATATATATATCATAAGCTTTAAATAAGTAAATACTAACCATAAGCATGAGCGTACTAACAAAAAAAAAACAATTCTTCATAACATCTGTCAGAAAATAAAAACGTTAGGAGAGATTAAAGGAAGGCAATGGACAAAGCTGCGCGTGTGTAATCTAAAAAACTGTTGTATATAGGTAACATTCCATGCATTCGTAGTAGAATTTCTACATTTGGAAATGTCGATGTAATATGGTTTGGGTAAGCAACTCTAACACTTTGTAGGAAAATTTGAATAATTTGGTATGCAGTACTTGTATTAATTAGAATCTATTTAAATAGATATATTAAATAGTTATACAAATTTTTAAGGTCATCGTAAAAGTTTCAATGTTCAAAGTTTAGCACAAATAATATGCTTTTCACGGTATTAAAGGTATAAAGTGGTGTTTATTAATTTATTTCACTCATTCCTAGAAAACTAGGCGATAATCATAATTTTTTGTTATGCTTTTAAAAGCGCTAAGTACTTAACATCTTTGTCGGAACGTAAGAAGGATTAACAAACCTGTGAAATGGGGTGTGCCATTTTTTACAAATTTAGAAATGTCGGATTTAATAGCTTTTAAAAGCTGCACTGTCGAATATATATATATATATATATATATATATATATATATATATATATATATATATATATATATATATATATATATATATATATATATATATATATATAAATCCTGTATATACTATTTTCAATAAAAGTGGTACTTTTGGCTCGCTCAGTGGCCTTGAAATACGGAAAATCAGGGTTTTATCAAATTGATATATTTCTTGTATTCATGCCTTGTATTTATGTTAACCATCAGAATAACATCAAATTTAAATTCATTTGAACAGCTTGCTATCTTGGAATACTTACTTTCGTTCGGACAAATTCGGATCTGTTGTAGCTCCCGCGGTACCCAACCCCCGCTTTATCCAATGTGAAATGCAGACCGTCAGTACTAAACAAAACGCGATTGAGAACGGAGAATTTTTTTGTGTTTAGTTACCTACATGTTTTAACTGTCGAAAAGTTTTCACAGATATTTATTTTATGTGTTACCTCATTGAAAAATCGAATAAAGATGACGTCGAATCCAGTAAGTTCAAATTAAACCAGAGGTTGTACAAAGTGACTGATTATCGAGAAATATCCTGAAAAATTTAATTGTATTGCGATACCAACGTATGAACATGTTTTTATGACATTACGAGTGTGTGCGTCATGAAATAAAACTATTAAGTAATTTAGAACCAAACCAAAAGTCACTACTTCCGAAGTGACTAAATCTGTTCTTGAAGTTTGGAAGAAAGCAAGCATTCCGGTCGTTATCGACGCAAGAGTGAGCCAGCTTGGATTGACCAGGGCGGAAGGAGAGAACGACTCCTGAACAGTCTACGAATAAGATATATAATCAATAAATAAGTAAATACTAACCATAAGCATCAGCATACTAACAAAAAAAAAACAATGAGCCAGCTTATATTAACTTATTGTAATCAGTATAGGCTACTGTTAAAAAATATTAACAGAGAACCGAAAAGCCAATCGTATTTAGATAATATACAAAACTTTAATGCTAAATTTAAAATTATTTTTGATATTGCTGCGTGCAAATGCACAGATTATTCAACTTGTACATGTGAAAAAATATAACTGTTTCTGTTAAAGAACGCCCATTTTTAGAAGACCAGAGAACGTTTAGACGCATGGGCATTGGAAACATAGACAAGAAAGCAACCAAAAAGCTTCAGAAAAAAAGTGAAAGGTTTTTAAAACAGCGAAAGGTCGTCTCACCAAACGAAAAGTTATATTTCTCATAGATCTTCAGATAGCGAGACCGAAAAAATTCCTGATGATGATATATACCAACATCAAAAGCGAAAAATTGGCTGAAGTTTGCGATCGTTATGGTGTACAGAGCTGGTGCCGCTATTGCTTCGGCTACACTTAGTCTTATCAGGGAGTTATTAACGACTTCACCCTGTATTATCATAGACCATAGTAAATTAAGACGTCTTAGAATTAAAAGGACAAAGATTCTAATGAAAGAGCGAGTTTTAGATGATCTGGAAGCTTTGTTCTTTTACGGACGGAAAGATCAAACAATGTAATCTGTCCGAGATAGAAATAAATGTTATCGTTGAATTCATTTGAAGAGCATGTCACATTAGTTCAAGAACCAGGTTCTGTTTATCTCGGCCATGTAACTTCACCTACCGGAACAGTTCAAGATATCGAACAAGCTATAATTTCTTCTCTCACTGATAAAAGTATAAAACTAGATTCCTTGGTTGCTATTGGATGCGATGGAATGAATACAAACACCAGGAGGAACAGTGGAATAATCGTACTACTAGAAAACGTCTCCAAAGACGACTACAGTGGCTGATGTGTCAATTTCATATGACCGAATTGCTGTTGCCACATTTACTTCAACACGTGGACGGAAAAACGTCTGGACCAAATGCATTTTCAGGTCATATGGGAAATTATTAAAACATTGTGAAACCAGGGATATCCCACAGTTTGAACCTGCGACAGTTTCATTGCTGGAAATTTCGGCAAAAAAATTAAGTACAGATCAAAAATATTTGTATGACATTTGTCTGTCCGTGTCAGCCAGGTTGGTGAGTTATAATTTATGAAAGAGATCCCCAAGTAAACTGTCGCACGTTAGATGGTTTACCGCTGCCAACGGAATACGGCGACTGTATGTGTCGACCACACGACCAGCAAGTGAATTAATTTTGTTGGCAAATTATGTCTGTAGAACTTATGCTCCAACCTGGTTTCAGATAAAAATGAATAGTTCTTGTAAAGATGGTGCCAAAAATTTGTGGTTTCTTGTCAAAAACTCAAGATATCTACCTGATAACAAAAACTATAGTTGATCCAGTCATTCAGTAGGTGCCTACCAAGTTCATTTTCTTGTTATCTCTCAATATAACATCGCGAACTGTTTGGCTACCTCCAAACTTTAATAATAAGAGCTTGACATTTCACTTGCATAATTATTGGTTTTTGGCATGAATATTCATATATTGTTATATTTTGAACCTCCAGAGTGTATATTTTGTGAAATGGCACCTCAAAATGGTGATTATTTAAAACACTTGGCTTGCTCATTTCTTATACAGTGATAAATCGGAACTGGACCGAGGCGTTGGGTACGGTTATGGTTCTTCATTTCATAAAGCTATTTGCAAATGTTTGGTACCGATTTACTGGAACGACGTAAACAGTTACATAAGGGATGGTTTCGAAACTATGGCAACGTGAAGAGTATTATTTAAATGGTATGTTAAAATTAAAAAACCGATCTACCGAAAACATTTTGAATGTTGCTATAAATAACAATCAATCCGCGAATAATGCTTTGGAAAGCTAAAGTCATTTAACTTTTGATTGTACAAGTGTGAAGATCGATGTACCCTTTTTTGCATCAAACATTGAAGATTCGGGTGCAATACAGTCGGAAGTGCAAAATTCCAATGCATGTGACATAAATCAATTAGAATTTATAGGTAATGCTTTAAAGACAGATGCCTTAGAAAGCAGTTTTTTACGTAGTCACACCCAAGTAAAGACTATAAAGAAAACTGCATGCACCAAGTATCTGCTAACATGCGAGAATTCAGAATGGTATTCTGAATTTTTATTGAATCTTTCTCCTTCCGTCATAACTATGACTATTTCTTATGTAACACAATTAAGGAAATTTATGCTGATTGTTCATTATACATTAAATCTAAACGAACACATCGTAAAGATTTATTTATATGTATTGCACTGATTCATCTTGCCGTTAATTTATTTGTAAGTTATTTTTGAAAAAAATGTCTTGGGATGGATACATTTGCGGAACTTTTGAGATGAAGGATGATTCTAAGCGCGCGAAGAGCATTACGTCAAACCCGCTTTGACAAAAAAAGAATTAGAAAACATCATGTCTTGGAGATATAGACTAAACAAGGTTTTATTACGCAGGTGTCATACAATATCCTGTTGGTGACAAAAACTTTACGTTTCCGATATTAGAAATGGTGTCAAATTCTCATACGTCGGATACAACTGAAAGATGGTTACAATATTTTACATACAGTAAGAAAATACCGTTTAATAGTATAATTACAGATTTTAGCTGGGCATTATTAAATGCAACAATTAATATATTTTGTCGAATGACGGTTGTAAAATATCTTAATAAGACACACTCCATATTGTATAAATCTTTGGGATTTGCTTCCTTTATCACTATCCACAGTTGTTGTGCTCATTTTTCTAAATTAGTTGCAGGCGATGCTAAAAATGGTCGGGTAAAAACAAAAAAATCGAGTTATTTTTGATAAGTGGGGTGTAAATAGATTGATGTTAACCAAAAGTTATTGTGAGTGTAAACAAACTTTCTTCATTTTGCAATTATTTTATTAAATAGCACTCTAACACCTGGGGATAAATTGGTTTTACGTAGAGTTGAAAATTGTATTTCTAACGAAACAGATGAGGAATTATTAACAGGTGAAGACATTTTCGAAATGAACGAGAATGCGAATTTAAAATGCCTATACACATGAAGCCCTTTCTTTATAGATTTTCTTACAATAAAAACGTCAAGTCGTATAAGCGACGAATGATAATCAGAGCGAAATCAGTGGTGTTGCCCTACCTTTGTAAATATATGTGTTAAAAAATAAGTATGTATGTCGTTGTAGCCGTTGTTGTCGTTGTTATCGTTGTCGTTGTTGTCGTTGTTGTCGTTGTTGTCGTTGTTGTCGTTGTTGTCGTTGTTGTCGTTGTTGTCATTGTTGTCGTTGTTGTCGTTGTTGGCGTTGTTGTTGTCGCTGTCGTCGTCGTCATTGTGGTCGATGTCGTCGATGTCGTCGTTGTCGTCGTTGTCACCGTTGTCGTCCTTGTCGTTGTTATCGTTGTTGTCGTTGTTGTCGTTGTTGTGGTTGTTGTCGTTGTTGTGGTTGTTGTCGTCGTTGTCGTCGTTGTTGTCGCTGCCTTCGCTGTCGTCGTTGTCGTCGTTGTCGTCGTTGTCGTCGCTGTCGTCGTTGTCGTTAACGTCGTTGTCGTCGATGTCGTCGTTGTGGTCGTTGTCGTCGTTGTCAGTGTTGTCGTTGTTGTCATTGTTGTCCTTGTTGTCGTTGTTGTCGTTGTTGTCGTTGTTGTCGTTGTTGTCGTTGTTGTCGTTGTTATCGTTGTTGTCGTTGTTGTCGTTGTTGTCGTTTTTGTCGCTTTTGTTGTTGTCGTTGTTGTTGTCACTGTCGTCGTTGTCGTCGTTGTGATCGATGTCGTCGATGTCGTCGTCGTTGTCAACCATTGTCGCCCTTGTCGTTGTTATCGTTGTTGTCGATGTTGTCGTTGTTGTGGTTGTTGTCGTTGTAGTTGTTGTGGTTGTTGTCGTTGTTGTCGTTGTCGTCGTTGTTGTCGTTGTTGTCGTTGTCGTCGTTGTTGTCGTTATCGTTGTTGTCGCTTCCTTCGCTGTCGTCGTTGTCGTCGTTGTCGTCGCTGTCGTCGTTGTCGTCGTTGTCGTCGTTGTCGTCGTTGTCGTCTTTGTCGTCGTTGTCGTCGTTATCTTCGTTGTCGGTGTTGTCGTTGTTGTCGTTGTCGTTGTTGTCGTTGTTGTCGTTGTTGTCGTTGTTGTGGTTGTTGTTTATTTTACTTCATTATTAAAGCTGAACATTGAATATCTTCTATTCAAGTGACTAGACTCGTTCCAATCTCTCTATCGACCACTGCGCAACAATAGGCGGGATTTATTTTTATTACTTTAGCCGCAGAGCTATGTTTGTAAGCTATAACAGGTTTATTGATAAACACCCGCGCAATTCTAGCCAATGGCGTTTTTTATTATCCGCTAAAGTTTTTATTTTCCAACGCATGTTGTTAAAAGCAAAAATGATGATATGATTCGAAATTCGCACAAGGATGCTGTCAAATGTGTGTCCAATCGGTAACAAAGGAAGTCATCGTTATCCCCCGTATATTTTTAATGACATTGTGTTCTATAGGATATTTTTATGCGCTCTTGGTATACTGTAGTGCTTATACGTATACTGGTAGTCACGTCACGCGTTGCTAAGTTTTGTGTGTCGCTAACTTCACATACCATTGAAGAGGCCTGTTATATGGTTTTTTGAGGGATGTTAGATCGTTACAAAATTTAGGGGAACCAACAGAGCAATGGGATTCCATTTTAATTTATTCGTTATCAAAATAAAAAAATAATGAAAATAAACAGGAATGGGAGCAGTCATTAAAACAAAATCAGATAACGAAGTTTGAGAAATTACGGTCGTTTGTAATTCTCGGTTTCATTTATTAGAAATGATCAGAAACAATACTCGTACTTACTTCAAAACCCCATAATTGTAATCCTGCGAGGACGCCGGATGCATATACAGCTGAGAAATATAAAAAAAAATTGGCAGGTTTTTTCAATTTTTCCATAGTGTGAACATGATGTATTAAAAATAGTTTAAAATATTTTGACGGTATGTTACTTTAAAAATAAATCTGTTAAATATTTTGGAATTTAGTAGCAAATTTAACAACTTAATACTTAGTCATAGCTCCGTTCTTCTCTATCAGGGATGTTAATTGTCTAGGCATAGATTTAATGACATTGATAGAAATATTTTTAATGGGTATTGTCAAGTAGATATGTGACAAACAAAACCGAATTTACGATTGAAAGATTTTCATTTCCCCTTTTTTTTTCAATTCAGCCGTAACTCCAAACAAACTCATAATGTATATAGTTATCATACAAAAAATGAGATAAAATGTAATTACTGTAAAAAAGCACTTCTTTATCATTGCAAACGATTCTAGGAACTTTCAATTTTAAGTAAATTAAACGAAGTTAAGAAACTTAACTTATGTACACATTTATTACGCCCGAGTCATTACAAACAAGATTGTGTATGTACTTCTTGCAGAGTATGTAACAAAAACACAATGCTTTGTTGCGTATAGATTACATAACCAAGCACGATTCAATCCAAAGATTGGATACTAGAAAAGAAGTAAAAACAACAGAAGGTAATGTAGCGCCAGTAATCATTGTAGTCAAATTACTAGATCTGTAGTAATGTTTGCCACAGGTCACTTATAAATTTTTTATAACCAAAATCAGATAACCAAGTGTAGATGATTATTAGCGGTAGATCGCAAAGCAATTTTATTACTACCGAATTAGCAAGTAAAGCAAATTAAAAATTAAACAAAACCAATATTGCGGTAATAGGAATCAGTCAAAATGCTACTAACATTCAGTACAAAATGAAAGCTAAAATGGTCATTACTTAATGGTTGGGTAAAAAATCTATCATTTCTTATATTAGAGAATATAATAGGAAACTTCCTTTTGTCATTCTTGCTGACCCCGAATTTTACAAATCACAAAAAATAGACATGCTATTAGGAGCTTCTGTTTTTTTGAGCTTTTTTGTGTAGGGCAAATTAAGTTAGCTAGCCATTGTTACAAAAAACGCAATAATAATAATGGATAATTTCTGGAAATTTGCATATTAGTTATCCTATTAACCAAACATGCCTTCTAACAGTCAATAAC
Source organism: Vesta saturnalis (assembly GCA_036346205.1). Classification (NCBI taxonomy): domain Eukaryota; kingdom Metazoa; phylum Arthropoda; class Insecta; order Coleoptera; family Lampyridae; genus Vesta; species Vesta saturnalis. The sequence goes on along the minus strand of JARFJB010000690.1, from coordinate 181,316 downwards.
AAATAGAAAAATTTTGGACATTAGAGGATGTGCCTCTAACGCGCAACGTAAAATTCAGTAAACAAGCATTCTGCGAGGAGCATTTTGTGGAAACAGAAGGCAGGACGACGAGGGTCAATTTACTCTCACGTGAAGTTAGCAATAGATTCCATCCTTAGATTTTAATATTCGGTATTTCGCTTTAAACCGTAGAAAACATTTGCGACATAAACTAATATAACGGACTAAACAAAAAACATAATCAATCACCACGAACTAAAATAAAAATTTCTTAACTAATTAAGCGACGCGTACGGCGCTCTAACACAAACCCCAAATTTTAACTAAAAAGGACAAATTATTTTTTAAAATCATTTACATCATCGGATTCTGCATTAAAGGTACCACCGATTTCAATTTTAAAACAGAATCAATCTCTTCTAAATATTATGTAAAATTTGACTTTAGTTGTTGCAACCTGAGAAAAGCGTTCCATCACAAATATCAAATTTTAGTTAAAAAGGAAAACTTATTTTTTAAAAGCATTTAATCATTAAACGTGCCGATCTGAATTTTAAAACAAAATCAATCTCTTCTAATTATTATGACTTCAATTGGCGCCACGCCAAAGGTTCCATCACAAACATCAAATTTTTACTAAAAAGGACAACTTATTTTTCAAACGCATTTATATCGTTGGCTTCTTCATTAGACGTGCCACCGACTGTAATTTTAAAGCATAATCAACCTATTCTAATTATATTATGTAAAATTGGACTTTAGTTGTCGCCATTTGCGAAAAGCGACAAGATGTTGATAGTGCAATTGTAGCAAATGAGACTTCCCATAGTGAAGATACATACATGCATAATCAAAGAACTGATGTCACTATGGATGTAACTGATGATGATGTTCAAGTTAATCCATATGTGGAAGTGTTATTCAGCATCAAGTTGATGCAAATTGTATGTCCGTATAACACATTTCCCAATCACTTGCGAATCAAATCTTCATATATTTATAATGAGTGATTAGTCGCATTAGCTGAATCTGAGTATGATCCAATAATATCAAAACAATATCTAAACAATAAAAACACAAAATATAATGTGCATGGATTTTTAATGCGAGGAAAACTAAAAGAAAATAAATAATAGTTGTGTTTTTTAACCCTAGGATACACAACATGGTCCTGACAGGTCCGTTGACGTCGTTGTTGTCTTATAACTATGAAATTCATTTACTCAGGGAATTGTACATTTAGGAATGCCTTGTAGGTTCATATATTTAAAAAAAAAATTTTTTTTTGACTGTCTTTGTTTTTAAACAGGTATGTGCTTGTATGCCGTAAAAATAGTTTCTCTCGATACGCGTGAACTTGTATACGTGTTAGTGGCTTTGTATAAACCTGTATTTGCAGGTTGCGGTTAGCATAATTAGAATGATACGTAAGCGCAATTCCCAACAGATGCATTTAGTTGGTCTGAGATAAGCGTTTATGTTACAACTAGAATGGCGTCGTGTAGATAAAAATATAGTGTTAGAGTTGGTATAATAAATTTGAAGAAACTGCTTTAGCATGGGCCAATGAATCAAATGAGGAGCCATCCGGTGAAAGCGAAGTTGAATCAAAAGATAATATAAACGTTGCCGAAGATTTTAGAAATGTTGATAATTATTCAAGCGCTAATGATGATTCTGATGGTGATGAGTTGAACGATCCTCTTGGCACATCCACAGCGGACAATTCGGCAGCTTCTCGATCATCTAATTGTTATATTGCTCCGAGTCGTTTAGAATGGAACGTAGATCAACCAGCAGCAAGCAAAATACAGAAACACAATATTATCCGTCGAGCTCCTGGCTTGGTAAGAAAGCACATGTGTTCTACATCAAAAGAAGCATTTCAGCTGTTTATGACTGATCAAATTTTACAAGAAATAGTAAATTGTATGAATTTAGAAGGGAAACGAGTGTGTCGTAACAAATCAAAGGATTGGAGAAATGTTGATTTACAAGAAGTTCGTACTTTTCTCGGCTTACTTATTCAAGTAGGAGTAGAACGAAGAGGGACGTAGCTGTGCGGGAACTATTTTCCCAAGAATTTGCCAATCCCGTATATGGAGCAACTATGGCAGTTTCTAGATTCGAAGGAATAGGGAGATATATAAGGTTTGATAATAAGAGAATTCGCATGATACGTCTAGAAACTGACAAATTAGCGATGATATGTTATATCTGGCATCTTTTCATTGAACAGTGTCAGACGTATATTATTCCTGATCAAAACGTGAAAATCGATGAGCAGCTTGTTGGTTATCGAGGTCGATGCAAATTTATACAATATATGCCCAGCAAACCTGCCAAATACGGCTTCAAGGTATTTTGTTTTTGTGAATACAGCTCGGGATATGCGATCGATGGCATGATTTATGCGGGACGACAACCTGGTACACCACCGCATAAGAATTTAGGTCTTGAAGTTGTTAAAACTTCCACTAACTATATATCTGCTGGATAAGGGCATTACAGTTGTTGGTACACTAAGGCAAAACAAACGAGACATTTCAAAAGAACTAAAATCGTCTAGAGATCATCCAGTATGTTCTTCGAAGTTTTGTTCTAGAAACAATGTTACGTGCCTAAGAAAAATAAATGCCTACTTTTACTAAGTAGCATGCATCACGATACTTCTGTCAGCGACAGTTCTAGGAATAAACCAGAGATAATTCTATATTTTAATCAAACGAAAGGTGGAGTAGATGTCATGGATCAGACGGTAACAACATATACTTGCAAGAGGCAAACTAAACGATGGCCATTAGAATTTTTTTTCAACATCGTCGATGTATCAGCTCTCAACGCATATATAGTTTTTTCCAAAGAACATTCCAACTACAGACAAGGGATGACTCACAAATGGAGATTATTTCTGAAAGATTTGGCCAAGCACCTGGTGTTGCCACATATGCAGAGGAGGTCAACAAATCCTAAACTACGAAAAATTGTTTTAGAAGCAATGAAGCATTTTATTGACATTCCTGGTCCGTCGCGAGTTCAACATATAACTGAGTTCAAGACAAAAAGTTGTTCATTATATCCAACCAGTATTGACCGTAAAAGCAAATTAATTTGTGACACATGCAAAAACAACATTTGCAATGAACACAGTGTTAGAGTATGCACCAACTGTTACCAACAAAACTAATTTTTTCGTAGATTTAAGATTTTTTTCGTTTATTTTATATTTTTGTAAACATATAGTTCAATAAGTAACTTTATGATAACTATTATGTACAATTTACTGCAATATAATTCGAATGTTGCTTATATTTACATCTACCCAAGACCATGTTGTGTAAAGTCGTATATCGAATATGTTCTGCATCCTAGGGTTAAATATGAAATTGTAACATATTAAAACGTGGACTGGGTGTATGGGTATTGTGGTCATCCAACATGCAAAACATTTAAAATATACAATGACAATAGTGACAATTCAAAAATAATGAGTATTTATATATAGCACGAATAAAAACTGAATTTGAACTGACTAGTCAAGTGTGCGGTATTTAGCGTCTTTTATTAGGTGGGAGAAAAAAATACGTCAACTTTAAATGTTCGTGCTCATGGCGTAGAACATTCTATAAAAAATTTTAAAGCAACATTAAACTTAAACAAATAAGATCGGATTCAGTTTGTAGACGTATCAGGTCTGAAACATTTTCAAATTTAGACAGAGTCAAAGATACTGTAGTAGATATGATTTTATTTCAAAGAGAACAAAAGTTATGTACAAAAAGTAATGCAACCTTTAGCAGTACTATATGTATGCAGTCTTGAACGAGTCAAAATTGTGAAGTATTATGGTCAAAGTTTGAAAAGTTATTGATGAAACTGGAAGGGTTACAAAAAAGCCTTCCGAAACAAAAAATTATTTTTTTATTATGCAGGTGTAGTAGAGACTTTAAATAAAATGATGGTTCCGGTTTGCAGAATTAATTTCTTCACAACATGATGTGTAATTTGTCCGCGAGGTTATGTCACGTCAAATATTTTTCCATAAAACATAATTATGAATTATTTAAATAATACATTTGACAGTCTAATTTAAAAAAATATGTAGTGATGTAGTTATTTTAAAGCTATGCTGTGCACACTTAATGAAGCTAATGGCACGAGATGTAAGTAATTCTTTTAAAGACAAGGTAACTCAAAAAATATTAAAAGAAGTTGTAACCTCGTTTCACAATATCACCGATTTTACCCACTGTTTTGAACTGTTTATAAATCTTTACGTAATGTTATTAAATAAGTTTTGTTGTCAATAGTTGTAAAAACCGCTTTAATTTTGGAAATAACCTTTAATCGTTGTACAAATCCTAAAGCTCTATACGTATACTTTTACATCCATGACTACAACTTTTAGCTACTTAACAGTTTGGGTAATAACAAGAAGATTTGCGCCTTTTACTCAGTTGTAGATTAAAGTGGGCCAAGTTCATAAAATTATCGATTTGCCTTATTAACCAAAAAATATTTACATGTACCTAGATATCTTGGCTTTAAAATCGAGGTTGCTTCTTCCTGAAAATAATTATTAAATACTCGGACGGCAACTTGTTTTTAAATATGGAATAAACAAGTAAACCATTATACAATAAATTTAAAAGAAAATTTCTAAAAGTTTTATTAACACACCCTATGCTTAATTATAAACAGAAATACTTAAAGCTAGGGTTAGTAACTAAAATTAATGAATAATTATTAATTTTGTGAGTAATTAATGGAGCAAGAATACGTTAGTCTTGGACACACTGTAGGTACGAAATGACTGCATATGCTGAATCAGCGTTTTGGAAAATTGATGCGTAATATTACTTCAGGTTGAAACAAATCTGAATTTGTATGCTTAATAATTCCCAAATTACTAAATTTGCAGGATTAAAGTATTTTAGAATTCTACTTCCCATTAACGCAGGTGATTATCACACTCTTGATTAATCGTACAAATACCGTAAATTGGTTTAACAGTAAAATAATTAATTACGTAGATGTATATAGCGTGTGAAAAGTATCAGTAAAGATGAAATTAAAGTAAATATTAAAAAATAAAATGCCTGAAAAAATCAAACGTCTCAAACTTTAATACAACAGTTTTTTTACAATTTTCCATACAATTATATGGCACTTTATAAAAAAATTAACAAAGACACAATGGATGCTTCATCCACCTTCTTAATTCAACCAAAAACGACGCTAGGCGCATGAACATGTCTGAAACTCGAGCGATATGCGTACGAGCTTTAATTAAAACAATTAAATGCATGTTTTCATACAACTATATTTGCAACACACGCTGCACGAAATGCACGTTAATTGCCTATACGTAAATTCTATTGCAGGCGTAAAAAGTTTGTTACAAACCCCCTTCTTAAAAGTTGGAATCGGAGAATTCAAACACCAATATAATAAAAATATTTTATCAAAATTTGATGAAACATAAAAAAATTTTAAGCTAATTAAAATTCAAACAAAAATGTAAATGGTAATAACTACATTCTAAATAAATGTCCAAATAGAACAAAATCTTCCCTAAATGTACGAAGCAGTACGTAAAATGCGGAGATGTTGGTCAGGAAAAACCCCTCGCAACACCAAAAACAAACTCCCACAGTCACGTCCCGTTAAATTAGTCAAAATCGGTATATCACAGTCTTTGCCAGGTCACAGTGTGTAAATGGATTGTGCACTCTATTCCGAACACATCATAACTCCACCCAAAAGTACATCCGTGTTATAATCTGAAAGTCATGGTTAGGATGTGAACTATTGACGAGGTTGACACGATGTGAACCAAAGAACACAAAGCACCGTCCAAGCCTAGAACACTGGACAAATTATCAATCATCAAAAGCTAGAATTTTGAAGATAGTTTTCGGGCAACCAAAATAAATTAATTCGAAACAAAAACAAAACGTTTTTATTAACGATCAGAAGTAAACTCAAAATGGTTATTTCAATTTTTACTATTGTAACAATAGCAATTGTAAATCCAATAAATGAAAATAATTTACCTGAGAACTAAGGTCCCAAAAAATCGGCAATGCACAATGTGATCTAAATATCAACAACGGTGCTAAACATTTGTGGCAAATACAAAATAAATGGTGTACTAGATAAGCACAAAACAAAATATATAAATAAAATGATGTGCGAAATAAGCACAAAAATAAAATCAAATTACTTTTGAAAAATAATCAAAGTAGTTAAAATGTAAGTAAGATACTAGAATGTAATAGTCTCAAAAATAATTTCGGTTTCATGTGGTTTTAAATCTTTAACATGAAAAATACCTAAAGGTTTATCATTAAGAGTGGCCAGTCGGTACGTGGTTGGACCTAACACTTCAATAACTTTTGCTTCAGTAAATTTTGGAGCTAACTTTTTATCACAATTTTTCGTCGCATCAGATAATGTAAAATTATTTTTCCAAACTAGATCGCCGACATTTAATTTTAATGGACGACGTCGCAAATTGTAAGATTTTCAATTTCGTTCGTAAGCTGCATGTAAATTTTTTTTACATTAAAATCGGTGAAAGTTTATTTAAATCTTGAACCAACTGTTTACAGTTATTAATTGATAAATAATCCTCTTTAAAATCTTTTAATTGACCATAAAAATCTCCAGCAATCGGAACTGTTCGACCAAACGATTATCTTATTGCAGTACCTACAACTTTATTAAGTCTTTCAACAAAATCTACTTGGGGATGGTAACTCCCATTAAATCAAATGGATGGAATTTTGTAAGACTCTAATAGGTTTTTAAACAATGCACTTTTAAATCGAGGCCCGTTGTCAACCGTACAAATTTGTGGTACACCGAAAACCAGAAACACATAATTTTCAATATATTGGCAAATGCCTTCAGCAGTAGCACTGCGCATTGGGTGAATCAGAATAAATTTGGTATACCATTCGCAAATAACTAGTAAAACCATTTTTCGATCTGGGAGAAGGACCTACTAAATCGATTGAAATGCATTGAAAAGGAAAAGGAACATACCTCTCTTTACCCATAAAACCATAATGATTAAATTGTGACGATTTACTTTGATTATAAACATTGCAATTTCGAATGCATATGGAAATGTCTGATTTTATTTTATGCCAACAATAAATTTCTTTAATTTTTGAAAAGGTTTTAAAAACAAGAAACTGTGCTGATGTAGGATCATCGTGAAATTTTTGCAAAATGTTTTTCCTTAGAGATCTAGGAACAACTAATTTCCATTCCACTAAATTGGATTCAATATTTAACTCATTTGAAATAAATTTGTAAAGTTTATCGTTTTCAATTCTCCAATCGGGAAACAATTCAGAATTTTTGAAACCTTAATTAACATTTTCTTATACCAATCGTCTAAATGTACAGCTCAAATTCTAACGAGTTAACTTCTAATGACGCTCTTGAAAGTGCATCAGGGACATCATTTAATTTACCTTTCCTATGAATGACCTCAAAATCAAATTGAAGTTTAACACTCCGTCGGGTTAATCAACCTGAAGGATCTTTTAAACTATTGAGGAAAATCATTGAATGGTGATCAGTAATTACTTTAAAATGTGTGCCTTCAATATAAGACCTAAACTTTTGAATTAGAAAAATAACAGCTAGTAATTCCCGTTCAGTAATAGAATCATTTTGCTCGACTTTATTTAACAGTGGAGCTACTGTTACAATCCTAGGTAAGCCCGCAATGCTTTCAATTGACAAAAATGATTTGAAATTAAATAGGAATTCACCTTTTTCATTATTAATTATTGCCGATGGTTCTTTACAATCCATTTTGGGAAGTATTGACTTATCTGTGACTATTATAATATTACAAAAACAATTTCAGTTATTAAAATATTTATGTTTTTGGGTGTATTTTAAATTATACGATATAAATGTTTCGATAACACTTACAGTCATCTTCGTCATTAGTAATATCTGTTTAAATTTTATAGTTGGCTTTATACGTTTCTCAAACTGTTATGTTGGTAGCAGGCTGATGTTTATGTTTTAATTTTTCAACTTCCACACAATTGTTTACAACATCTTTAACAATTTTAACAAATATTACTACTGACGAGGATAACTGTAAGTGTTATGGAAACGTTTAGATTGTATAATTTAAAATACTCCATTAAAAAAACCAAAAAAGATAAGTGTTTTATTATGTGTGATAATGGTGAAGTTTTACATTTTCAAATTTCAGTTATTGTTTCTGAAACTATTACCACTGCACTTACTTTGGGAATGGACTTTTGTCAATTATTTGAAATTAAAGCTGATTTTGGTGAAAATTCTTTTGTTGCAAATTCTGCAGAAACAAATTTTTCAATGACCAAAAGTATCAACGATTTTAATACCGATCAAATCACTGAAATTAATCAAATTATTGACCTCTTCAAAACTTTAGCAAATTCAAGATTGTGTAAAACCAATAAACCTTTTCATACTATTAATACTAGTGATGCCATCAGCGTTGCCACAAACAGTTTTTTTCGGTGGTAGATTTTATAAAAAGTCGGGGTAGATTTGGGTTACTCCGGGGTAGATATGTTATTTTTACAAAAAAAAAAAAAACTAAATAAGAAATTTACGTTTGTGAATCTCAGTGTCAGAATAATTATCACTATTCAAAAAACACATTATTTAATTTCTGGCTTATTCCCCCCCATCATTCTTTTTCTTAACGCCCTCTATACTGTATGATGAAGGGAAGGAATATTAATATTATTCCTTTTTTAAATAATTATTAAATTATTGCTAATGGTATGCACTATGCTCACACAACAGTCGAATATGAAAGACCAATAAAATAATTTTTTTACATTCAAAATGCTTTTCATTTGAGAACCTATCCATTTATTATCTTTTAATCTGATAACAAATTTAGAAATCTCAACAAAATATTATAATATAAACATATTCTTTGGGAAATACATACACATAAATGCAGGGTAAGAAATATGTATTAAAATAGATACCTACCTAAGTAAAACATAAACATAAAAATAAAATAAATAGAAAAAAGAACAAAACAAAAATCAGGTATCTTATGTGAGATCTCAGGTAAGTTTTAAATAAAATAGTTAACTATTTATCACATTCTAGGTAAAAAAGCTTAAAAATAAAAATAAACTACCTAATAGGTAAAAATAAAACCAACTAATAAGTGTTTATACCTACCTAAAAAAATGAAATATCATTGTAGTCGTAACTGACTACTTAGTTCAAAAACTTAAATATAAACATAGATATAAAATGTACCTAAATATATAAATATTGAAAACAAATCAAAGCAAAGGTAAATAGATACAAAAATCAAAATAAGAAAAAAAAAAACAGGTAACTAACTGATAATTCCCAACTAGGTAAATAAAATTGCAGAGTCAATTTTTGGCTACCTACCTAAACTTTCTTTTTAATAAACTTCGAGAAGGATTCCATGTCTCGCTACCTAGCAGTTCCTTGGTATGAATAATACTGGAACAAGTGTTAATACCTAAGAGGTTTCTAATTTTAGATTTTAACAAAAATTGTTGAGAAAAGACATTTTCTGCTGTTTCCGAGGAATGCGGTAGGGAAAGAATGCCTTTACCAAAACAGAAAGGTGTGGAAACATGAACTCGTTAATATCATTCTTCATTATAAAGATATAATTCCAAAATTGTTCAAAACTAAAGTTCTTTACAGCTTCCTTCAGATTTTTAATATCTTTTAACAAACTCCATTCAATATTCAGCTTTTCAACATTGGAAACTAAATCAGGAAATAGTTTAGTTATTGTGACTGCAATGCTGCCTATTTCTCCAGATATTGCTGTTTTTGGATCAAATATTGAAACATATTATAAAACCGGATTTTGAAAATCAAAACGATTTTTTATTTGAACACACAGTTCAACATAAAAATCAAGACACCTGACGTTGAAATTATTTATTTCAGCTAAATCAATAGTAACTTTGTTTAACATAATTTCAACTTCGCTCCAAAATGATTTTTTTCAATTTCAATAAAATGCCTTGTGTTGGACGGATTAATGTTGTTAATAGGGGTATTATCTAAATGGTCTTTAGTTACAACATTTCTGAGTAGGGTTCTTTACAAGTCTTGAACTCTCTTTCGTACTAAGTGAATTTTGTTTTTTTCTGACTGAAACTCTAAATTTAATTTATTTACTATATCAAGTACGTAGGCCAGAAATTTAAAATAAACCTTATAAATAGGGGTTTTAAGTTTGTTTAAAATTTCAGCGCATGAGTGTAGATCGTGCTCAAAAATCATTTGGTGAAAAACAAGATCAATGCTTCCCAGTTTTCCAATACTCTATCAACGGCTGCCTAGAATATTAAAAAAATTACACAAAAATCATCCCCTTATTAATTTTAATGCTTACCTGCAGAGATAGCCATCTGGTCTGTGCTGGATGAAGAATCTTGCAATGTTTCATTTCAATAAAAATTTGACATTCCTTCAGTTTATCAATCCTTTTGCTACTATTTGAAAAATAATTATATACATCTATAATGAAATCTTCCAGCCCCCCAGGTAACATTTTTGTAGCGGCAGAGGCACACAGATGGAATGAAAGGCATATATAGCCTAGTATACGTATTTAAATTTTATTAAATACATAAATAAAAAGTTTACCTCGAGTAGGATTTGAACCTACGACCTGTACTTTGCTAGAGTACCGCGCTACCAACTGCGCCACCAAGGTTCAAGCCCCAATCGATGTAAATTTTGGCTTTATGTATGTAGAACTGAGTTAATTACATATTTACCTTTGAACTTATTCGTTCATAACAAAAAACTTATAATAATTTAGTATACGTATGTTTGGTAGAATTTGTTTAAATCGAGCTTGTACGCCTGTGTGCTTTCCTATCATGACAAACGCGCTATCTGCGGCAAATCCTATCAAATTTTCAGTTGGGATTTTCAGTTCTTTAAAACAGTCAAGAATTGTTTTAAAAAGGCTTCATCATGGCATTCATGTATTTTTGACCAACCCAAGAAAATGATCCTTTACCTGCTGTTCCTTATCATTGTAAAATCTTACAACTAATGCTAACGATTTTTCCGTAGATACGTCTGTTGTTTCGTCAATGATTAAGGAAAAATGCTTGGACCTTAAAATCTCGGCTAGATCTTCTAGCTGTTGCTTAGCCAAACATTTCTTGGTAATACAAGTTGCTGTAGTTATGCTGCAAGCTAAAGATTTTGCGATTTGGGAATCTGGACATAGGTGGGATCAACAAATAAAAATGGCAATTTGTGCTCATGTAGGAACACACATACATTTAATTCGGCACTTTTAAACTGTAAATTGTGTTTTATTTTTGTATCATTTGGTATAATTTCAGTAATTTTGGGCGTTCTTGCTACTTTAGACATATTTTTTTTATGAACTGTGCTTATAAATATTGCAATGTATTTTTGTGTTACATGCAACATAGGTTGGTTTTCCATCAGTGTCGATTGTTACCTCTTTAAATTGCTGTGTCCACCCACTTTTAAACTTTTGGCCATACTTTTTTTTCTTCGGTTGTATTTCATCAAGTGCAGCTTCCTCACATTCTGAAAAACTTGTGTTTATTATAATATTCGATACAGACGCAGTCGACGTGCTTGGTTGAGGGCTCATGCTCGGTTGAGGGTCTTCTTGTTTACTTTCTTCTTTGTTTCTAATTACAAATCTACAACATGTAAATGTAAAATTAATTTAAGTTTTAAAAATAAATAAAAATCTATCTATTTGTTTTTCCAATAATAATCACAGCAGTACAGCAAAGTACGTATATTAGTCATTAATCAATTAAAAAGTATATTAATCACAGTAGGTATAATAGATAAATCACAATAACAAATAATTATCATATCACTATAGCATGACTATAATCACAAACAACAAGCAACTGCACTTCTGAGTTCTGACTGTTAGTAATTCCCGTTCAGTAATAGAATAACTTTGCTCGGCTTTGTTTAACAGTGGAGCTACTGTTACGATCCTAGGCAAGCCCGAAATGTTTTTAATTGACAAATATGGTTTGATATTAAATAGGAATTCACCTTTTTAACTCAACCATAAACGATGCTAGGCCTTTGCGCATGAACATGTCTGAAACCCGAATGATATGCGTACGAGCTCTAATTAAAACAATTAGATGCATGTTTTTATGCAACTAGATATGCGACACGTTAAATGCCTACATATACGTAAATTTTATTACAAACGTAAAAAAGTTTGTTACAATTTAGAATATGTAATTAATAGTGATGTAGATATTGATTGTAAAGATACCATTAGTAATTTAAGTGATAAACACAAACAAAGCACGCTTTATAAAAAGAACAAATTTTATATATTTTTTAAAACAGAAGTGGAAAAGTTGAAAATTATAAATGTAAATAACGAGTCAATGCACGAAAACCTTATTATAATTCAACAGTTACAGAATACTTTTTGAAACATTATATTCCATACTAACCAAGTATTTTAATAAAACAACTGCGATACAATTACAATACTATAAATGTACCTGAACTGCATAGAGACTATGTTGTGGCAAAGTTCGGGAAAGAAAAATTGTGGATACACTGTATGATCACACTAAAAAAACCGATGTTTGGCTAGATAACTTTACAATTGACTATTGTTTAAAAACTTTTGCTGAGGGTGTATCTAACTACAAAGTGTTTATGGCACATGATGTTCACAATATGCTTTACGGATATCCAGAATCTGCACAGTATAGTGAAAAACATTTCCATCATAGGTAGAAGGAGACATTACTCCACTGGTTTTGTGACCTACCTTGGTCGCCATTTTTACTCGTCTACGTGTGGGGGTATTTCCCCTTTTTTACATCCACGTGAGACCGTTTTCAACCCTTATTTTATTTCGTGGAGACCGTATCCTTTTTTCGAACCCCCCCTAATTATTTTTACTCGCTTACGTATAGGACCTGTTTTTCACCCTATTTTTGCACATCCACGTGGAAACCGCATTTTAACCCTTATTTTATATACCCTAGTGTGAGACCGTATCCTTTCTTTTCGAAGGCCCAAATATTTTTACTGCTTACGTATAGGGCGTGTATTTTCAACCCTTTTTATTAAAAAGACCTTTAAAACTATTTTTTCAACCCTAATTTTTTTACTCGCTTACGTATAGGACGTATTTTACCTTATTTTTACACACCACGTGTGAGACCTTTTTCTATTTTTTTTTCAACCCTAATTAAAGTTTTGATTTTTAATGGTATACGTGAAGGACCGTATTTATTACCCTTATTTTGAGATGATCTTTAATTATTTTTATTAATTAATTATCCTAGGAAAATTCTTAATCTGATAGCTTTAAGATGATTATGATCTTTAATTTTTTTATTAATTAATTATTTTTAGCCCTGAAATGATGTAAAGATAGTTTATTTAATTTTGTGTTTTACTATTAACATTTATTAGAACTTGTTTATCAGATATTATTTAAAGAATTGCTTAGATAATAATAATCACGTACACATTGACTGTATTTCCCATTTTACTTTATTAACGTATTTTTGATCAAATGAGATTTTATTACATTTATTTTAATGCCTTCTACAGGTTGTATTTAGGGTGGGGCTGGTCTAGGGTTAATCTTAGGGTTATTTTGGTGGTATTAAGGTCCTTCATATTAAGAACAGTGCATACAATGCTGGAAATTGCATAATTAATAAGATATTATTATTAAAATTATCGACCCTATTGCTTTAAAATGGCCACATGCTATTGGGGATCTTTTACCTAAAACGTTGTATTTTAATAAGGAGATTCTTGTAAGACACGTGTAGGGCTTCGCAACTTGTTCTCAGGCCTTAGCCCCTGACCGGAATGGGGAACCTAACCTTATAAGACAAGTGTAGAGCTTAGCTCCTATCGTGGCCCCTTGATGCAATTGTATGTTTTTAACTTAATCTTACAGCTGTAGGCCTTCGACCCGTCATACAAAAATTGTATTCTAATAAGGAGGTTCTTGTAAGGGGACTTGTATCAGGGTGGCCCCTGGCCCATTGAGTAAAATGATTTTAGTGCCATCTAGTGACGTATAGATAATGAACATTTTCTGAAGATGATAATGCACCTCTCTTTGCTCTATCTTGTTTCTTCCTCCCCTCTTTTCTCACACACCAAAAGAAATCAATTAATTTCAATCTCAAACAAATCACGCTCGATCATCAGATAAAACTCAATCAATCAGCCGAAATTATGTCTTACAGTTTGCGGAAATCAGATTACAGATCAAACTGAATGCATTAAAGTCTAATTAAATATGACGTGAAATAAATAATTTCTACCCTAATAATGATGCTTTATGTATAGGCAGATCCTCTAAACAGTCACCCCTATACATTAGGAACATCATATCTGATTTATTTGCATTTTAATTAATACACAAAAACTATTTCATTGTAACGTGTTAATTAACAGCTGTAAAACCCATTAAAAGTAATAATTATATATATATATATATATATATATATATAATTAAAAAAAATTAAAATTAAATGTTTTAAGAATATCAAACTGATATAATGGAAATAAAAGGCAAAAGGTTTTAATGGTTTATTATTATATACGCGAATTAACAATAACTATAGTTTAAAATCCGTGCGTACCTTATTTTGTAGAGCTGATCTAATGAGTTAACCTGTGTAATAATATATTTAAAAATCTTTATATTTTGTTAGCAATATCAGGTAAAACATATATATATATATATATATATATATATATATATATATATATATATATATATTAAAAATAAACGCTTACCTTTAGAAGTTTTTCCCACGCTACTATATGTTAAACTGTGATTTTTATACAACGTTCCAACAACTTTGTGAATGGATGAATATAAACACGCGATTACATACCTGTCATTAACTATTTTAGAAAGTAATACAGAAAACCTGAATTCATTAAAAACATGTACCTACAAAAATTTACATTCAAAACACAAATATTTTAAAAATTTTGCTAACGCGGAAATTACTTTTAAATAATTGAATCTTCAGGTAACGTAAAAAACTCATTAAACAGTGATTACACATTAAATACTTAACTTTTATACTACATCTATTATTACATAGAGATGGTATTATTCTTAAATTTAATTGATTTCGATAGAGCTCTGGAAATACTACAACCGTTCGAAATCTTGCTTTTCCTCGATATCAAAAAGCTATACTAGTGGTACATTAAGTAAGCATAATAGCGGATACAGCTACAGTGCTAACGATTATTGATGTTTTTTTTCTGCATGCATGAGATTTTTTGAATGAGACAGCCTCGTAGGTATTTTTAAGAAAACTATACACATCTCGAGATCAAACGAGATTTTTGAGATACAATCACCTCATCGTCTGCACCTTGAACGATTATATTGTAACCTAAAAGTAGCTAATAACCCTAATAGTTTATCAGACATTATTACATGGACACGAGTTAGCCCTAAATTAACTGGTTTAAACGCTCTGGGAATGCTGCACACTTAAAATCTTTAAGTTCGCTCGCAGAAGTTGTACCGTATTCATTTCCTTCAATTTTATCTGCAATCAGCGTCGAGACTGTAGTATGTTTTCTAATACATAAACAGAATCTTCAATACTGTGATACGTGTAGAAGCAAAACACATTAGCTAGTTAGTTTCACCTCTATATTATCTTACATGCAAGCCTGACCTTATCATAAATACACCTGTCAAAAAAGCTAATTAAACATAACTCAACGGACTGGTCATAGCAGGCAGCGTTTCCAATTATAGCTTTTAGTCACCACAATAGTGCCTACAACTACATACAATCGACTAGCATTGCTTTAGCATGAGGATCAAACGAAAAAACACACATGCACGCACGCACACACGTACACACGTACGCATGCACGCAAGCTAGCACTGCTTTAGCACGAGGATCAAACGAAAAACACGAATGCACGCATTCACGCACGTACACACGCACGCAAACTAGCACGCTCCCACGCACGCACGTAAGCTCGTACGTACACACTCACGCACGCACGCACGTAATCTCGCACATACACACGCATGCTCGCACGCACGCTCGCACGTACACACGCACGCCAGCTAGCACGCTCGCACGTACACACGCACGCACGCAACCTCGCACGTTCGCACGCATGCTCGCACGCACGCACGAGCGCACGCTAGCTCGCACGTACGCACGCTCCCACGTACGCACGCTCGCATGTACGTACGCTCGCATGTATGTACGCTCACACGTAAGCACGCCCGCACGCACGTACGTACGCTCGTAAACGTGCAAACATGAATCAAGACGGTAGAGCACTGTTAGGAAAAAAACAGGTTTATTAACAAAATTGAAGGAAAGCTTAACGTTTGAATATATATTATTATTATTATAAACAAAAATACATCATTATCATTTAATAACATGCTTTATCGGTTTTCTTCTTCTTCTTGAACCGTGAGTCGTCGTCATCATCATGATTTAGAGATTTGCCCCTCCCCCCTACCTCATCGCTCTTCTTTCTCCTCTGTGAACCATCACCATCATCTTGGATGTGAGATACACTCAGCTCAATCACGTCATCACGTCAGAAAGAGAGAGGGGGAGGAAGAAACAAGATAGAGCAAGAGAGAGGTGTGCATTATCATCTTCAGAAAATGTTCATTACTCTATACGTCACTAGATGGCACTAAAATCAGTTTTTACTCAATGGGACCAGGGCGCCGACCCTGATACAAGTCCTACCTTACAAGAACCTCCTTATTAGAATACAATTTTTGTATGACGGGTCGGAGGCCTACAGCTGTAAGATTAAGTTAGAACAACATACAATTGCATCAAGGGGGCCACGATAGGAGGTAAGCTCTACACTTGTCTTATAAGGTTAGGTTCCCACACCATCTCCGGTCATGGGGCTAAGGCCTGAGAACAAGTTGCGAAGCCCTACACGTGTCTTACAAGAATCTCCTTATTACAAATACAACGTTTTAGGTAAAAGATCACCCAATAGCATGTGGCCATTTTAAAGCAATAGGGTCGATAATTTTAATAATAATATCTTATTAATTATGCAATTTCCAGCATTGTATGCACTGTTCTTAATATGGCTAGAAGGACCTTAATACCACCAAAATAACCCTAAGATTAACCCTAGACCAGCCCCACCCTAAATACAACCTGTAGGTAGGCATTAAAATAAATGTAATAACAATCTCATTTGATCAAAAAATACGTTAATAAAGTAAAATGGGGAAATACAGTCAATGTGTACGTGATTATTATTATCTAAGCAATTCTTTAAATAATATCTGATAAACAAGTTCTAATAAATGTTAATAGTAAAACACAAAATTAAATAAACTATCTTTTACATCATTTCCCAGGGGCTAAAAATAATTAATTAATAAAAATAATTAAAGATCATAATCATCTTAAAGCTATCAGATTAAGAATTTTCCTAGGATAATTAATTAATAAAAATAAT
Source organism: Vesta saturnalis (assembly GCA_036346205.1). Lineage (NCBI taxonomy): Eukaryota > Metazoa > Arthropoda > Insecta > Coleoptera > Lampyridae > Vesta > Vesta saturnalis. The sequence goes on along the minus strand of JARFJB010000690.1, from coordinate 163,757 downwards.
TAAAGATCATCTCAAAATAAGGGTAATAAATACGGTCCTTCACGTATACCATTAAAAATCAAAAACTTTAATTAGGGTTGAAAAAGAAAAGGGTAGAAAATGAGGTCTCACACGTGAGTGTGTAAAAATAGAGGTGAAAATACACGTCCTATACGTAAGCGAGTAAAAATAATTAGGGTTGAAAAAATAGCTGTTAAAAGGTCTTTAATTAGGGATAAAAAAAGGGTTGAAAATACACGCCCTATACGTAAGCGAGTAAAAATAGGTGTTAAAAAGGGCCTTCGAAAAGAAAGGATACGGTCTCACACTAGGGTATATAAAAATAAGGGTTAAAAATGCGGTTTCACACGTGGATGTGCAAAAATAGGGGTGAAAAAACACGTCCTATACGTAAGCGAGTAAAAATAATTAGGGTTGAAAAAGGGCCTTCGAAAAAAAAGGATACGGTCTCACACGAGGGTATATAAAAAGTAAGGGTTGAAAATGCGGTCTCACACGTGGATGTGCAAAAATAGGGTGGGAAATACCCCCCCACATACGTGGACGAGTAAAAAATGGCGACCAAGGTGCCCCCAGGTCACAAAACCAGTGGAGTGGGGAAGGTGTCTCCCTTCTACTACCAAATCAGTAAGCATTTACGCAAATATGGATATGCATTAGGTATTTATATTAGATCCAATCACTAGAGGATCTAAAGGACTACAATAATTGCCTCAAGTATTTCTCTGACTTCAACGTTGTGTAATGCCAAGAAACGTCAGCTTTTCTACAGACATTACTTATCACAAACAAAATGATGGTTGGAATTTTGGCGTCTTCGTGGTATACTACTATCACAGAATCCTACACGAACTGAATTGGAAAGATACCTTGGATACCGATACTGACCGAAGCCTCTTAAAGAATTTAAGCATTTCTAGAAGCATTGATTTAAAAGATTTAAGTTTGTATTATGTAGAAAATAACCGAGAAGTGGAATCTTCAACATTCCACAAATATTCATGCCACATATGTACAAAAGTGAAATCAAAAACTTGTAAACGTGAACTCTGTCATTTGAATAAATAAATATAAATAGGGCACGTATCGTTACAACCATTTAGCTTTATTATGTCATCAAGATGTGCGTTCTAACGAGATGTTGATCATTTAGCATTAGTTTAACAGATTTTTTGACATTTTACTCTCTAATATAAATCGTTTTGACGTTCGATTGCTACTTTTCTTTGTGTCACAAATTTTGTTACTTGTTTATTGTTTCGATATAGTCTTATTATAGGTCATTAACCAAAATATAAAATTCGACTAAACTTAAATTTAAATTTTATTGAACCCTATTAAATCATATTATTCGAATTTTACATAAAAATTAGAAGAGGTTGATTACATTGTAAAATTGAAATCGGTGGCACGTTTAATAAAGAAACCAAAATGATAAATGCTTTTAAAAAATAAGTTGTCCTTTTTAGTTAAAATTTGAAAATGTGATGGAACACTTTTCGCGGGTTGCAACAACTAAAGTCAAATTTTATATTTATTATAACTGGGAGAGGTTGATTATGTTTTAAAACTGAAATCGGTGGTACCTTTAATGAAGAATCCAATGATTAAGTCACTAATTTTTTTTTTAAATAATTTGATCTTTTTGTTAAAGTTTGAGTTTTGTGATGGAACGATTTTGGCGAGTGACGCCAATTAAAGTCGAATTTTACATAATTAGAAGAGGTTGATTATGTTTTCAAATTCAAGTCCGTGGCACGTTTAATCAAGAATACAACTATAAACACTTTTAAAACTTAAGTTGTCCTTTTTAGTTAAAATTTGAGATTTGTGATGGCACGATTTTCGCGAGAGGCGCCAATTAAAATCGGTGTTTACATAATAATTAGGAAAGGTCGGTTATTTTTTAAAATTGAAATCGGTGGTACCTTTAATGAAGAATCCAATCATGTAAATGTTTTTAAAAAATAATTTGCCGTTTTTGTTGGATGGAATGCTTTTGGCGTATAGCGCCAATTAAAGTCGAATTTTAAATAATGATTACAAGAGATTGATTATGTTTTAAAATTCAAATCGTTCGCACGTTTAAAGAAGAATCCAATGTATAAATGATTTTAACCCTAATCCGAGCAAGATAATTTTCAAACGTTACCGGGCAGTTCAGGCCTGTTAGGCCCGTCGTATCTAAATATTGTTTGTGCGGTAAGTGTTTATATAATTATGTAAACAATTGCTTATAAAAAATTATTTATTATAAACAGAAAAATCACCAATTAAGTTACAAGCTATTTACAACAGTTATTACACAATAACTTTGAAAGTTCTATACAAATACTTTGTTGACATTCACCACAATATTGTTCTTATTTACGATCCTTCTCTCTGGCACACAAGTAGCATCTGCTTCTGACACTTTCCTTAGCTTTAAGTTTTAATTTCTTTGAATAAGTTGGTTTATCACCTGCAAACTCATCCACACATGCTGTAACCTTCTCCATTGTCTTCTGCTGATATGCGCAAGCACTAAACTCTCAGATAGGGATACCAGAAATAAACGTCTCTTTTAATGTTTATTCTTGTTCCAATCTGATTTTAGATTGGTCCAAACAACATATGCAGTCACACCACTTACGTCTAAAAGATTCATGAAAAATGCAAATGACCAACGATTTGTTGTGCGTTTACTCATGTATTTAAGAATCATTTGGTGTAATGTATCCAACCACACTTGGTTTGATAGAAATACGTTACCATTTCTGGTCTGTTCTTAAAATCGACATTGAGTCCCTTAGTGTGATGCATAGTTGATAATATTATTACACCTTTGTTCTTTTTTAGTACCTAAGGTACCAAGGATGAATGTGGAGTGAAACCAAAAGTTGAGGTCTCTTCATCCCGTTTCTTGTTAGGCAAGAATTCTTGCGGTACAAATCGTTTGTTTTTTTTTCACAGTGCCAACGCACGTTAATCCATTCATCAATAATATTTTAGTTAATACATAATCTGTGAAATAATTAACAAACGTCACGTTTCTGTTTGTATTATAAAACGGCTCTATTAGCTGCTCAACCACACCATTTGCGAGACCCTTCGAGACTTGATTACCTTCTTTTCAAATGTAGGGAATACGACTTAGAGGATAATACGTTTGGGAATCTCGTGCCCACCAGAGCTTCATTCCATATTTGTCAGGTTTTGAGGATATGTATTGACGGAATGGGCATCGTCCACGAAAAGGTACAAGTTGTTCATCCACTGTTATATTATCTCCGGGTAAGTAATTCTCTTTGAAATTATTATTGACCATTTCCAAAATTTCTCGTATAGGTGCAAGTTTATTATCTTTTCTCCGTTGGTCGCGCGTTTCTTTGCTATCAAGGCACATAAACCGCAATAAATTGTTAAATCCTTTTAGTCCCATCGTTCCTCGAGAAATTGGAAAACCGTATAAAGCACCCCACAACACGTCATAGATAGTATAATTTACACTAAGGTGACCGGCAGTTAGTAACGTACCGAAAAAAGCACGAATTTCAATATCACATCGCGTCCAAAAAACGCCTATGAACATTCTGTTGGCTTCATTGTGTGTAAAACAATTTCAGAGACTATATCGTCGCCCATAAATAAACAGAAAGCATCAATCGTCTCGTCAATAGCTTTTCCCGGCTATATGATCACTTTAAGTAATTTTAATTTTATTATGTTGCACGAACGAGACCTACCTGCAGGAGAAGGTTGGCTGCTCCCCTCTGTACCGTCGTTAGAAGTGAATTGAGTTGTATTGACAAAATTTCCCGTTCATTTAGTTCTTGAATGTCATCAGTTTCACTAGCAGATGAAACATTATCTTCTTCTTCGCAATCACTTGATGAATCAGCTACGTGATGATTGCCGTCATCGTCGTTATTCGAAAGATTTCAACTATCTTCTCGAGTCCTGCTTGAGTCAACTTTAGGTTCATTATTAAGCAGCACAATCACACTCACAATTGTCTGTTATTGTAAAAACCAATAATTTTCAATAAATAACTTTATACAAACAACGCAGTAATTATGTAGATATATCATTACATAAATATAACGTTTAAAAGCAATTATATTTTGTTAAAGAATTTAAGGCTCATGAGGACCGCTTGCTAGGTAATGAGGATTTAATTGAGAAATGCTGATAAAATCAATATACAGAAAATAAATTCCATAATCTCTGGGTAATTAATAAACATCATTTTCGAGGAATTCTAGAATGCATTAACTTAAATTCCATTTATTAATAGAAATATTAAAGTTTTATCTCTTGTTCGGGCCTAACTGGCCCCCTTTGTCTGGATAGGGGTTAAAAATAAGTTGTCCTTTTCAGTTAAAAATTGAGTTTTGTATTGGAACTCTTTTCGCGAGTGGCGCCAATTAAGGTCGAATTTTACATAATAACTATAAAGGTTGATTATGAATGAGATTTGCGATTTAACGCTTTTCTTGGATAGTTAAAGTCAAATTTTACATAATAAGTAGAAGAGATTGATTATGTTTTAAAATTAAAGTCGGTAGCACGTTTAATGAAGAATTCAACGATATAAATGCTTTTAAGGAATACGTTGTCCTTTCTAGTTAAAATTTGAGATTTATCTTAGGGCGCTGTCCGCGTCACTTAACTAATTAAGAAATTTTGATTTTAGTTTATAGTGATTACGTTGTAAATTTAGCCCGCTATATTAGTTTATGCCGTAAATGTACAGTTTCCTCAGTTTTTTACGGTTTAAAGCGAAATAAAGAATATTAAAATCTATGGATGGAATCTATTGCTAATTTCACGTCAGCCGATTTACGGCATCATTATCGCTTAAAGATAATTACATTAATATAGGGAATACGTATATTATGGCAGAAAAAGTTTTTTGAAAGTAGATGGAAAAATACGTGCTGGTCCAAAACTAGAGCATTCGTACATCCGTTTTATGGGTGAATATAAGACTTTGGGTCACATGAGTAAATTAAATTCGGAACAGGTTATTATATAAGGTTTAACATATTATCTACCGCATCGTGGGATAATTAAGGAAGATAGCCATTCAACAAAACTAGCTTTTGATTCATCGGCAAAGAGCTCTAAAAATGTATCTCTTAACGATGTATTATGCGTAGGTCCAGATATACAAGAAGACCTTTTTTCCATTTTATTGCGATTCCGGGAACACAGGTACGTTCTAAAGGGCAATATAGCTAAAATTTATGGGCAGGTTAATATTGATAGTAAACAACCCGATCTACAGCGTAGTTTGTGGGGTGATAATCCTGATTCCAAGTTAGAATGTTATGCATTAAACGCAGTTATGTACGGGACAGCACGGGCAAGATTTTTACCCAGCCGGTCATTGCATCACGTTGCACACAACAAAGTTGATAATTTCGAATGAAAACTAGGTTTTTAAGTGGCGAAGAATTTAAATAATCTAGTAATTATTTCATTCTAGAAAACAATGTCGTTAAACCATTAGGAATGTTGTGGCGACGAGATACAGACACGTTTCAATATGCAGTAAATAAGAACGGAATTAGTCCAAAACGAATGAGCAAGGGCGTAATTTTATTATGAATTGGCCAGATTTGTGATCCACCAGGACCACTAGGACCAATGGTAATAAGGGCGAAATAATAATGGAAACCTTGTGGAAATTATGTTTAACCTGGGACTAATCACTACCTCAAGAACGTAATACGGAGTTTCTAAACTTCTTTCACAGTTTACAAGATCTAACGAAGATCACAACTCCTCGCCACATTTTAATTTGCAATTACGTGCACATTTAATTGCACGGGTTTACTGCTCCCTGCGAAAGAGCATACGGTGCTTGCTTGTATTTGCGTGTGATCGATTCGTACAATAACCGTGGTATAAAATTATTGTGTGCCAAATCAAGGGTTGGTACCATTAAAGTGATTTCGCTACCACGATTAGAGTTATGTGGGGCAGTTTTTCTGTCGCGATTCTTGACCAAAGCGGTAAATGTGATGAATTTAGATATAAATAAGGTATTACCCTGTATTGATTCACAAATAGTTATATCGCGATTAGCACGTGAGCCAAGTAGATGGAACACCTTCCTAAGCAACAGAGTTTCAGAAATTGAAAGCAACGTAGCTAACTGCATGTGGCGGCACGTTCGCTCAATTGACAAACCACAGGAATATGTCACGTGGATGTAGTCCAAACACTTTAATTAACTTAAACCTTTGGTGACATTCAAATGGAAACATGGCCCATTTTTGAGAATCATGTTTCAGATAATACACCTTGAAATAGAAACCCAACATTCGAAACAATTTCGAACATTTGCAATCAAGATGATGATGTGTTAGTCAGATTTTCCAATTTGCATAAATTAAAACGAATTGAAACTTATTGTTTAAGATTTTGTTACAATGAAAAGACACGTGCAGGGGATTTAAGCATTGCCAAAAGTGAAAACGCAACAATTGTGTTGATAAAGCTGGTCCAGCAACAATCCTTTTATCAAGAACTGAAAAATATAAAAAGGTACGGCAAGGCCAACAGAAACAGAAAACTATTATCATTATCTCCATTTTTGGATAAAGACGACATTTTTAGGCTTGGGGTAGATTAAAGAAATCAAATTTATGCTATGATACCGAATTTTAAGTATTATAGTCTGATAACGGTCATTTCACGGAATTAAGTATTTTAAAAGAACATAAACGGACCTTACATGAAAGAGCTCAGACGGTATTGTCTTCCATACGTCAAAAGTATTGAATTGTAAGTGAAACTGAAACAGTATTCGACCTGATATCGCCTCATGTGAAGATGAGAGAAATGAATCTAAGAATACAAAAGAAACCTGAAAAGGAAGATATAAAAGGAAGATGTCACATCTGTGAAAGAAAGGCACAATACAAGCCTGTTTTAGCGGCCGACAGCCCACCATATAGCACATTTCACCCCATACTCCACCGTACCAATGGTGTTATAAAATGTCACCGTACTTCCTCCGGGTTAAGAACTAGAAAACTAATAATGGTATACGTTTGTGCATGTATTCGTTTTAGATTCAAAGCAATATGTTTAGAGCTAGCGGGAGACGTTTTCACTTACGTATTTTAAATTCGCTTAAGATTCATTTCCCATTGCGGTTTGTGCAAAGATATATACAGTGGCAATGTATTAAGATTTGTGGGAGCTAGTAATCATATTAATTATCAAGAAAAATTAATTTTAGGGCTTAATAACAATCACAAGGTACGGAATTACTTACTGCAAAATGACATTACCCGCAACTTTGTTACTTCCAGGGCACCACAATTTGGGAGGCTTTGACAAGCGTCAATTAAAACCATCACATATCCATTCAACAGAGTCACTGGTAATGCACATCTCACATACGAAAATATTAATATCATTCTTCTTCAAGTTGAGGCCAATTTAAACGCTAGACCACTCTCCCCCCTTTCCATTGATCCCAATGAAGATGCACCTCTCACACCAAATCATTTCCTTATTGGTGCTCATTGGGGCACAGTTGCTGAGAGTACAGTAGAGCACATAAGTGACAATAGACTTTCAAAACATCAGCATATGCATAAAATGATGCTACACTTCGGGAAGAGTTCGAGTACAGAATATCTTCATAACCTTCAACAAAGGAGTAAGTGGATGATACATGATCCCAATATCATCAAGTCTGGACTTCTGGTACTGCTAAAGGAAGATGGAACCCATTTCAATGGAAAACAGGGCACATAATTGACACCTCTTCTTGACAAGATGAAGTTATACGTGTAGTGTTGGCGAAAAAATCGTGTGGTGTGTTAAAACGCGCGGTTTCAAAAGTTTGTGTTTTACCTACAAACAATTAGTTATTAAGCATTTAATAACCATTGAAAGCCTAGACCTCCCAAGCCGGGCGGTATGTTTAGTTTTTAATTTAGTTTTGGCTGTAATTATGTGTGTGGGTTCGTGTAAATGTTGTACGGCATTGAACAGTTAAAATCAAGTTATGTACACTGTGGTAGTGCAGTGTACTAGACGGAGAGGGACTTGGGTTTTAGTGCTTGCTAAAATGGTTAATAATTTTAGTGTCGTATCTATAGACATCATCATACAGTAAACGTCAGTAGTCCATATTTAGTTAGTGTAGTGCCATTTTGTTATTAAAATCAGTTTCTTGTAATAACTACAGTGTTTTATTTCATTCGAATAAAATCAGTGAGTCGTCACATACCTTCAAAGATTACGCTATTTCCGACAAATCTACCTCGCCTAACTAAAGAATAACTGTAAAAACAGTTTAAACAAAAGTCAGACAATTATAAACTCAGTTCCTTTGTCCTTAATCATATGACGTTTGAAGTTACAAATTAGGTTAAATGTTATTTAGCATTCGTAGCATTTCCGGTTTGATAGGAAATTGCAACTCTTGATTTTTAAATGCAACACCTTGGGTTAGAAATGATTTTATGTTTAAAATAATATCACACATATGCATATCTAAAATTACTCCTTAGCGAGATATTTCACTTACTACTTTTCTTGATTTAATTAAAATAGCGATTGCCTTGAAACAATGTACCCTTATAAACAAGAACTAAAAATCGACACTTGTGGTAACAGCGTATTTTTAAATGAATTTTTCAAATAATGAAAAGGTTTACATGTTGGCAGTTTATTTTTTGTATAGAAAGAACTCCAGAGAAGCGCTAAGACTGTGTGCACAAAGGTACCCAGATAGAAATCTACCTGGGATTAAAACATTTTCGCGACTTGAAAAAGCGTTACGGAGTAAAGGCAGTTTTCAAAAATGTAGAAGAAATAGAAGGAAACGCGCTGTACATTATTTGAGGCACATCCTGATATGTCTACAAGACGACCTGCAACCATGTGGAGACCCACAAAGAAGATTAGAGTTTTGTAACTGGTTACTGGAAACTATTAAGGATGATAAAAATGTTCTAAATATGGTTTTATGGTCAGACGAGTGCAATTTTTCGAATAATTGAATATTTAATAGAAAAAATTGCCACTACTGGTCAACCGAAAATCCTTTCTAGGCACAAGACAGAAATTATCAAAATAGATTTTCTATTAATGTTTGGTGTGGTAATTTTAATAATAACATTGTTCGTCCATTTTTTATAACGGTACCCTTACAACACAAAAATATTTAGATCCTCTAACAAATCATATAGACGCTGGTTGGATAATCTTCCATTAAATTTAGGAGCAAAGTGTTATTACCAACAAGATGGTGCACTTGCCCACAATGCTGATTTGGTGAGTCAACATTTGAACCGTATGTTTGGTAATAAGTGCATAGGAACCCACGGCCCTATACCATGGCCACCGAGATCACCGGACATGAATCCGCTCGACTTCTTTCTGTGGGGATATTTGAAGAACATTATTTACAAAGAAAATAAGATAAAGTCCGAATGCTCCAAACCAAAATTGATCATCAGGTTTTAGGTGACATCGACAGACGAAAATTGAGCCTTTTTTAACGAAATATTCAACGTCGGGCAGAAGTGTGCTTACGATACCAAGGAAACAATTTCGAACACTATCTGTAATACTAAGCAGTCTATTCATTGTGCAACGTTAATGTAATTTATACTCTTAGCTAATTGTGTTACTTAATTTATTTGGGTTACTTACTTGTTTAATGTTTCAGGGCAATCCTGATTCTGCTATCACAATTGAAAATCAAAAGTGAAATATCTCGGTTATGCATACCTGCATGTGTGATATTATTTTAAACAAACAACTATTTACAATCCAAAAATTTAAAAACCAAAAGTTGGTGTAATCTCATATGTGTGTGCATGTGTACGGGTGCGCGCGGGCGCGTGTATGCGCGGTTGCGTGCGTGTGTGCGTGGGTGGGTGGGTGAGTGTGTGCATTGGTGCGTGTGTGCGTGTGTGGGTGTGTGCGTGTGTGCGTGTGTGCGTGTGTGCGTGTGCATGTGTGTGCGTGTGTGCGTGAGTGCGTGTGTGCGTGTGTGAGTGTGTGCGTGTGTGCGTGTGTGCGTGTGTGCGTGTGTGTGTGTGCGTGTGTGCGTGTGTGTTCGTGTGAGTGTGTGTGGGTGTGTGGTGTGGGGTGTGGGTGTGGGTGTGGTGTGTGTGTCGTGTGTCGTGTGTGCGTGTGGGTTGCGTGTATGGGCGTGTGTGCTGTGTGTGCGTGTGTGCGTGTGTGCGTGTGCGTGTGTGCGTGTGTGCGTGTGTGGTGTGTGCGTGTGTGGTGTGCGTATGTGCGTGCGCGTGTGCTGTGTGCGTGTGTGCGTGTGACGTGTGCGTGTGTGCGTGTGTGCGCGTGTAGTGCGTGTGCGTGTGCGTGTGCGTGTACGTGTGCCTGTGCGTGTGCGTGCGCGTGAGCGTGTGCTGTGCGTGTACGTGTGCGTGTGCGTGTGAGTGCGCGTGCGCGTGTGGCGTGTGCGTGTGCGTGTGCGTATACGTGTGCGTGTGTGTGCGGGTGCATGTGGTTGTGTGTGCGTGTGCGTGTGCGTGTGCGTGTGCGTGTGCGTGTGCGTGTGCGTGTGCGTGTGCGTGTGCGTGTGCGTGTGCGTGTGCTGTGTGTGCGTGTGCGTGTGCGTGTGTGCGTGTGCGTGTGGTGCTGGTGTGCGTGTGCGTGTGTCGTGTGCTGTGTGCGTGTGCGTGTGCGTGGTGCGTGTGCGTGTGCGTGTGCGTGTGCGTGTGCGTGTGCGTGTGCGTGTGCGTGTGCGTGTGGTGTGCGTGTGTGCGTGTGTCGTGTGCGTGGTGTGCGTGTTGCGTGTGTGGTGTGGTGTGGTTGGTGCGTGTGCGGTGTGTGTATGTGTTGGTGTGGTGTGTGTGTGTGCTGTGTGTGTGTGTTGCGTGGTGTGCGTGTGCGTGTGTCGTGTGCGGTGTGTGTGTGGCGTTGGCGTGTGCGTGTGCGTGTGCGTGTGCGTGGGTGTGTCGTGTGTGTGTGCGTGTGCGGTGGTGTGCGTGTGGTGTGCGTGTGCGTGTGCGTGTGCGTGTCGTGTGCGTGGTGGCGTTTGCGTGTGCGTGTGCGTGTGCGTATGCGTGTGCGTGTCCGTGTGAGTGTGCGTGTCCGTGTGCGTGTGCGTGTGCGTGTGCGTGTGCGTGTGCGTGTGCGTGTGCGGGTGCGTGTACCTGTGCGTGTGCGTGTGCGCGTGTGCGTGGGTGTGTGGGTTTGTATGTGTATGTGTGTGTGTATGTGCGTATGCGTGTGCGTGTGCGTGTTCGTGTGTGTATGTGTATGCGTGAGCGTTGGCGTGTGCGTGTGCGTGTGTTTGTGTGTGCGTGTGCGTGTGAGTGTGCGTGTGCGTGTGCGTGTGCGTGTGCGTGTGCGTGTGCGTGTGCGGGTGCGTGTGCCTGTACGTGTGCGTGTGCGCGTGTGCGTTTGCGTGTGGGTTTGCATGTGTATGTGTGCGTGTGGTGTGTGTGTGTGTGTGTGTATGTGCGTATGCGTGTGCGTGTGCATGTGCGTATGTGTATGCGTTCGCGTGGGCGTGTGCGTGTGCGTGTGCGTGTGTTTGTGTGTGCGTGTGCGTGTGCCAGTGCGTGTGCGTGTGCGTGTGCGCGTGAGTGTGTGTGTGGGTGTGGGTGTGGATGTGGGTGTGGGTGTGTGCGTGTGCGTGCGCGCGCGTGTGCGTGCGCGTACGCGTGCGCGTGTGCGTGTGCTGGTGTGTGTGCGTGTGAGTGTGCGTGTGCGTGTGCGTGCGCGTGTGCGTGTGCGTGTGCGTGTGCGTTTGCGTGTGCGTGTGCGTGTGCGTCTGCGTTTGCGTGTGCGTGTGCGTGTGCGTGTACGTGTGCGTTTTCGTGTGCGTGTGCGTGTGCGTGTGCTAGTGGGTGTGCGTGTGCATGTGCGTCTGCTTGTGCATGTGCGTGTGCTGTGCGTGTGCGTGTGCGTGTGCGTGTGCGTGTGCGTGTGCGTGTGCGTGTGTGTGCGTGCGTGTGCGTGTGCGTGTGTGTGCGTGTGTTTGTGTGTGTGTGTGTGTGTGTGTGTGTGTGAGTGCGTTTGTTTGTTTGTTTGTTTGTTTGTATACATACTACAAAGGAAGAGTACGGATGACGGACCGTGAGGTAAATATCTGATGTGGAACAACACACGCCCTTCCTTTATCTTGAGGAAAGAAATTTCAAAGCTGACTGTATTCCAAATATGTCGTAAAGTTGTAAATGTTGTTTAATTAAATTTAAAGTTTATTTGGTTTCTTACAAAAAATTAACATAAAGAAGAGTTATTTAAAATTGATTTATCTATAGAGAAATGTGTCTGCACATTGTCTATAAAGTTTATTGTTATTCAGATATTGAAGAAAATTTAATGAATACTTAAGTTCTTAGCTGACAAATTAGGAATAGGGAAGATAAGCACAACGAATAGGTTATAACTTGGTATGTATGAAAATAACAAATGTGTGTCTTATACTTTTCTACGTAATACATTAAGTGTTCATTTAGTAACCGAACCGGTTGTTTGTACATTGTTTTGTAAAAGCTTAGCGAAATATCTAATGATCACCAGGAGATTGCAACCAGTGGAAACTCATTTTCAATTTTTCTTATTGAGGGCCAAAAATCTTTAATATATTGTTTTTGCAAATTTACCTTGGACATCAATATGACTGTGTCAGTGATCTGGAAAAATGAATTGCAAGTTATGATACATAAAGTTTCAAAATTGATTGAAGATAATTACAATTGCACAGTTAAGTGCAAATGTATTACCGATACAAAACTATATTTCGATAACGATAGTTGCAGTAACTGGTATATACAAAATGTCGAAACTTTTGACGGAAGACCAAGAGTTTTATTTTAAAATATTTTAGTAGAGGTACAGGAAATGCGCATTATAAAATAGGTATATTTAATATATTATATGTACATAATCATAAATATAGAAATATGTCTAAATTTTTGAGTTATGGAATTGTCTCATTAAAGGGATAAGGTTTGTGGAAAGACAAACCTCGGAGAACTTACTTTTTTGGTAGGTGTAATAACTATTATAAATTAGAGAAGCAGGTATGTATCATTTTCAGCATAACATAATCTCTCTAGGGTAGTTTTCTTTATCCTTTATATAACATGGAGGTTTTTATTAGACCAATGTAAATAAGTAGTTCTAGTTGTTAAAAAGGAATGTGATTGCAAGCTTGTTTATTGATTTTTGTATATCGCACAATGCAATAGCGGCCAACGCAATTGAGTTATTTGAGTGACACATTTATTATGGTTTATAATTACTTTTCTTTAAAAATTTATATGCACCTTTAAAATCTTTAAGAAAGTACTCCAATTTATTATTTAATTCCGTTAGATATTTGACCAGACGATATCGGTGGAAAATATGAACAAGAATATCAGCATTAAAATTACCTCAACTAATACTGGTATTATTAAAAAATGTGTCCTACTCATTTAAATAGAAAGCGATGGGAAACGATAGGTAATTAAAGTTTTGTTGTAGATGTTTTATAATTTTCAGAATTTCTAACCATACAGTGAAAAACTGTGAAATAGTACGTATTACTTTTGTTGTACGAAATTTACATAAGACCTGCACTGTAATACCATGCTTTATTTTGCCTCTCATTAATGCAACAAGTACGATGAGGAAAATTTTGCATTTTCCCCATCAACTGAGCTTAATAAGGTGTCGTATCATTAACTGAATTGATTGTACGTAATATCCAAATAACTGAAGCAGATTCTCATAAAGACAACACGTTTATTTTGTTTGAATTCCTTAGGTTTTGTGACACATTTACAATTCATTCTAGATTGCTAGACATGCTAAAACATGATTAGTCTTGGATAGACCAATGCCTCGTGAAATATTCTGAAATATTTCATTTTTTTCAAATATGAGGTTTGTTGTAATTGTTTAGTTGTTTTATTATATGGGCATTGATTATATCGCTTTAACTTACATTTCAAGGTAAATATTTTGTCCTATTCATTCTCCTTACGCTATAATGCGTTATCTCTTTATTGTCTTAATCTTATGAATATACTGTTCCATACTACTTCTTTCAACAAGATTTGTTTTGATTATACCTTTAAATTCCTATCATTGTTACACTCGTATTTTTTTCTAAGATTTAAAACTTAAGGTCGCCTTGTTTTCTGAAGTGTTATATTTGTCACGTTTTTATCTATCAGCTTCTTCAAAGAATTGAATTTAAAAAGGATGTTTACTTGTCCAAAACTTTAACTTTCTGGTTTTACTGGAGCCATCGCCCTTGTCTATGTAAACATTTTCATTGTAGTGGAAAAAATTACCAATTGATACCAGTAATATCGCCTGAATTCCTCATAGAGTTGTACTTAATCTAAGCAACTCGATGGGGAATCATTGTATTTCTGCCCTTTAATTATGACGAATGTTTGCTAGATGTGACCCTGTATCGATTTTGATATCACGATCATTTACGTTAGAATGAAGCGAAGTCTGCTCTAACGTTTATAAAAACCTTTCTCTGAGTGAAAACGATGGTTTTGAAATTTAACGCATTTCTACAAGAATGTTTTCACTTTAGTTGTCATCAATTCTATTATTCCAGTGCTAACTGAGTTTAAACAAATTAAGCAGTGCAGTTACCTTACGGATACCTCCCTCAAGTCTAGGTTAGCTAGATACTTCTTCTCCTACAACAGATATCTTGAAACATCTAGAAATTTATGTTTCTACACTTTTGTTTTTTTAGCGTTATTGCTAGTCGTCTTCTACTGTTTGCTATTGGATTTGTTCTAATATAGGACTGTGTTTCCTCGATGACGTATTGTTACGGATGAGTAAAGCCTGGTGTTACTAAACCTTATTGTGGTGTACTCAAAGAAACAGGAAAATTTTCTCCAGCGTCTTCTGCCCTAGAGGAAGATATTTTGATATCTATAACCTCAGATATTCCTTTCTTGGGAATTTCTCAAATTTGCTTGCCAATCTTCGTAACTATGAACGCCCTGTATTAGTATATGTGTCTTTGGATTTGTTACATTCTTAGTGATTCCGACACAATCTTGAAACAGTTTGGATAGAATCCTTCCGCCGTTTAGGTATTTATCCGTGCACATGGCAATAAGTATTGGGGTATCGGTTACCCTGAAATGAAAGATGTACAGGAACTCATGTTCTGAAGTAGCTCAACAATTAATTCTGGGCATTGATTTTTGACGATATACTTTAATCCCTGACTAATTTTCAATGAACGTTCAGCAATGTTCCCTTTCTGGACACCATTTCATCTTAGCATTTAATTTTTTACTTCGATCTTCCTTTTTCTGAACAAACTTCTTTAAACATTTTTTTCATTGAAACTCCTTTTTGTAATGTAGTTCACTTAAATAGCATTTTGGAGATGCGCTATAACATTCTACTGACCGATGCAAGCAAATAGTTTTTGTACCATTAGCTTCCGTTGGAAGTTATCTTTGTAAATCGCAACTTAAGTGTCTCAGTCATCTTGCAAATAAGGATTATAATACTGATATAAATCGTTGATTTAGGGAAAATTTCTACACATAAGATTCATTATAACAACGATGCGAAATGTAGGAGAATTGGAAAAGACCCTCAGTTCAGAAATTTACATTCTCGAATTTTGTGAGGAAATGAAGTGAAAGTATCATTGGAAAAGAAACCAGCGTTATAAAGAAGCTAAAGAGAACTTAAATCTCAGAAAAAAAGCGAATATAACAGCATTTTTGGTTGGTTAATTATATAGCGTGCTTTATTTGGTTGTTCCAGTTAATATTGAGGTTTATTTAAAATAAAATCTTTTTGATATTAGTCAAAAGTTCAAAAATACTGATTTGACTAACTTACAGTTTGCTAAAACAACCACAATTCATAAATACAAAGGCTTCTATTTTACACGCAAGATCTGACTTACCAGAAATACCTCTCTTAATGGAAACACCTATGTCAAAAAAGGGTTATAGATTTATAAAACAGAGTCTAACGTCCGTTGAAGGAAAAATTTATGTTTGAAAATATATTTTAAAAACAATACATCATTTGTGTAAACACATTTTTTACCGGTCGTATTCTTCAACCGTAATTCGTTATGGTTTTGAGATGCGCCCTGTTCCTGTACCTCATCTCTTTCACGGTTTTTAAACCGTTTTAAACCGTGTGTTCATTATTATTAATCTAACCTAATATTGTACCTAACCCAAACCAGAGAGGCGAAAGAGGTAAGAGCATGTGAAAGGGGACAGAGACCACAGAAGCGAGAGTGACGAGGGAGACCAGAGAGCCGAGTACGATCAGTTTCTATTAAAGAAAACATTTGCTAGTTTAAAAGTACACCACTCAATGGAATCACAGCAAATATGCTTTTAAAAACAAAATGTAATCTAACTAGTGGAGATATGCTCGGCTTCGGAAGACGAAGCAGTGGAGAGGTGGGTGTCGGGAAAACAGATTTCGTTGAAAGCATCGCATCGCAAAATTTTACCTATATGAAAAATAATCGAAAATAAGTCGATTATAGCACTTTCAGTTTTCAACTTCAGAGCTCCAGCCTATTATACATTTACTTAGATTTAGCATATCGTGAGAAAGATCCGACTGCCTGACGTAACTCAAAAAGGTTACTAACAATGTACCTGTTTTGTGTAAATTTATCACTACAGGTTTATGCATTGTGTACGCTTCTTGTTTCTGTAACCACGCTCTAATATCCTCCCTAGGGCCATGTTTATAAATCTAAGCTACTTTTTATGGTAGAGGTATTTCTGCTAAGACGGCTGCGAAGATTCTTTCGGCGACCCCCATTCCAAACTTCCACGAAGATAACCGATCATATACAAACATTGAAGAGTGCGCCCGCGCACAACACCATGATGATGATAGCGACGAATCACGGTCGAAGAAGAAGAAGGCCGATAAAAAAGTGTGATTAGATAAATGATGTATTGTTTTTAAAGAGAGCGAGAGAGCAAGAGAGCGAGAGAGCGAGAGAGCGAGAGAGCGAGAGAGCGAGAGAGCGAGAGAGTGAGACAGCTAGAAAGCGAGAGAGCGAGAGAGCGAGGGAGCGAGAGAGCGAGAGAGCGAGAGGAGAGAGCGAGAGAGCGAGAGAGCGAGAGAGCGAGAGATGGAGAGAGCGAGAGAGCGAGAGATCGAGAGAGCGAGAGATCGAGAGAGCGAGAGAGCGAGAGAGCGAGAGAGCGAGAGAGCGAGAGAGCGAGAGAGCGAGAGAGGCGAGAGAGCGAGAGAGCGAGAGAGCGAGAGAGCGAGAGAGCGAGAGAGCGAGAGAGGGAGAGAGCGAGAGAGCGAGAGAGCGAGAGGGCGATAGAGCGAGAGAGCGAGCGAGCGAGAGAGCGAGAGAGCGAGAGAGCGAGAGAGGGAGAGAGCGAAACAGCGAGAGATCGAGAGAGCGAGAGAGCCAGATAGCGAAAGAGCGAGAGAGCGAGTGAGAGAGAGAGCGAGGGAGCGAGAGAGCGAGAGAGCGAGAGTGCGAGAGAGCGAGAGAGCGAGAGCCTAATATAAGTTCCTAGACGTGTCTTACAAGTTAGTATCCCAGTCCCATTATTATAATACTATTTTCAACCAATGGGGCCACGACAAGAGGGCGCTAACCCTGACACAGGTTCCTATACATGTTAGCAATAGAGCACCCTTATTATAATACTATTTCTTGGGAATTCCCAAGGTCAAATAATGAAAATGGCGCCTCCCTTCTACTAAATAGTATGGATACCATTTTCAAGAATAATAAAATTTTAGAGAAATTTGTTTGATGAAAGTTTGTCGTACAGTAAACAAGTAAGCCCTTAAATATTAAAAACGATGTCTGATATATTATTGACTTTATTGGAACCGTACATTTTGTAAAGCTAATTTAATTTTAGATAGGCTTCCCTTACAAAAGAGGAACATAACTGGTAAAGCGTTTATTTGGATGTCTAGGAGAAATATACAAAGACCTACCGAAAGTGGAAACGACCAGTCTATTTTTTTTACAAAATACCAAAGCATATTAAATCGGACATTTTCTCCTTACTTGTTTGTTATTTGGTTGTTTACATATTCTAATAGTTTCTCACCGTAAACGAACACAATAATGAGTTTGCCTTGACACAATTTACATATTATCAATGTATACAATTATTATAATGTATACTTTTCTACAAGAACAAGATAACTTATGCACACAAGGTAATAAAGGATTTGTAGCATATATTTTATTTTTTAATTGTTCTTGAATCTTCCATTTCGGTTTGAAAATAGTCCTAATTTAGTGGTTAATTGATATTTTTTAAGTATTATCGTAACCTTAGTTATGAAGGAATTATGCTCTTCCAACATTAAACTGTGCTTATTCGTTACGAATGCGACGCGGTTTAGGTATGTCACTAATGTCTTTAAGGGAGTAACCATTAGCTTGTAGAGATGTTTTTAAATAAATTCATTTAAAGAAACCATGATGACAAATTCGTTTAGTTCGAGTCACTAGACCTTTAGGTACACTAATTTTTTGACATGGATGGTGATTTGGTAGTATATGAAGGCAGTTTTCGGTCTCTGGGCCATCGATAAACCGTAATAAACAAAGATAATCTTGTTCTTAGCAATACATCTGAAGATGGTAAACTTCCATTCGCTACTCTTTTAATAGTAAATTGAATGCTTGAATGAATACCATTTATAATATCTGAAAATTCATTTAGTGTTTTTTCTCAATGTGTCCCAATTACATCTCTATATCAAGTTAAAGGCTATTTAGGAGCATTCGTTTGTGCGAATGTTTCAAACTATTCTGTTGAAAGCCACAGATGTATACATACTACAGATAGCTCGTGAGATAGGGAAATTTGGCAACGTAAAATACACTCTTGTAGCTAGCGCAACGTGCGTTGAATTTTTTAATCTCTGGTGTAGGTTTGTTTCTGTACTTATTTCAGGGCGAAGCGACCTACGTAATCTAGAGGCAGTTTTCCTGATGGTGCTTAACTTGAGATTTACTAGATCATGATGGTATATACATATTTTCGTGACATACTCGTATTATGTTACCGTCAGTTTTCAGTTCTTGCAGTAATTTAATATTAGAAATTGAATGATAATCAGCGAATTCTATTCAAGAAAGTGACACCACAGATGTATACACACGTATGTACATCTGTGTTACACATTCGAAATTCCCAACGTTCCAAAATAAAAGGAGAAGCTAAACTAACATTTTGCTGATGACGTATGGAAATTATAAAACACTCCGTGGGAAATGCAGTTTGACTCTAAATACAATAAGTATTCGATACATAGTTTTTTAATTTGCTCTGGTGGAGAATTATAATATTAGATGTAACATACACCCATATTTTCTGGAAATATGGAGATTATTGCATAATAAAAAGTAGCCCGTAAATAAGTCGTTTGCAACTAAATAAACTACCAATCTATAGCTACGATTCCCATCCCTTGCAAAAAAATATTTTGTGTATTGTTACCTATTTACATTCCATTGCGGTCTATCATACCTAATCACTATCAAACGTGCAATTTTTTCAGAACTAAGGGATTATAAAAAATATAGCTCGTAAACTTTTAAGATAATCCTGTCCGACACTGGTTTCTTGGGAGCACATGATAGGAACATTTTCATATCTTCAAATGAACTGAATTTTATTATTATTATTATTATTAATCATTTATTACTCAACAGATTTTCATCCAGTTACAGAGTAATGAACAGTCAAAAACAATATTATACGTATACAGATAATAAAGCACAAGTAATGTATATTACAAACATTGAACACTAAATTATTAAAATATTAAAATTTTAAAATAGTATCACAAAAGAATAATTTGTTCGTTAGCAAATTAATAATATTACATAAATGACTACATAAATAGTTGTGTTGTAAGCTATTCTGTTTTCAGTGTCCCTAACATACTTTTGAATTCATTAAGCGTGGTACAAAATAGATCGGCATTCGAGCAAAGTTTATTGTAGAGAAAACACATTTTATAAATAGGATCGCTTCTAAAATTATTTACATTTACTACTGGAAGGTAAAATAAATTTGAATCTCTTAGTTGCCGTAGAGGTACATTGAACATGATGAAATTTAAATTGCTTGGGTCATCTATTAGGTTAGTTAGCAGTTTAAAGAGATGTAGAAGTATGTGTTTTATTCTGCGTGAATTCAATGAAGGTACACCAAATTCATTTAACAGCTCTAAGTATGGATAATTTCGAGCTGGGAATTGTTTTATAAAGTACACATATTTTAAAAATTTTCTTTGTATTTTTTCGATACTGCGGACTGGGTACACATAAAATGGAGACCAGATCAGGCTAGCATATTCTAAATTAGGTCTGATTAAATTATAATATAATACAAGCAAACAATCAATATTAGTAAAATTTTTAGTATTGCGAATAATGAACCCAATAAATTTCAGACTTTTGTTAATTATAGAGTGTATGTGAACATTAAAACTTAAGTTACTATCGAAGATGACCCCGAGGTCCTTAAAGGATGCGCTACGCCTAATCAAATCGTTATTTAATTTATAATTGTACTCCAGTGGTGTTTTCTTATTAGTAAATGATACTATTTCACATTTTTTTATATTAATGGTCAGTTTGTTTTGGTCACACCATTCAAAGATGTTATTGAGATCTCTCTGTAAGTTACTAGCGCAGTTTATGTTAGATATCTCGCTGAAGATTTTTATATCATCAGCAAAAAGTAATTTATTATTAGTGATAACTGACGTTATATCATTAATAAACAACGTAAATAATAGCGGCCCAAGTACAGATCCTTGAGGCACGCCACTACTCTGGGGGAACGTCTCTGACTGATATCCATTATGTTGAACAAATTGGAACCGATTAGTCAGATAAGATGATATAAGAGTAGTTGCATCTACAGAAAAATTAAATGTTTGTAGTTTTTTTATTAAAATGTCATGTTGTATGGAGTCAAATGCTTTGCTCAGATCTAGGTAGAGAACATCACATTGTGACCATTTATTTAAACAGGAAGCAATAAAATGTGTGATAAAGCACAAATTTGTGGTGGTAGATCTACCTTTTATAAAACCGTGCTGATGTACAGTCAGAGACGTACTTACTTGATTGTAAATATTATCAAACAATATATATTCAAAAATCTTTGAAAAATTGCAAAGTATAGAAATTGGGCGATAATTTTTAATTTCACAGCGATCTGTGTTTTTAATATTGGTTGCACTCTAGAAATTTTCCATAAATTAGGAAACACCGAGGTTTTTACAATTAGATTAAATATATAAACTAGGGAATCAGCTAAGATATGTGAGAAATCCTTCAACACCACTGCTGGTATATGATCTGGGCCACAACTAAAAGTAGATGGGAGACGTTTACATGCGTTAATGACAACCTGTAAAGTTATTTGTGGTATACCAACGATGTCGTTATCACACTTGTTATATTCATATGTAGTACTCACTAACGAATTGATTGAAGGATCATGACTGTCCACGTAAATACTAGCAAAGTAACCTGCAAATGCATTCGTAACCTGTTCTGGTGTAGTAAAAACAGAGTCACCATTCTTAAAAACAGAAGAATTGCTCGTAGATTTCTTTTCATTTAAATAAGACCAAAAAAGTTTGGGGTTTGATTTCAAACAATTTTGTGTTCTACTGATATAGTTTTTATAATCGGTACTTATGCTACGCTTAGAGTGGGCACGAACGCGGTTAAAATTGAGTTTAGCAAGTTTGTTATTTCTGTTGCGAACTACTTTGTTATAATAGCTTTGTTTTATCTTAATCAAGTTTATAGTATGCTTACTAAACCAGGAAGGAAAAGAGTTTCTTAGATAATGACATTTCGGAACATAAGTATTAAATACATTAATTAAAATATTATTGAGGGCTAGAGTGGCTAAGTCAGGAGAATCATAACTAGTGATGCTGGAGTAGTCGCATTTTGAAATCGCATTATACAGCAGCCGTAAATCACATTTACGAAAATTAAACTTTAGTTGATGTTGGTTCCTTGTAAATTTGGGTTTAATTATGTGACCATTACAGTGGATTTCTATAGTTGGATGATGCCGCTCTTCGTATATAAGTGGATGAATAGTTTTAGTAACTTGTGGCTCAAACACGGATATATTATTTACAAAAACCAGATCTAGTACAACATTATTAACATTCCTGATGTTATTTATTTGCGAAAAGTTTAACAATGACATGAAATTTAACAATACCTTTTTATTTGAACTAGAATTAGTATTATGTAATTCAGGAACATTGAAATCACCAACTAAAATAACATTGCAGTCAAGGGTTTGTAAAAATGATTCTAAAGCCGTTATTGTTAGACTGAATTTTGGTTGGCTAGTAGCCGAAGGAGGAATATAAATTCCAGCGATAACACATCTTTGATGATCGATTAATATCATCACTGCTAAGAAATCGACCTCGGGAGGCAATTTATTTAATAAATTAACTGGGATACTTAGAGCGTTCGCATTGTAAAGCGACTTAACTGCTATTAAAATACCACCACCTCTAGATAAGCTACATTTTACCAAATTTCTATCTTTCCTAAATATACGGTAATTAATATTAAGTAACTCTGCATCATGAATGTCACATTTTAACCACGTTTCAAATAAACTAATGAAGTCATCATAAGTATGTAAACACGATGATTTATAAAGTTCAGTAATTTTTGTGTTCAACCCTCGAACATTTTGATAATAAATTGAGAAATTTTTACTATTCGAGAACTCAGCCGATGTTAGGAGAAAATTGCTAGAAGTGGTTCTTCAGAGTTTAAAGATTCATTAGCGGTGCATGACTCACTACTACCGGTCAACGATCGATCAACATAGTCTAATATATCGCTGCTAGATTCTCTTGCATTGGTATCGCACGATTCGACATTACCGGACATAATATTACTTCGTTTTATGTTACTACTGGTACCTTTACAGTTTGTTATTACTAATTTCGAGTTATGCGGCCACTGATTCAGTACAATGTTCTAGAAACTACCACAGATTTTGTGTTTACCAGTCAATTTAAGATGTAGACCATGTTTTGTATAATCATTATGCTCAAGAATTGAATTTACATTTAAAAAATACATGCTTTTGTATCTTTCCCTATACAATCTTACTACATTAAACATTTTGACATTAACATTATAAATACTTCGATTTAGATGCGAATTGTCAAATCTGTAAGGTACAGCACATAAACACAGGTTTGTGAATTTGGCAATAGCGGAGATTTTGTGTAACTGTTCAGATTTAATTGTATCATTAGGGGCACTAATGTTATTTGTACCAGCCAGACACAAAACATAATCATTTCTATTAAATAAAAATGTTTTGGTAAATATATCTTCAATTACGTGATCAAACAGTGCGTTGGGATAAAAAAAAGATTGAATTTCGAATTTATCATAATTTAAATAATTCCTTAATAGAAGCGCGAAATCTCTACCATGACTATCAGCTAAGATTAAAATCTTACGTTTGGAAACCACATCTTAATTGCAGTTATATTGTGGTTCCTTTGGGAGTTGCTCATCTTATTAACACTTAAACTATCTTGAATGAGCGGCTGCTTAGTATTGTTGGTTGTACTAATGACATTGCTAGTGTTACTTACTGAATAAGTATTTTCCGTGGTTTCAGAGTTATTCAAGACACTTTTTTCTTTGATATTACTGGTTTCTTGTTGGTCTAATAGATTTTTACTATCATTGCAATTTAATGAGGTCTTAAGCAGTTTAATTCTTTTGGTAAGCTTCCCAACCAGAAACTCTAATTGTTGCACCCGTTTTACGAGAAAGTGTAGTTGAGAGATTGAATACTTCTTATTTGTCTTCTTTTTTTTACCGCTTTGATTGATAACGTGTTGCTTGACGTCACAATTTTATCGGCAACATCCAAAATTATTTCGTTGTTGCTGATAGCTTCCGTAGGACAGTCTAAAGCTTTTTTAAGGCGATCATATAGAACTTTTTTAATTCCTGTGTGAGGTAGTTTTCGTTTTTTGAGTTCGTTTTTTAATTCAATGTAATTTAAATTAGAAATATCTAAATTCATTGTTACAGTTCAAAGTCAGAGAGTTTGGCATTGACCTTGTTATTATATCACCATTTTAAATTTGCAATTTATTATTTTACAGTTATCACACTACACAGGCACACACTGATTTAAATACTATTCTACCAAAACACACTACGATAACATAATACACAATAGGGATAATTATAGCAAAAATTATTTGTTTGAGTATTAATTAAAATACTTATTAAACGGTCAGAGGCACAGAACCAACACGAACACCAACACGTATTATACAAAAATGTATATCATTACAATAGTACTCATTAACAACATTTTGGGAATATTTAATTAAATACTATGTGCTATTTTAATTATTGTGTTTAAATCGTTCCTTTACGATACCGAACCAAAAAATTTAGACACTTGTATTGGGCTGTCAGGAAAGTTCTCAGGGTTTTAATTGGTAAACTGTATGCAACCACAACTTTCTTAGCACTGATTGGATGTAGTCCAAATTAGCAATATTCGAATCAGCACACTTTTGCCAACGGGATACTAGTTCTATTCGCTATTCCATCAGCGAAAAAATTGGGTGCTCGGGATTCGACAAGTCCACGAAGGCCGTTTCGCCTGGTCCTGATTGGCAAGGTTCTACCGGCGAGAAAGTTGTCAAAGTGTTTGAAAAGGTGGTAGTCGGTTGGTGCAAGGTCTGTGAAGTACGACGGTTGAGGCAGAACTGCGACTCTCAATTCGTTCAATTTTCGGATGTTGAGCGGTCGTTGTCATGCAGAAGGATCGGACCTCTTCTGTTGATCAGTGTCGGCTGCTGCTGATGCAATTTTCTGTACATTTCATTGATTTCCTCACAGTATGGCTCTAATGTGATGGTTTGGCCTGGTTGCAAAAAGTTGTAATAGATCACATCAGCCGTCGATCACCATACGGTAACCATAGTCTTTTTTTGGTAGATTTTCGCCTTTGTTAAGCACCTGGGGGCTCGGCGGCGGCCAAACACTGTCCCGAACTCCTCCGGTTATCGTACAGAACGCACTGTTCGTCGTATGTGATGATTCGATTCAAAACGGGTCGTTTTAGTTGCAGAAATGCTAAGAAGCACAAACCTCAAAACGTGACAATTTCTGCCGATCGTTCAAATTGCGGGGAATTCACTTTTCGAGCTTCTTCACCTTTTCAATGCGGTTTAAACCATCTGCAACAGCAGTGGGACTGACGTCTAGTTCTTCCGCAATCCCACTAACCACTTGTGATGGATCAGCTTCCATCAGAGTCTTCAAATAGTTGTCCTGGATTATTGTAGGTCGACGGCTACGAGCTGCATCTTTAAGCCTGAAATCTCCGGAACGAAATTTCTTGAACCAATGTTGCTCAAACACTATTAAGCCCCCACACTTGCTTAATTTGTGGAGCTGTCTCGGTTGCGGATTGCCCTACTTTGAAGTTAAAATAAAACATCCGATAGAGCGAAAAATTCTGTACAGGATATGATGTTAAAACGAAAAGTAAGTTGAATATTTATTCAGTAACAGAAGAACGAAGAACAGTAACACAAAACCCTGAGAACTTCCCTGACAGGCAATATAACCGCGATCATATGCTCATACACTTCCCAATCGAATACCCGACACTGGAAGATCGCACCCGGCACGTATGAAAACAGGCTTACAATTAATGAAAATGGATAATCGGTTTCTTATTTGTCATAGTTAACACGTAGGGATATGTTAAATCGCTCGATGTCTCAATGCTGATAAACCACAAACTTTTCACCACTTGGTGCTTCATTCAAGCTACCCGCGGCATCGACATGCCAAAAATAATATTTGAAAAATAATGGCATACAATTATCTTTTTATACGTTTCCATCCATTAAAAAGACCTGATTATTTTCTGCACATTTGAACAAAATTTGTTGAATTATGTGACAAATTTTTTACATTGAATCACAGATATAAGAATTAAGCTTATTTTTTGTGCTTCTAGTAGTAAATAACATGAAAGAACTCAAATCCTGTATACCGATTGGCGGTAAATTTAATAATTCTGTACTTGCAATCTATAGACACTTCAAATAAAGAGCCAGAAACAAATATTTTTATAACCATACGTGACCTTGTTGATATTGTATTAAGGGACAGTGTTTCAATAATAAACAGAGGTAACTAGATATTTTTACCGTACTCGTAGTAAGTGGGCAAGCTTCGAGAGGACATCCAAATCGCCGCAGCCAATTTTTAACATGTGATTAGCTATTTGTAGTGTGTACATAACTATGGTAAAGACAGTTCTCATCTTCATACACTGCTTTTGTTGCTAAGGCAAAATTCCCAACTATCGCAAGTACTTCAATTACATTATTTGAAAAGACTAGATTATACATGATTACAAACGTTCTTTTATTATCTAAGGATGGTTTAATATTTTTTAGTATGACTAATCTATGAAATTTTGCTTATTACAAATGTCAAACATAACCTCCATACATATAAAGGTTAATGCATCAATTTTATCCCAGTCTTCTCTATATAACCTTGATGAAAGCTGAAAATGTAAATGTAAAAGATTTCATCCATTTTTGTCCGAATTAATTTGGTTATGCAAGAGAGCTCTTTCTGTTCGCCTACAAATATGATCAGCTTGTCTGTTATTAAAATCTTTTTCAACATATAGAAATTTTGAAATATTTTTATTACGGTAACGTAGTAAAAAAGTCGATTGCATAACCTTCTATACCTATATATGTACATGTAGGTTGAAAGGTAAAAAGAAAGTAATGAAATGTACTTACTTTTTGATTTTTAAATCGTGTATTCTTATTTACTCTTTATTTTTTAGACATGTAAGAAAAAAATAAATACAAACAATAATTACCATTTAAAACCCAAAGATAAGCATTTTAATTATTAATTAATTAATCATTATCGTGAAGTCCTTTGTGGGGGAGATACATCGATCTACTAGGCAAGAAAAATTAAGGAAACTCAAAACAAAACCATCTTTATCATTTACCCTTTTTCTTATTTATTTTTTAAAACATAAAAAATAGTTACAAGTACACAGTTTAAAACTCAAAATGTAAGTATTGTAATTATGAATGATAGTCATGAAAGTTTGAACTTTTACATGTTAGTTCCGTATGATTAAGGAAAAATTAATGAAACTCAAAACCCAGATACTCTCTACTTTCTCACTACGTTGCCGTCATCACAAGATCATCCCTAAATAATACGCTAAAGAAATTTTTATAACAGATAGGTTGATCATCTTTACAGGCGAACTGAAGGTGTACTCCTACGTAGTCACATTCATATGATCAGGGAAGGCTTGGACAAAAATTGATTCATTAACATTTAGATACATGGAGGTTTTGTTGGACATTTGTACAAAACGTCAAACAACTTATTTTGAAAGATTATCGTATATTATATAATACAAGTGGTAGGAATCTTGCCGGTAATTTTTGTCAGTCAGATCACGAATAGTTGAAAATCGCCACGAGTGCTTTAGCATTAGTGGCGATTTTTTAAAGACAACAACTACCAGTGATTCTGACTGGCAAAAATTACCCAAAGATTCCTACCACATATTGGATTCAGTAAGACAATCCAAAGAAAATGCGTAAAAATTGAAGGTTTTTTTTCGAAATGCAGTAATTTATAATAATTGTGTTATAAATAATAATTATTATTAATACAGTTTATTGTTGAATTTTTTTACCTTCATTCTCACTTATCACTGTAAGAACTTGTTCCTTAGTATGGAACGATCCTAATTGGCTCATAACAAAGCATTAATCCATATCTAGGAAATGTAGAAATGGTTATAAACCTACCGAATCAAGTTTTCTCAAATGACACAAATGAAGTGCTTGCCAAAGGTGGATATTTTGCCATAATACCTGAAATGGTGTCATGTCGGGATACAATTTCTAACGTTGACAGTTCTGTTACATTTATATCTTTCAACACTTCCTGAGTGATTTCTGTTAATGAAGTGCATATTCGATTTTAAGCGGCGTAATAACATAATCATCACGACCATCAGGTAGTTTAATGTGTGTCGACTATTGGAATAACAAACATATCGTGAATAACGAAAAGATACTACGAGTTTTTTTTAAGTAGAGAACGTATTAATAATCTATTTTTGAAGAAACAAGATTAAGTTTACTAGCTCTGCAGCTCTTTCATCAATCCTGTATGGTTTACCAAAGATTCACAGACTTAATTATATCAATAATTCTGTACATTTAATTGAAAAAATGCAAAATTTTCGTAAGCAAACGTGAAAATAAGGTTACTTTTGATGTTATCTCACTGTTTACTAAACCTTCTGTGCAAGAAACTATTGAGCATGTTAATCCCATTTTTCTGAAACACGTACGTCCTTTGTGACAAAAGTAATTTCATACTATTGTATTTATTGCAACAATAAATTTCATTAACAGTGATAGTGTACCTTATGGAACTCTCATTCCAGTAGTAGCTAAAATGTAGTTGAAAAGTGTACATATTCAAGCGTGCAGTTTACTTTTGAAGAATAAGCTAACCCAAGTGAAAGTATTTGGAATTTTGTAACTAAAGTAAAACATAATAGTGTAAGCTGCTATTTGGTTTATAAAATCTAAATATTGACACTTAATACTATTACAACTAACATAAAACAATAAGTAGAAAAATTACAAACTACTTCAGGTAAAATAAACACAGATATCAGCAAGTACCAATCATCGAGATTTTAAGCCTCCCTCAGTATGTCGAGAGTTGGTCAACGATTCTCTGTATTTTGTATATAGATTGGAGCTAACGTCGTCAGGCCGCTTCTCTCCTTATGTTTCCTGTGAAAATACGATTAGCGAGATGCTTATACACTCAGTAAAGGACTGATCTAAATTTAAATTACGAGATAAGGAGATTTTATTTATTTTAAAAATAAAATTAAAATTGTAAAATCAGGACCTGTAGGGTAGCTGACGGCAGCAGAATTTTATACAGTTATCATAACTGTTGTTATAATAGTTGGTGATAAGATGAGTTTCTCTACCTGATTTTACGGTCAACAAGAAATCAATACTTTTAAAGGAATTATTTCCACTTTATGCGTTTTACAAAGAATACGAGTTTAAATTTTATAAATGCAACTTTTATACCTCTACCTTTTATAAAAGTGGATTTTAAAGAGACTAAATGATATTTACAAGTTTTTTACTATTAGTTACGGGGGAATAATATATTTTTAATTACACTTAGTAATTAGTGATAGTTTTAGTAAAACGGAATTGGTGGTGTTTACGAGTTACTAAATTTATTGGAATTGAAAAAGAATACTTTCTTATTGCATTCTGGGTGCGGGCAGGCTTAAGGCGGTGGTCGCTCAGTAGCTTCCTGTGCTTCTGCTTCCGAAAGCGTCAATAGTAGCTACCTGGAGTGGCTCTAACTCGGAACCGGTTTTAATAATAACAATAATAAGGTATTTAAACCTTAAAACGATTTAGTTCGAAGATTTTCAGGAACAGGATAAACTAAACGTTTTACAGGTACGGTAGACTTAAAGAATGGTTTCTCCTTCAAGTCTGGATTATCGCGATAAGCGATCAGGATCAGATAAAGGTTCAGGACCGTTAAGAAGTAGACTGGGAACGGTGTAACACTTTTAAATCTTCGGGGCCTTTCTGTATTCAGCGCTGTTAAATAAGGGTGGCTGGCGGAATTTAACAAAGATATTAAATCAGGATGTTGCTTATCCTCTGGATATCTTACGATAAGTGAACGGGTAGGGTAAGCAGTTTATCACGTTTAGCGAGATAGAAATGTTGTACTCACTTTTACGTACTGTGTTCGTAATTTACGAAACTGGGTGACCGTAATACGGTCTAATTGCGGGCGGTTTGCTGCTTTCAATCTGTCGGCTTCCTGCCCTTTGGTTTTTAATTATTTTTCTTGGTGCAGGCGTTTTTGTGTGAGTGGTTGTGCGATGGAGAATCAATTATCAGAATCTGGACAAATACCCGTAGCGCTGTTTAATTGATACCTCGGAGATTGGCATAATTTAGGCGAGAACCTTTCTATTGAATGGAATAAGTAAAAGACTACATCGGATGTTTTTCTCGACATGAAGTTGTTCACTGGTGTAAATGTGGTGTTATGCGTTTAACTTATATACAGGTAACCGTACATTGACGCAGTAATAAACCCTGGTGTATAAGAGCAGGTCGGTATGGGCTCTCGAAAGAAACCCAGTGGAATGAGTGTGAACAGGAACAGGCCCGTAGCGCGTCTCGCGCTTTTATTTAGAATCCGCAGAGAACAGAGTCGGCTTCCGGCCAGGCTTCTAATGTCGTGATTGGTGGACAGACTGGCGGGCACTCTGACGTAACCAAACTCTCAACATTTTTGAAAATCACGCCTAAGGGAAATATAAATTCATTATTTGATGATTTCTGTAAATTTTAATTAAACATATTAGCAAATAATTAGTTAAAACAAATTTAGTAAAAACGGCTGATTTTTCACAATAGTATGTCGTAATCTTAGTTTTAACCTTTGGTATGCTAGAGTTTTTTCTGCTTTTTCCCTCGACCTCAAAATAAGTGATTTACCAATTAAGTAACTTATCATAATATAAACGTACACATTGTGTTTTCATTATGTAATAACAGTTACAGTCTTTGAGTATTAAAGGAATAGTACAGTAGAGACCGTCCAAGGAAGAACTTCATTACAGCCGAGCGTTGGTTAACTGATTGAGAGCAAATAAGGTGGGAGTGAAAAACAATACATAAAATTATAATTGGAATGATTATGATGTTTATGCAACCCTCATCACAGGTATGTAATAATTTCTTGGGGTATGTAATCATTATTCCCGGCTAGTTTCATTATTCTCCCTAGTTTCAGTAATAATCTAGTTCACAGCTGTAACAGATCACAATATGATGGCAAATAAAATTATTTCTTTGTCAAATTTATTATGATTTAATTACATTTTGATCGGTATGATAATTTTTAGCTGTGACTGTATTTACAATTTTACTGCGAGGCGGCAAACTCCATCCCTTGCGCTTAAAATGTAACTTGATTGGCAAAAGCTCGTAATCGTAGATTAAATTCAACTCGAGCTGAAACTATACTAAATACTAGATTATACAGGGATATCGTTAAATTAAATGTAACATTAATAAATGCATACATTGTACAAAGTGAAGATATAACCTGGTAATCAACCTCTTTCCACATATAAAATCGGCTTAACAATAACTTCGTACACTCTTTTTAGTTATGCAGAAATAGTCAACAAAAACTATATGATGGTAATTTCTTGCGCAATTATTTGTGCTTGAATATTATTGCGATTAATAACAATATTAAGCGTACAATCTTGTATACGGGGTTGAAAATATTTATATAAAGACAAGGCGTTGGTGTTACAGATCAATTTACCGTGCAAAAATTTTTGAATGCACCTTGTTTAAATGATAAAGCTTTCTACTAACGCTTAACACTGAGTCAATTCATGATTTAGGTAAAAGTCAACCTATTCACTGGAAGATTATTGCTACGAGTTGCAAGAAAGGCTTTTGAGAACGGGTGGAGAAAACTCTGAAAAAGCTTTAAACATCATATTAGAGCTAGAATTGAAGAACACGAATTGGAAACCATTAGTTGAAGCTATTGACATCTATCGACGTCCAACATGCGTTGGCGATGATCCCACAATTTATTAATCCTAACATTCTTTTTATAGTAAGCATTTTTCCCTTTAAATTCTAGGAATCAAAAATAAATGTTTTACTGTAGAGTATTTATTAAAATAAAAACGGCATAGAAAAATGTAATTTAATTTACCATTAAAAAAGTATTCCGTAAATTATTTAAACAGTGGTAACCAAATAACATTTCTTAACTTTATTACCATTTTTATTTTTCTAATAAACATATACACTATTTTTTATTTTAGAATATAAAATTTCTCAAAGCGTCAAAATCGTTTAAATAATTCATAAATAATAAATCACATTGCGTAGATATGGATTAAAATTTCAAGCATATTTTATGTTGGCTGTTCCGCTTCATCTAACTATAAATTGAGTTAAAAATGTATAAAAGGTCGAAAGGGCGAAAAGAAGCAATTTTAAATATGTGAGTATTTATGAAAGTATAAACGTGGTATTTAAACACATTTACCTCATTCAATTTTAATATCATAATAAACATAAAGTATGATTTTTTGTTCGTCAATTAATAAACGAATCCGGTACTATGTTTGAGTCTATATTTATATGGTTTAAATTTTTAATAATAATTTCACGTAAATTCGAATGTTTCTTAATGATTTTGTAAACCGTTTATTTGTGTGATTAAATATCATTTTATTTTTGTATGTTGACCTGATGCGCACCATTTTGTTATTTAAAATATGTTAGTGCTGCTTTGAATCCAATTGACATTATTTATTAGAGACCATTCAATTATAATTGTAAAGTGGAAAACCCAACTCCCAGATGAACCAAGATTAAGAAATGAATTAGTAATAAAACTGCGTATATCATCCACTGGAGCAACACTAAACATTCCCAAAAAAATTAAAATAGCGCTCAGTGTGACACGAAATGAGATTGTATTTATATTTGGTAAATTTGTTACATCAACTCAATACTAGTTAAAACTAGTAAGTGTAAAAAATAATAGATATTGCTCTCATCAAAAAGTGAATGGTACAACGAACAATAACGTGTCGCAAAAAAGGAATTTGATTTAGTCATATCATGGCTATAGAACATTCGGGTAATTAATTACTTACCTACGGCTTAAACCGCAAAGCAAATGGCTTATTGCAGAGGAAGTAAATGGGAGGATTAGTCTTCAAAATGCTAACAATTAATTGTATTAATATTTTGGGAATAAAATATATAAAATCCCGGCTTCATGTCAAGACACCACCGGTGTCAGCATGCTCATGTTTATTATTAGTAACACTCTATTGTTAGTTTCTGCACTGGTTATGAACCTCCTTCCCTTCAGCCCTGGCCATTCTTTGTTGCTGGTGTTTCGGTGAGTCAGTGCGTGTTTGTTTGCGTACGTCTGTGTATGTGAGTGTGTGTGTCTGTGTCTGTGTCTGTGTCTGTGTCTGTGTCTGTGTCTGGTCTGGTCTGGTCTGTGTCGTCTGTGTCTGGTCTGGTCTGTGTCTGGTCTGTGTCTGTGTCTGGTCGTGTCTGTGCTCTGTGTCTGTGTCTGTGTCTGTGTCTGTGTCTGTGTCTGTGTCTGTGTCTGTGTCTGTGTCTGTGTCTGTGTCCGTGTCCGTGTCCGTGTCCGTGTCCGTGTCCGTGTCCGTGTCCGTGTCCGTGTCCGTGTCCGTGTCCGTGTCCGTGTCCGTGTCCGTGTCCGTGTCCGTGTCCGTGTCCGTGTCCGTGTCCGTGTCCGTGTCCGTGTCCGTGTCCGTGTCCGTGTCCGTGTCCGTGTCCGTGTCCGTGTCGTGTCGTGTCCGTGTCCGTGTCCGTGTCGTGTCCGTGTCCGTGTCGTGTGTGTGCGTGTGCGTGTGCGTGTGCGGTGCGTGTGCGTGTCGTTGGTGTGCGTGTGCGGTGCGCGTGCGCGTGCGCGTGCGTGTGCGTGTGGTGTGTGTGTGTGCGGCGTGCGTGCGCGCGTGCGCGTGCGTGCGTGTGTGTGTGTGGTGTGCGTGCGTCGCGTGTGGCGTGTGCGTGTGGTGTGCGTGTGCGTGTGCGTGTGCGTGTGCGTGTGCGTGTGCGTGTGCGTGTACGTGTGCGTGTGCGTGTGCGTGTGCGTGTGCGTGTGTGTGTGCGTGTTCGAATGCGTGTGCGTGTGCGTGTGTTTGTGCGTGTGCGTGTGCGTGCTTGGTAGCGTGAGTGGATGCGTGTGAATGCGCCTGCAGGACCGGTGCGTGTGCGGGTTGGGGAGCGTGAGCAAAGCGTGAATGGGTGCCATTGAGGGTCTGGTTGCGAGAACGAGTGCTAGTGAGAGTGCCTGTGCATGTGCGACTGCGTGTACGTGAGCGTATGATCGTGATCGTGGGTGTGTTTGGGCGTGAGTCAGATCGGGTGTGGTTGTACCTGGGTGCGTGTGAATACGACTGCGAGACTGAGTGGGAAAGTGTGTGTGCGTGTATGGGTGCATGTGCATGTGCGTTCGCGAATGCGTATGAGCGTGAGCATGGGCGTAGTCGGTAACGTGAGCAAGAGCGTGATTGGTTTGTGTGTGGATGCGTTTGAATGCGACTGCTCGTCCGGTTGCAAGAGCGCTTGCATGTGCATGTACGAGTGCGTGTGCGTGTGATTGCGAGCGGTGCCATGATCAGGAGCGTGGGGGCGAGCGTTAGTGTAAGGAACTGTAATATGATACCTTCTCAATACCTTGTCAATAGGCTGTAACCTGGAAAATTGGTTTGTGTTGTGCGAGAGAATGCGACTGCGGCAATGGATGGCTTTACTGCGGTACTTTCGTCGTGCAAAGTTCCTCTTCAGTGTCTGCTTTCAGTCAGTTATGGGTGTTCTACATGCAGTAGGTTTTCTCCCTTCTGCGTGTAGTGTGTTTTATACGTCGGTAAAAGGTAGTTAGTGTTTCAAATTCCTGATTATGTGGGTTCTTGTTCGAGTTTAAAGTTGTCCATCGTTGAGGAGTATTGAAACATTACGATCGGTCATGTAGGGGAATTAAGTATCGTGGTAATGGATACGTTGCGTGTGTGTGTGTGTGCGCGTATACTTCTGCGTGTGCGTGTGCGTACGCGTCTTCGTGTGCGTGTGCGTTTGCGTGTGCATGTGCGTATGCGTGTGCGTGTGCGTGTGCGTGTGCGTGTCCGCGTGTATATGTGGGCATGCGCGTGCGTGTGGAAGTGCCGGTGTATGTACGTGTGAAGTGGGTGTTGGCCCGTGCGTGGGTGTGGACGTAGGCGTGGGTGTCCGCGTGGGTGTGCGTGTATATGTGGGCATGCGCGTGCGTGTGGAAGTGCCGGTGTATGTACGTGTGAAGTGGGTGTTGACCCGTGCGTGGGTGTGGACGTAGGCGTGGGTGTCCGCGTGGGGGTGGGTGTGGGTGTGTGTGTTTGTGTGCGTGTACGTGCATGTGAATGGGGTAAATAGGCCATAAATGGTGGATGTTATTTCTTATTCGTCTTTTATGTTGGGCGTCAGTTAATAGACGTGGTAGTCCCTAGAGGGTTTTCACGAGGAACTTTTCAAGGGGTTGTGCCAAAATGGATGGCTTTACTGCGGTACTTTCGTCGTGCAAAGTTGCTCTGTAGTGTTTGTTTTCAGTCAGTTATGGGTGTTCTACATGCTTGTTGTATGGTGAGGTTTATTAGAGAAAATGTGTATCATAGCAAGTGTACATATTCTAGGTACATGAAAATGTAAACTTTCGCCATTATCACACATAATAAAATACTTATCTTTTTTGGGTTTCTTTAATGGTTTATTTTAAATTATACAATCTAAACGTTTCGGTAACACTCATAAGTTATCTTCGTCAGTAGTAATATTTGTTAAAAATTGTTAAAGATGTTGTAAACAATTTTGTCAAAGTTGAAAAATTAAAACATAAACAGCAGCCTGCTATTAATATAACAGGCCTTACAAGGTAACGAATATTCACTTACAGATATTAATAATGTTATTACACCTTCTAGGCGCAACCTTAAAGAAAAACCAGTTCTTAATGTTGGTACTGCTCTTCTTCCTTTTATAGCTAATGTTACAAGTAGAATTGAAAAAATCCTAATTAAATATGGCATTAGGACTATTTTTAAACCTACAAGAAAAATTAAAGAACATTTAAGATAACCTAAAGATGTGTCAAACCCTTTATTACCTTCCGGAGTGTACAAGTTATCTTGTTCATGTGGAAAAGTATACATCGGAACCACAAAACGTGGCTTTGATACAAGACGTAATGAACATATGAGATTTTGTAGATTAGGTCAACCAGAGAGGTCTGATGTGGCTGACCATGCCCTGAATACTGTAAATCACGACATTCAATTTGACAATATGGAAATATTGTCAAGACAAACTCATTATTATGTTCGTTTACAACGTGCAGCTATTGAAATATATAAACACCCTAATAATTTTAATAGACAAGAAGAAAATCTCCGTTTAAATAGGTTTTGGCATCTTATAATTAAAAAAAAACCATAATGATACGTCTTAATTTTGTAATTTTAACTTTTGGTATGTCTAGGTTTTTTGCTGTGTTTTTCCTAGACCTTGAAGCAAATGCTTTACCAATTATATGTTAAATTACCACAGCACTACAATTTAACGTAAGTACTTGAAATTAAGGTTAAAATTAAAAATTACAAAAAACGTTCTACATTATGCTTTTCATTGTTAATAACACTTCCACTTATTGATAAAGATAACTCTTTGTTAGATTTAACTGGATTATTTTTTTGGTGTGATGTTTGAATTTGTGAATGCTTCTATCATTTTCAAATTGAAGTTTTTCACAACTTTACACTTACATCATAACTTGATTAAATTTTGTTAAATCTGTTTTTTGGCTGACAAATTTAATTGTTAGCTTTCGCCGTAGAGTGTTCTGATTTGTCATCTTTAAGGCAGTTTAACAATACTTAATTTTTAATGACCTAGTTATTCTTTACTGAAGTTTAATTTTACAGTTGGCTGTATACGTTTCTCAAACTCTTGTATTAATAGCAGGCTGATGTTTATGTTTTAATTTTTCAACTTTGACAAAATTGTTTACATCTTTAACAATTTTTAACAAATATTGCTACTGACGAAGATAACTGTAAGTGTTATCGAAACGTTTAGATTGTATAATTTAAAATACACCATTAAAGAAACCCAAAAAAGATAAGTATTTTAATATTCTACGTATGTTGTGGAATTTTGTGGATGGAAACCTATAATTCGATCCCAGAGGACACCCAGTAGGTTTTCTCTTTTCTGCGTGTAGTGTGTTTTGTACATCGGGGAAAGACAGTTTGGGATCCAAGTTCCTGATTATGTGGGTTCTTGTTCGAGTTTAAGGTCGTTCATCGTTGAGGAATATTGGAACACTATAATCTGTCATGTAGGGGAATTAAGTATCGTGGTAATGCATACGTTGGTAGAGGATTAACTGGTTGGAGTTGACCGATTTGCCCAATTATAGAGACATTTATGAGTTTTTGAATAAATACGGGAGGTAGTACCACTATTCCGAGACAGTGCTATTCACAACTTACGCCGCGAAAGATTTGACCTGTGTGGCTGTTGAAATATCGATAGTATCCCTAAAATAATGACGCAATCGAATCATGCTTACCATTCTGTAAGCGAGGGGTAGTTTCGAGAAGGGAAATGGCTGAATATCAAGGTCTTCCACAGAACGTCTAGGGATTTTAAGTAAATAAAGAGAGCTGTTTGAGGGAATTCCGGGATATTGAGCATACAAATGCTCGAATATTGTAGTGAGCTCGTTTGATCAGCTAAAATAGTAGTAGGAGGCTGTGATAGGTGGGTTTCGGGCTTGTTGTGGGCTGTCTGTTTGTGAGAGGGTTATGTGGAGGTGTGTAATAGTGTGGATATGTAGGGGGACTGGAAAGTGTTAAGGATATGAGGTGGTACGGTAAGGGCGTATAAAAGTGTAGTCGGTCGTGTCCGTGGTCGATCTGGGTTTGAAAAGTCAGCGGTGACTGTGCTTAAGCATTGCGATTAGAACAAAAATAGAAATTAATAATAAGCGTGTTTACTAAATTGCTCCTGTTCTCCCAACGTTGATCCTTCTTCTTGATTGGCGGAGTCCTTGCGCCTGTGGTATCCAGGTTCTCTTTGCATTTCTGTGCTTCTACGGTCTCCTGGTCCGGTTAAGAACGTAACCGCTTCCTTTTTGTGCCTGAACAGTGAAAACTTTTTGTTCTGGAAACGATCGAAATGACCAATTGTATATTTTATCTAAGTTGTGTTAAATTTTTACTTTTTACAACAGCTCTCGTGCATATATGCCTACAGATGTGGTTACTTGACAGAGTACAAGTAACGAATATTTAAATACACGCTTTTTTTTCTGAAAAGTTCATTTGCTGTAACGTCCAGAAGCTGCAAATACAGGACAAGGATTATATCTCGTTTTGTTATTCATTATAACCATTGTCCTCGCCATTCTGCATTACATGTATGAAAGTCTACAATTTGCAGAAAATTAATCAATTTAAGCGTAATTAAGGAAATGTGCAATAGTGCAATATATTTCTGTTCTCCCAAATATACAACCAACAAAAGTTCGCAATGCGCTTGCTGATAAAACACAAGTCTCCGATTTGGGATTAAAAATCAATAAATATGAATGAATTATTAATACTGAAATAAATAACTTGAATCGTTACGTTTCTTACCGGGCCAAAAAATGCATTAGTTCAAGGACCATGTACACTACCGAGGAATAACAAATGTGAAATAACATTTATTGAAAAATATGATTAGCAAAGAATACTCACAAAAGCAATGCTATAATGCAAGAAAATTGAATATTTCCATATAACTCTTTACTTGTAATATAGTTACTCTTTTAATAATAACTTGAAATGAATGTTTTCGATTCCACGAATTGTAATTTATAAATATTTTATATGAGAAAGATTGACTACAACGGTAAAAATATGATTTTTCATTTTATGTATTGTTTATCATATAAATTTCAATAAATAACCGTCGAGAAAGTATCATCCAAGGAGTTTCCAAAGTATGGAAATGCTTCTCTACCCTAAGTTTGTAATAACTGTGCGCATATAAGGTTTAAAAGGACCGGTGTAAAACTAACGTGCTTAATTTCGTGTTTTTCGAATTCATGTTTTGCTTTAATAATTTTAATTTCACAACACAAAAAATGTATGTGAATGTGATTATAATTTATATACCCTTTGTAAGGATTTATTTTCATGATAGTTTTACTAAATGTATTGAACAGTTTTAATTACTTTAAATACGGGTTTAAAATTTTGCTTTAGCTTGTCAGTATTTTATTTGCTATTGTAAATATTTAATTGAATTAAATTACAAAAATGTGTATATTCTATTACAAAATGCTTATTTTGTTAGTGATTGACAACAAAATCAAATTCAATTAAATGTTCAAACACATCTGTTTTATTAAACAGTGCCATATTGCAAAATTGTATGTATGTCTATAAATATTAACTATATACTTTCTGTCATTTTCAACTTTAATACACTTACTGCACCGATTGAAAGAAATAAAGATTACGTCATTCTCATCACAT
Organism: Vesta saturnalis; assembly: GCA_036346205.1. Lineage (NCBI taxonomy): Eukaryota > Metazoa > Arthropoda > Insecta > Coleoptera > Lampyridae > Vesta > Vesta saturnalis. The sequence continues at coordinate 124,467 of JARFJB010000690.1, read as the reverse complement.
GGTCGATGTGACTTGATTCAGGAGCCATCCCGTGATGGATCTCTGGAGATTATCCCGGGAGAACGCCTGGCCATAAGGGGTTTAGTCTCCTCTCTATGGGTTGTATCAGTGCTAAGTTGAGCACTGTTGACTCTTCGATTTGTGATCTATATTTGAGTAGACTTGCTAGGATTGGCTGTGATTTCCCATTTCTTAAGCCACCTTTGTAGGATATTTAAATGATTTTGAAGTTTTGCTGCTGACTCGATAGGATCTCGATCAAATCTCATTAGTGCTATATCCTCAGCGAATATAGCTATTAATGCACCGTTTTGTTGTGGTACGTCATTTGTGAATAGGAGGTACAGAAATAGCCCAAGAATGCTGCTTTACGGCATTACCGAGTCCATTTTTACTTGAAAGTAGCGCTCATAGAGGTTGGACTTTAGAATTAGGTAGAGTTGAGCAGGGAATAGTTGCTTAATATTGTAGAGGATATGCGCGTGACAAACTTTGTCAAAAGCTAATTGAATGTCGAGGAAGACTGAGGCACATATATTCTTTTTTTGAGACTGTCGTTAAGCTTGTTTATGAAGCGGTGACATAATTGGATCGTCGAATGACTGTGTCAGAAGCCGAACCGGTGGTTGGGGATGAGATCATTGAGGAAGTTATCTTCTGTAATTCTGTTAAGAAGCCTTTCGAAGATCTTAGAGACAATAGGTAATAGGCTGATAGGTCTGTACGAGTTGGTTTCTGTCGGAGGTTTACCAGGTTTGGGTGCTATGAAGATTAGAACATATTTCCCTTACACAGAAAAATATCATAGTTGTAATATGGCGTTATTTCCATTCTGACTTCTTTTGGAGTAAAGACGTTAATTGGCGGCGATAGTTCGCATGGAGTATTTAGGTTCTACTTCTGTATCTTCGATATGTATTTGTGGTATGGAGGAAGCGTTCGCCAAGTGTTCAGAGAATATATTTGCCTTTGCCTTGATTCTGTAGCTGATTGTTCCCAGGTTCCGAAAGATTTTGCATGTATATTTTGAAAGATTCATTTTTAACGTCTTGTATGGCGTTATCTAGGCTACGATCGATTGAGTTGTGTTCTGTCAGTGGGTTACGAATCCGTTGCCACTTTCTGCGATCTTTTCGTTTGTCTTCTATTAGTCCTTTCATGTATAGAAGAATGTTGTGGGATTCCTGAGTAGACTTTTATTTTAATGGCGTTGCCATCCAAGATGCTTTTTGAATTCCTTGGATTAGGTGTTCAATAACTTCTTCAATGCCCTTAATAGTTTTGAGACTAGTATCTAATTCGATATATTGGTTAATTAAGACTTTAAAAAGTTCCGAGTTCGTATTGATATTGGATAGTCGGAGTGGGGATTCTTTCCAGACAATGTTTGGCTAATGGTAATTAAAATGTGAGTGTGATCCGAACTTAGATCGAAACTGGAATCAATTGCACTGTAGACTTTGGAGATTCCTCTGAAGATAGCGAAATCTAGTAGGTCTGAGATTTTATTTAAATCAGTCGCCCAATAAGTTGGTTCACCAGTTGATAGGATACCCAAGTTATTTTGTTGTAAGGCACTTAGTAAAGCTCTACCTTTTGGAGTGATGACATTGGCACACAACGCTGTGTGTTTCGAGTTCCAATCGCTGGCTACTATGAAATGGAACCGAGTTGAACTAGATAATCGCGATATTCCTCTTGCGAGATATGATGTCTTGAGGTGCTGTAGAGTGCTACAACGATTATAGGCCATGGAAGCTTTTCTAGTTTTAAGATAGCACTTTGAATTTTGTTTGTGATATACGGTTCTAGGATATGATATTTTAGAGCGAATCTTATAATAATGGCAGACCCCGTATGAGCTGTTCCGTCGGGATGGATACGAAAATAATATGGTATGGTAGCTTAATGGCTGTTAGTTACGTTGAATTGCTTTCTGGAATTAGTAGGATGTCGGTTTTGTTAACTTTTAAGAAGATTGTAGTTTCCTATATATGGTTGGAAGGTCCATTAGCGTTCCATGCAGCTATTCATAGTGTTTGAGCCATTATTTAGCCAGTTTGTTAAACTGTAGTTAGCGTGGCGTGGATCATGCTGTTTTGGTTTAGTAATTGCGAAAACAAGGATTTAAACTCAGTGAGGGAGTTATTTAGCATTTCGGTTAAATCAGGATGATTGTTTGTACTTGCGTGAATGGTAGGCATACTTGAGGTAGCTTGGGTATAGGAGGGTGGATTAGAGGATCATTTTTGGACAAAAGCGGGTTTTCGGAGCTGGTAGTTGGTTGTTCTGGAGCGCGTCTTAGTTATTGCCTGCCTATTACTTTGTTTTGAGTTTATTAGGTCTCTATATACCCTATAGCCCTTATAATTTGCTGGATGATCAGCTTTACATAATGTGCGTGTGGCAGGAGTGTCTCTTGTTTTGCTGCACGTCATTTTATTGTGAGATTCAACTCATTTAACACATTTATATGGTCTCATACAGTAGGTTCTAAAGTGGCCATAATCTTGGCACCGGGTGCATTGGACAATGGTATTTTCAATTCTTGGAAGTTCCATTCTAATGTTTCAGTGACCTAAATGCTGCACATTATATCTTTGTTATTACTTTTTGGTTCTAGATCTACAAAGAACAGTGGTAGAGGTTGTGTATGACATGTGTTGCTGTATAATCTAATTTCCGTAATTCAATCTTTATGTCTAACGTAGGGATTGAATGACGGAGGTACCGTTTGTTGTTTGATCTGGTAAGTGTGGTTGATGATGTTTTCTTCTCTAACGTGATTTATTAATTTTCTGTAGGTTCCAGGGGTTCTACAGTTTATTTTAGTTGTGTTGTTGGCTAATGCTTTGGTAGTCTACGTCTCTTCTTCTGTGGTTTCCGTTAAATTTTTTATCATCTCTTGATAATCATTCACTCCGAATGTTTAGATTCGAGGAGGATCCTCCTCCTCCAATCTAAACATTCTTGTAGTATAAGCGGGTTATTGATTTTTTGTGTTGTTTTCTTTTCCTTTACCGAAATTGAATCACAGTTTACCAGGGCGCACGTCCACACACAATAACCAACGAATTTGTTATTGTTAGATTTCACTCGGTAGCAGTTATTACATTTTCATAGTATTTTCAGTGGTTTTAAATCTTATTGCATCGAATTGGAGTTTAGTTGATTAAGTAATAGAAATCTCCTCTAAAATACTTCTCCGCGATATGCTGTCATTGGATTAATGTATTTTCTCCCTTATTACCTGATTTTATTGTTAAATTTGGAAAACTTATCAAATAATTTAAATTTTATTCTAGACATATGTATGTATTCTAGAGTATATGTTCAAATTGCGCCATTCGTTTTGAGGCTATGTAATTCCATAATCTGCGAGGGAAAGTATATCTCTATTTGTTGTGGATAAATTCTTATTGACAATTTAATCAGTATTACTAATTGTTATCATAATACCAATGATAAATTCATCTAGTAGTTCTTAGGATTGTTTTTCTGTTATCGTCAAACAGTATGAATTGAACCAATTTCAAATTGAAAAACCATATCTATGACCGCCGCAATCACAGAAAATTTAAATTGCGTGCCAAAATTTCTGTCTATTCTATCATTGACACAAGTTGAGGCTTACTGCTTTTTGAGTTTTTTTTTTTTTTATTAAATAGATAAGAATGGTAAACTAAGGTCTATGTTACGAGTGAGGTGTTTCGTGACAAATAACGTAAACTGATTAATCATACAATCTAAAACTTTTGTTTCATTAAGCGTCGATATTAATACAGAGTGATCAATCTCAAGTGTATACCACGTGATCAAAATATTTAAGTTGGTACCACTGATAGGTTGGTAAGAAGCTGTATTGCTCTAGCTACTCTAGAGCATGGTTCGAGTAAAAACTACTATCAGTTTCAAATCTGTATGAAGGTCGTTAAATTATACATATTATAAAATATTATCTTAATTTAAATAATGACTATTTTGTATTTGATTAGACTGCATCCCTATAAAATACAACAAAATAAATAAAATATTATTTAATGATTGGATTACATCATTACAAAATAATGAATCTTAAGTATTTAAATGTTATAATTTCATTATAATTAATTAAAATTTACAGTACATGTTTACGGAATGAGAATGTCTTTTACAAATGTTTTTTAACTCCTTAGGTACACATTAGTTATCACACCTTGCTTTACAGCATATGTTCAAAATGACCGCCATTAAATTGTAAACATAAGTTCATCCTACGTTGCATATTCGCAAATACAGAGTGATCAATCTCAAGCATATACCACTTGATCAAAATATTTAAGTTGGTACCACTGACAGGTTGGTAAGAAGCTGTATTGCTCTAGCTACCCTAGAGCATGGTTCCAGTAAAAACTGCGATCAGTTTTAAATTTGTGTGAAGGTCATTAACTTATACATATTATAAAATATTATCTTAATTTAAATAATGACTATTTTATATTTGATTAGACTGCATCCCTATAAAATACAACAAAATAAATAAAATATTATTTAATGATTGGATAAAATCATTACAAAATAATGAATCTTAAGTATTTAAATGTTATAATTTGATTATAATTAAATAAAATTTACAGTACATGTTTATAGAATGACAATGTCTTTCACAATTTTTTTTTTAACTCCTTAGGTACACATTAGTTATCACACTTTGCTTTACAGCATATGTTCAAAATGACCGCCATTAAATTGTAAACATAAGTTCACCCTACGTTGCATATTCGAAAATACATTTTGTAACATTTCGGCACCAATATTATGAACTTCATGAGTTATAGCATCTCGCAATTCTTGAAGAGTATGCAATCTTCTGCTGAACACTTCGTTTTTTAAATAACCAAAAAGAAAAAAGTCTAACGGTGTCAAGTCTGGTGAATTCGGTGGCCAACGATTTACACTAATGATTCTATCCTCAAAGAAGTCTCGTAAGTAATTAATTGTAGCCTGTGCAGTATGTGGGGTAGCGGAGTCACTCACGGAGTGATTTACGATCATCCAAATTATTAATAAATGGTTCTAAAAGTATTTCCCTGTATCTTGCCGCAGTAATTGTGCTATCGAAAAATACTGGTCCAAATATTCGTTGTCGCGACATTGCTATCCAGACACCGACCTTGATAGGGTGTAAGGTAGTTTCTCGAAATACATGTGGATTTTCTGCAGACCACGTACGATAATTTTGGCTATTTATGTAACCGGACAGATGAAACCAAGCTTCATCAGAAAAAAAAGATACATCCAGTAAATCATTGTTCATCGTATTGTTGAACCATTGACAGTAGTTTACTCTAAGCTGAAAATCTCTATCTCGCAACTGTTGTAATACCGACACCTTGTACGGGTACAAATGTAAATTCTCCTTTACTGCAGCGTGGACACTTCCATAGGATACATCTAAAAATTATTTATGTAAAATTATGTTTGTATGATAAAATTTTTCATTCGTGTTTGTGCAGATAATTTTCGGTAAGATTTATTGGGGCTTGCATTCATCCTTGCTTGCATATCTGCTAAGGTGTCCTCTGTTAAGACAGTAGCCGAAACTTCACGTTTGCGTTTTAAAACACTACCAGTTTCCATGAATCGAGCTATCAATCGATTAAGATGTTGACTAAATGTTTCGTAACTAATATTTTCATTTGGGTACTCAACAGTAAATTGATCGATGCATGATTGCAATGAATAATGACATTGCCCATTACCATCTTGGAAGCCGCTACGAAAATGAGCCACAACAATGAATGTGTCGTGTTCGATTGAAAAGGGCATGACGATTAAATTTGATATCACAATTTGAAATTCAGAATATATAATTTTTCTTGATATACCTAGACAGTTTGTAAATAACTCAAGAAAATACAAAAGTGAAAAACGAAGGTATAATATGACATAAACTAAAACGACTAAAACCACACTAAAAATCCAAAGCAGCCAACTGCAAACACAACAATACTAACAACTAGGGATTTTTGTCATACCACTACAGTACACTTGAGATTGATCACGTTGTACATTTTGTAACATTTCGGCACCAATATTACGAACTTCGTGAGTTATAGCATCTCGTAATTGTTGAAGAGTATGCGATCTTCTGCTGAACACTTTGTTTTTTAAATAACCAAAAAGAAAAAAGTCTAACGATGTCAAGTCTGGTGAATTCGATGTCTGCTAAGGAGTCCTCTGTTAAGACAGTAGCCGAAGCTTCACGTTTGCGTTTTAAAACACTACCAGTTTCCATGAATCGAGCTATCAATCGATTACGATGTTGACTAAACGTTTCGTAACTAATATTTTCATTTGGGTACCTTCCAGTAAATTGATCGATGCATGAATAATACCATTGCCCATTACCATCTTGGAAGCCGCTACGAAAATGAGTCACAACAGTGAATGTGTCGTGTTCGATTGAAAACGGCATGACGATTAAATTCGATATCACAATTTGAAATTCAGAATATATAATTTGTCTTGATATAGACAGTTTGTAAATAACTTAAGAAAATACAAAAGTGAAAAACGAAGGTATAATATGACATAAACTTACATACTAAAACGACTAAAACCACACTAAAAATCCAAAGCAGCCAACTGCAAAACACAACAATATTAACAACTAGGGATTTTTGTCATACCACTACAGTACACTTGAGATTGATCACGTTGTAAATACTGATAATGGCACATAAGTTTATAAATGAAGAAAAGGTTGATATGTTGGAATTTTATTTCAAAGCAAATCTAAACAATGAGCATGCTTGCACGAATTACGATCATAACTTTCCGGAAAGATCACATCCATACCGTACAATTTTTAATAGAATAATCAAAAATCTAGTGAAGTTTGGAAGCTTTGAACAAAAGAGGCCAAAATACCAGGTAAACAACGCTGAGATACGTGAAAATACTATTTTGCTATTTTGCTCAATGTTGCAAACGATCCAAGTAGATCAGTTCGCCGAGTCACTCAAGAAGCTGGTGTTCCGAAATCCAGTGTTTATAAAACATCGAAAAAAACAGATACCACCTCTACAAACCAACAATTGTATAAGGCCTAAGATAATGTATACCACCAAAGATTACAATTCAGTAGGTGGTATTTACAAAAGTGCGCAGATTATACGGATTTTCCTAGAAAAATACTGTGGACTGATGAAACACGATTTACCAATTGTAGACTATTCAGTAGAAACAGCTATCATCATTAGACTACAACTTTTGACGACAACTTGACCGGGACCAGGTATATGGAGCTACTAAGGAACGAGATAATACCCGCCCCGAGACAAATTATTAACTGCGAGAAAACGGAAAACATCTGGTACCAGCAGCACGGCTGCCCGGCTCATAATGCTTGTGACGTGCAATATTTTTTAAAGGAAAACCTTAATTACAGAGTTGCTTCAAATAGTGGATCAGTACAATGGCCTGCGAGCTCACTTGACCTTACCCTCCCTTTGACGTTTATCTGTGAACTACCACTAAAAACAAGTTATTCAATTCCGAACGACCAGACACTCGGGAAATTTTGGGAGAACAAAAGTGCTGGATGTGATAGGATAATTTAAGAGGATCACATTACACAGAGTTTGTAACTATGTTACAACAAGGTGCCAAAGGAATGTAGAGCATAATGATGGCCATATTGTACAGTCTGTTTAAGAGAATTTTAACTTTTAATTTCGTATTCCAGTGTAATTCATTTTTCGTAATATATTTCGTAGAAATAAAGATGTCGTACCTCATAGAACAGATGATGCTGATAACTTGAGAACAAATGAAAATCGGAGGTTTCTGTTAACAGCAGCAAATTTGTCGTAAGATAATGTGAAAGTTCAAAAGTGGTTGCGTAAGACATTATTGATTTGTTGAAGAAAAATGAAATCCGCAAATAGTTTTTTTCAAAATATCTCAAAAAAGAAAGGAAGTTAGGATGATTTTGAAATGAGATTTGTTTCGAGCTTTGAATTTCACAAAACATTCCCTATTTGGCCGTTGCTTTGTCTCTTCTAATAATTGATAAAACAATGGTGAGCATTGAAATATGGATATAGTATACAACAAAAAACAAATTAAAGGTAGTTTCTGTTTTCTACTAGAAAATGTAAATTATTCTACTAATATTCATTGTAGTTGTGATAAATAAAAAATATGTTTATAAAAAAAGTTTCTTTAAAAGATAATTGGGCATTAGGTAGTTATTTATCACGTTTGTTGTTATAGTAATATTTTCAGTCGCGTACGGGAAATACGATTTACCTCTTTCTCCACTCCATTCCTCCTTGTAAAATAAGGCACTGACACTGTCCTTACACAATCCTTGATTCCCATACCGTCATAAAAGTTCTTGTGATATATCGAATGTCTTTGGGCCCAACTTTACAGTAAATGTTATGAAGATGTTTCGTTTTACATACTTCATAGGATAGTATAGGCGTACCATCTTCACTTGCAAACATGATGGATACGGATGATTTCTATTCACTCATTATTTTTTCGGTCGATTCTTTAAGGTTTCAGGGCAACCCCTTGACGCAGTATATTTTAGGAATATTTGCGTTGATGTGATCTGTACGCCTAAACGCAATATACCTAACCATATTCCGTGATCTACATAATTATGATTACACCTCATTTATTGCTCGGCATAAACGTTCAAACGACTAAATTTAGATTTTTCTTTAGAAGGTATGATACCTTGTTTTTCTCAGTCCTTTTTATATGTCTCTCATATTTTACTGAAGTCTGTGTATTATTTATATAGTATAACATGTAGGGTTTTAAATGTAAAGTAATCTGCACTGCTTTTGGAAGTAACCTGAAATGCATTTTTGCTTTACTGATTGCTAGGAAAATACCCAAGTGCGAGCTTTGTTACGTGCACAAAAGGATATTGGTAGAAATTGGTGACCAAGGTGCAGTAACAAGGAAAAGAGGAATTAGCCGGAAGCTCAGTCGGTCGGTTCAGCACTTGGATGCATGGGCGTTTTGGCAGGAGAAAGGAAATACATAAAGTTTAAAAAAGGGCACCACTTGATTGACTTCTTTATCGCCCCTCTATCAAGAAAAGGGCTACGGCCACCTAGGACAAAAGAGACAGCTAAAAGAAAGTGGTGAACTAAGTCCACACTGAGGAGGAACTGGTTAGGAATGGAGTCGTAGATCACAGGATTAATGAAAGAACATACAATCGTTTAACACCACTTATTTAATATACCCTAACGTTAAATAGCATAAATGTTACAATTACAATCAAATGTTCATAAATATCTAACACACAAATATAATCAGTGACCATGTCTCCATGAAATAAACCACCAGCAATCAACTTACCTTTCCGACAGCACTGAAAACAAACTATAAAATTTACTTGAACTTTACCTACTCAGCCACAATGCGGTTCGGCATCTAGTGTTGACCCTAAAGAAAAATAATACCCAAAACATATATTTATAATTATCCGAAATTGATTTCTTTGTTTGTTTCCCGAAATTCAGCGAAGAGCTCTCCGTTGGATTAACTTATCAGTTTCCCAATCAACCGGACGCAAATAAACCCCAAATATCAAACAAAAATTTTTAGCACTAGATGTCTACCCTGTTGTTTACTTATGTAAGCACAAAATATTATTAAATTTAGTTAACATGAGCATTACAGAAAAATCAATAAGCATAAAGCATTTAGATAAATTTCTGAAAGGCCAAGTTGATTACCAAGTTGGCAAGTAAGCCTAAAGCTACAAAAAATTCGATTAGTAACTCCTACTTCAGACAGTTTTAGAATAAACAAATATTAAAATTGTAATCCGAAAGAAAAATTATAAATGTTATACAACCCCAAAGCTAGTAAATAAATATTCCCGTTTAATTACGCAGTAATTGAAACCCCAACAGTTAGCCTAATCTTATGACATACATTGTATATTTAACTCAACGAGCAGCATTCAGTGAAACAAACAGCTGGTTGTATGTACAGTAAACACAGGTAATTCTAACCGTTTCACAAGTACGGTTATTTAGCAGAACAAAGCCAGCATACAAGAAAAGTAAATAGATAATATATAAATTCTATTGCAAAGTTAAATGTAAGTATAAGCGAAACTTTTGAATCACCCAATTTATCTTTTTACAGGTACAATTGTATAGTATTACTCTCGATTATTCAGAAAAAAAAATTGTTTAGCAATAAAGCATAAGCATTAATTTCAAGATTAAGAAAATTGCAGAAACACACTAATACAAGTAGTAGCACAGTAATATAATGGTTATAAACCTTCAGTAAAGTACAGATAACGGAAGCATCGTTATCCAGAAAACAATCAAAGTCACTCACCATAGGTAAAATTGTGTCTGCGTGTAACAATAATACTTATCGGAAACTAGTCGTAGGTGTAACGTAGATTTCTTCTGTTAAATCGGAAGATATTAGGAGAAGGAGTAATCGTAGATGGTTTCCATTCAGGCTTGAAGACCGCCAACTAATATTTCATCCCTAGGACGAGTGATATCCAAATGTGTTGTCAGGAACGGTTTAATTATTCCTTATGGAAGCACGAAATTTGTTAATCTTGAGTGAATGTGTAAAGAACCAAAAAGAACCTATATAAGATAAATGTGTTAGAATTTAAATTGATACCCCAATTTTAAAATATGATCTTTAGCTGTAGTAACAATTTCAAAACATGTACGCATGCATTTCAAACTATTCTTGTAAATAAGTAACGAAAGTGAGTAGCTTACCTCTTGATCGAAGCCAATGTGTAGCAGAAGCAACCAAAAAAAATTAAAGCCGAACTAAATTCGAAGTCCCCAACAGGACTTATTTATATGGAAAAAGAATAAAACCAGCAACAGGCTGACTTAAAAAATTTCTTGAACAATTCAATCCAATTTTTTAGGAACACCTTTTCCAAATTTTACATGTGCTTCACACTACGCATTTTACCCAAAATGGCGTTTTACTTCTTATCTCGAAGTACCAGAAAACAAAAAAAACCCATAGCCTGATTATTTTCACCAATCCAAAATTTTAAAGTATCACGTGTTTGAAATATTTTAAATTGAAACGATATTTAGTGACAATGTTGCCGTTTTCCAACAACATACACGAGGAGTCGCAAATTAAAGACCATAAATTCATCAACCGAGTTTTACACGTATCAAATCCCCCCCTAGCAAAATTAAAAACCCCACCCAGAATTTCGAAACCCCGTACAAAATTTAAAACCCCAAGAGATCCAACCCCAGCACAAAGAGACAGACGTGCTATGAAACCCACCCGAAAGAATAGAAAAGACAGAAGTGAAGGGCTCTGATGTTTGAGCAGGGATACACTCGAAGAACGAAAAGACAGGAGTGAATGTAACCCTAAATATAGCCACCCCTACGAAGATAACCCAAACAACCACCCGAAAGAAGTAACGTAGCGACTACTTGTGGCGCTTGCGGCGTTTAGGACTCCCTACAAGAGTACCTTTGGTCCTCGAACCCACAGTATCAATAGCATCCTCGTCCGATGACGTAATAGAAGGCGCAGAGAGCAAAGGTGTGTGCGGTTTAATATCTTTAGCGTGATAGACGCCCAAGGACTTCCCCGTTGCATCGTCTAACGCGTAAGTCCAATTAGAAACTACTTGTTTTATACGGCACGGACCCACGAATTTCGGTGCGAGCTTGGCATTAAAATACCGAGACGCATCGGAGAGAACGAAATTTCTTTTCCAAACCAGATCGCCTATTTTATAACGAACGTGACGGCGACGAAAGTTATACCGCTGTTGGACTCGTTTAGTAGAACGTTTCATACGCTTAAGAATGTCCAGGCGAAGTGAGTTGTAGAACTGGTCGGATCGTATCGGAGGAGTATTTTCACTAGGGTTCAGGATAGGAGAGTCAGAGTCAAGAGGTTCAGGAAAAAGATCACCATAAAGTACGTGTTCGCGTCCACAGAAAGCAAAATACGGAGAGTAGCTGAGCGAATAGCGCATCCGATCTTGGGTAAATTTACATCCCAGGTACGCTGATTAGAGCTAATGTAAGAAGAGAGCATTGTTTTTAGAACTCTGTTAATTCGTTCAGCCGGATTTGATCTAGGGTGATATTTTGGAGTATAAAGAATATTTGTACGATAGCGAGAACACAGGCTTGTAAATTCCTTGCTGCGAAATTGTACCCCATTATCAGTGATTATGTATTGTGGAGTACCAAACATCAAAAAGATTTGTTCTTCCAGAATTCGAGTAACCATAGTAGCTGTTGCAGTACGTAAAGGAAAGAAGCATGGAAATTTAGTGAAATAATCTGCTACCACAAGTATAAAACAATGACCTTTTGAGGATCGTGGCAGAGGTCCTACGAGATCTGCGCAAAGTACTTGCCATGGCCTGGTAGGCACAATAGCAGGAGCAAAGAATCCTGGCGGTGTCTGTTGTTCCACCTTATGAGCAGCACAGGTATTGCAGCGTCGAATGTAACGCGAGACGTCGGCCCGTAAGGCTGGCCAATAATAATGAAGTGAGATACGAGCTACAGTTTTAGTTACCCCACAATGTCCTGCAGTAGGAGAATCATGTAATTCGCGAAGAATTTCTGAACGTTGGTTCTTTGGAACAACCATTTTCCAGTCACCTAAGTCGTCAGAAGTTGAAGTAGCTTTAGTACGCTTGAAGAGCAATTCATTTTTAACAAACCAGGAAGGAAATTTCCTTGAGAAGAATTTACGCGTTCGCGCATAGAAATATACCATTGATCAGTAATAGGTAATGAGATACGTGAAGTAGTTGGTTCAGTGACGAGAGTATCAAGTTTTGGCACAGAACGAGAAAGAGCATGTTCTTTACCTTTTCGGTGTATGATGTCTAAGTCGTATTGTTGAAGCCTAATAGCCCAACGAGCTAATCTTCCCGAAGGATTTTGAAGTTTATTTAGCCATACTAAAGAATGATGATCAGTAATTACCGAAAAGTGTGCAGCCTCGACATAAGGACGAAATTTTTCAATGGCCCATAAGACCGCTAAACATTCTTTCTCTGTCGTCGAGTAATGACGTTCCGTTTTAGTTAAGGAGCGACTGATGTAACTAATGACTTGTTCACCAGCCGTAGTAGTCTGACTTAAAACAGCACCTAGGACAAAATCTGAAGCATCTGTTTGTATAGTAAGAGGACAAGAAAAATCAGGACATGAAAGAATAGGAGCAGATACGAGACATTTTTTTAAAGCGTTAAAAGAATCTTGACATTGATTTGACCAAACGAAAGGAGTGTTTTTCCTAGTAAGCGTACTTAAAGGAGCAGTAAGCGTAGCAAAATTTGGAACAAAACGTCGATACCAACTACACATTCCGAGTAATCTACGAATTTCCGTTACTGAGGTAGGAACAGGTATAGAAGTAATTGCAGCGACCTTATCCGGATCAACCAATAAGCCATCTTTGTTGACCACATAACCGAGATATTTCAATTCGGGACGACAAAATTGACATTTGTCGCGTCTTAAAGTTAACCCTGCTTCCCGTAAACGATTGAAAATTTGCGTCAGCACCTCTAAATGTTTCTCGAAAGTAGGAGTAGCAATGACAATATCATCCAGATAAGCGAAACAGTATGGTTCGAGATCAGCACCGAGAACACGATCAATTAATCTTTGAAAAGTAGCAGGAGAATTATGTAATCCGAAAGGCATTCTAGTAAATTGAAATAAGCCTCTATGAGGTACAGTAAAAGCAGTGAGCGGTTTAGAATTTTGAGAAAGAGGTATTTGCCAATAAGCAGAACGAATATCCAAACTGGATAAGAAGCGAGCATCACGTAACCGATCCAAAATCGAAGTTATATAAGGCAAAGGGTAAGCATCCTTTTGTGTCACAGCGTTGACTTTGCGAAAATCGATACAAAATCTGTAGGAGTTGTCTTTTTTTTCGTACCATAACTACTGGACTAGACCATGGACTATTTGAAGGTTCTACAACACCCATAGCCAACATGTCATCAAGCTCTTTATCTACGATAATTTGTAAAGTAGGAGATAACGGATAATATCTTTGCTTAATAGGTTCTGCGTCTGTAATAATTTTGTGCTCTATTAGAGAAGTGCAGCCAAGTGTATCGGAAGCCAAAGGAAAAGCTGTATTCAGAAGATTTTGTAGTGAGTTTTGTTCAAAAGAAGATAATTCGGAGAAAGAGTTTAAATGTTCGGTATTTATAGCGTCAAGTAATGGAGTAGGTCCAAAAGACCAATGACCCTTTCGGAAATCTGGGACGAAATCAATCGCCCTCCAAAAATCTATACCCAAAATAAGTGGTTGAGAAACTTCTGGTACTACTAACACATCAATAACTACAGTTTTATCTTCCACCGTGATCGGAAGAGGAACATGACCCAGAATCTGACATTTGCCACCATTAGCTACTGAACAAAATAAAGGAGATTTGTCTGTCAAAAGTGAAATATGTAAACGTCGTAAAGAATTCCATCCATCCATGCCAAGTATGGTCCGTGAGGATCCACTATCCAGAAGACCTTTAAACATTTGTCCAAGAATGGAGACATTAAGGTAAGATCGTTCGTCGTTACGAACACTAGAGAATATAAAGTCAAGAAGAAAACGTTGTTGGTCAGTAAGACCCGAAAAATGAGTATCCGAGATTGTAGGTATAAGAGTCTTCTACTCGGTCAGAAGCCTCTAATATTAGTTTCCCTGACGAGAATTACATTTAGGACAATTTGGTCTGGTAACCCCTGGTTTACCGCAACCATAACAATGCTTATTCTGTGGTTCTGAACATTTAGGAGAAGTATGTCCTCGTTTTTGACAATTCCAGCAACGTAAATTAGAAGGTGAAGGAGTAGATAAGGTATGAACAACGTAAGGAGTAGGTTTACGAATATTAGACGAAGTTGATGCATCACTAGCAGAATCTACATATGCTAAATTAGGTTCTAATAATTTGGAAGTACGACGAGAAGGAGGAGGTCTAAATGTTTCAATAGAATATTTATTATGTTCGAGCTTTTTGCCCAAAGTGATAAGTTGTGCCAAAGAAGTTATATCTGTTAAAGCTAAAGAAGTTTGATAGAACGGAGAAATATTACGTCGGACAATCTCAAGTTGTCGTTCCGGAGAAAGAGGTAGAAGTAATCGTTGAAATAAACTTTGCATAGTAGCTACATATATACCAATCGATTCTAAAGGACCCATAGTACGAGCTTTAATTTCTTCCAACAGTCGTTCATCATAGTTAATTGGAATAAATTCTGATTTTAAAAGTGCTACCACATCTTCCCAAGAGGTTAAGGATTCCTTATGTGCCCTGTATAGTAATAAGGCCTTGCCCGTCAAAAGTTCTGGACAAGCAGCGTAAAGGTATGAATTAGTAAGTCCCCTAGCAGAAGCGAGTTCTTCCACCCGTGTCAAAAATTCAAGAAGTGACGAAGAAGTTTCCCCAGAAAAGGTTAAGTTTAATTTCGCAACCGCATAGTATTTCCGCGAAGCTACTGGTGTAGACGTATTAACGCCTGGAATAGGTAACGCATCCAAGTCATCCGAATCAGAAGAAATAAAATCAGGTTCACCTTCCGAACTACTAATTGGTGTAACCTTTGGACTAGAAGAAGGTACTTGTGTGAAACTAACCGTAGCAGGATGTTTCCACCTGCGATACATAGCCTCTACTTCAGCGCGATAATTTTGAAGTGAGAGAAGAAATTCATTTTTTTACAGTTACTTCATCCGGAGTATCCACTTTCGTCAGAGTACAACGACGATGAGTATGTACCCAAAGTGTAATCAAACGTTTAGCAACCGGTGTAGAAATGTCACCCGAAAAAGAGGTTAGAATAGTAGAAAGCTCTTCATTAGCTTTTCGTATAGCCGATAGATCAACATCACACGCAATAGTATAATCTACAGTCGAAAGAGTTTGATCCCCGTCTAGTACTAATGCACTACGAACTGATTTACGTAACTGTTCTACAGAAACGTCGCATGAAAACCCCCTTGAAGATAATTCGTATTGAAGCTCCGCTTTTAGTAATCGATTAACATCTATTTTCCAAATAATAGCCATGTTAAAGTCTAACTGATGAACGTAAGTCTAAATTTATTAAAGTAAATACCAATTAAAGCTACAGCGTTAAATTGATCAATTAAATTTTAAACTAAGTTGTGTTAAACTATCGTAGAGAAAAGGAGTAAAGGATACAAAAATCTTAAAGTATAAGGACAAAATCTTAAAGTATAAGGTACTGATTAAAAGTATGAGTAATGTTACACATAAAGAATATTCACCAAAACAAATCGCCCCCAAAGTTGGGTGCCAATCTTTCTTTGTTACGTGCACAAAAGGATATTGGTAGAAATTGGTGACCAAGGTGCAGTAACAAGGAAAAGAGGAATTAGCCGGAAGCTCAGTCGGTCGGTTCAGCACTTGGATGCATGGGCGTTTTGGCAGGAGAAAGGAAATACATAAAGTTTAAAAAAAGGGCACCACTTGATTGACTTCTTTATCGCCCCTCTATCAAGAAAAGGGCTACGGCCACCTAGGACAAAAGAGACAGCTAAAAGAAAGTGGTGAACTAAGTCCACACTGAGGAGGAACTGGTTAGGAATGGAGTCGTAGATCACAGGATTAATGAAAGAACATACAATCGTTTAACACCACTTATTTAATATACCCTAACGTTAAATAGCATAAATGTTACAATTACAATCAAATGTTCATAAATATCTAACACACAAATATAATCAGAGACCATGTCTCCATGAAATAAACCACCAGCAATCAACTTACCTTTCCGACAGCACTGAAAACAAACTATAAAATTTACTTGAACTTTACCTACTCAGCCACAATGCGGTTCGGCATCTAGTGTTGACCCTAAAGAAAAATAATACCCAAAACATATATTTATAATTATCCGAAATTGATTTCTTTGTTTGTTTCCCGAAATTCAGCGAAGAGCTCTCCGTTGGATTAACTTATCAGTTTCCAATCAACCGGACGCAAATAAACCCCAAATATCAAACAAAAATTTTTAGCACTAGATGTCTACCCTGTTGTTTACTTATGTAAGCACAAAATATTATTAAATTTAGTTAACATGAGCATTACAGAAAAATCAATAAGCATAAAGCATTTAGATAAATTTCTGAAAGGCCAAGTTGATTACCAAGTTGGCAAGTAAGCCTAAAGCTACAAAAAATTCGATTAGTAACTCCTACTTCAGACAGTTTTAGAATAAACAAATATTAAAATTGTAATCCGAAAGAAAAATTATAAATGTTATACAACCCCAAAGCTAGTAAATAAATATTCCCGTTTAATTACGCAGTAATTGAAACCCCAACAGTTAGCCTAATCTTATGACATACATTGTATATTTAACTCAACGAGCAGCATTCAGTCAAACAAACAGCTGGTTGTATGTACAGTAAACACAGGTAATTCTAACCGTTTCACAAGTACGGTTATTTAGCAGAACAAAGCCAGCATACAAGAAAAGTAAATAGATAATATATAAATTCTATTGCAAAGTTAAATGTAAGTATAAGCGAAACTTTTGAATCACCCAATTTATCTTTTTACAGGTACAATTGTATAGTATTACTCTCGATTATTCAGAAAAAAAAAATTGTTTAGCAATAAAGCTAAGCATTAATTTCAAGATTAAGAAAATTGCAGAAACACACTAATACAAGTAGTAGCACAGTAATATAATGGTTATAAACCTTCAGTAAAGTACAGATAACGGAAGCATCGTTATCCAGAAAACAATTAAAGTCACTCACCATAGGTAAAATTGTGTCTGCGTGTAACAATAATACTTATCGGAAACTAGTCGTAGGTGTAACGTAGATTTCTTCTGTTAAATCGGAAGATATTAGGAGAAGGAGTAATCGTAGATGGTTTCCATTCAGGCTTGAAGACCGCCAACTAATATTTCATCCCTCGGACGAGTGATATCCAAATGTGTTGTCAGGAACGGTTTAATTATTCCTTATGGAAGCACGAAATATGTTAATCTTGAGTGAATGTGTAAAGAACCAAAAAGAACCTATATAAGATAAATGTGTTAGAATTTAAATTGATACCCCAATTTTAAAATATGATCTTTAGCTGTAGTAACAATTTCAAAACATGTACGCATGCATTTCAAACTATTCTTGTAAATAAGTAACGAAAGTGAGTAGCTTACCTCTTGATCGAAGCCAATGTGTAGCAGAAGCAACCAAAAAAAATTAAAGCCGAACTAAATTCGAAGTCCCCAACAGGACTTATTTATATGGAAAAAGAATAAAACCAGCAACAGGCTGACTTAAAAATTTCTTGAACAATTCAATCCAATTTTTAGGAACACCTTTTCCAAATTTTACATGTGCTTCACACTACGCATTTTACCCAAAATGGCGTTTTACTTCTTATCTCGAAGTACCAGAAAACAAAAAAAACCCATAGCCTGATTATTTTCACCAATCCAAAATTTTAAAGTATCACGTGTTTGAAATATTTTAAATTGAAACGATATTTAGTGACAATGTTGCCGTTTTCCAACAACATACACGAGGAGTCGCAAATTAAAGACCATAAATTCATCAACCGAGTTTTACACGTATCAGCTTTAGGTTAATCTAATTCTGTTACAGTTGCTACTGTTTGCTGGCCTTAAACTCATAGCGCATGTCGGATCCAACAGGCACCTACGGTAAACTTAATTACCCGATTGATTATATTCTTGCCTCTATTGCTTTGTTGAATAAAGTAATCTCCATATACGTTCGCTTCTAGCATTCATTTCTTTAAATATCGTGAAACGCTATAATTCACAGATATGATATTTGAAGTAATCCTAGAGCGGAGTAGGTTACAAATTATTCATTTTTCTTGCTCATTTATATAAATATTTACTTTGTTTACTCGGACCGCATTTGAGGAGCATAGATAATTTCTTTGTTTACTGCACTGGTATTTTGTTTTGTTGTTTCTTACCCCATTTCAGACTAGAAAAGTAAGTTTGAAAATCAGTGTCGCTGTACCTGAAAGACCTCCCTTACGCATCCCATGTTCACTTTGAGTTCGCCAGCCTGCTAAACATTCACCCATTGAGGCAAAACAGTTTCTATAATTGCAAGATATGTTTTCTTGTAGACCCTTCTGTTTTGCCAATTCTCGTATGTAATCGTTTTCTTGTGTGACAGTTCCCGTAATTCTCGGAGTGAAGTAGCATTTTGTTCTAGAAATCTGTATACTATCAAAATGTATTTAAGTCTGTTGTGACACTATTGTTTTCTGTTTATGCTTTGGCGTTTGCTATTCAACTCATTAACACTTTTTGTTCATTTATAGTGGTGAAAATGTACCATACGTTTGAAATTGTGTTCCCCTTTTCACCCTTTCTTCAGGCTTTTGTACCTTAGTTTCTCAGATTCTCTAGCGTAATGATCATTTAAACACAGTATTTACTAAAACTAATCGGTTCTATAATCGAGAGAGGCATTACTCCTTCGCATTATGGATCATTTAAATTCAAAAAAATCATATAATCACGCGCTAAATCCGTTTCGCCCTAATAATCTTAGAAATTGAAGATTAAGGTACGATCGTTCTACATGGACAGGTGATAGCTGCCCGGTATTATGAGAGAATATATACTTTACCTTTACTATTAGTGTAATGTCTCCAGATTACTGCTTTATATGCACATAGAAGTGTTTTGGTTAATGCAATACCACTGAACTTGATTTATAATACTCCCTTTAATACAGACCATTCATAACGAAATAATTTTTTTCTGAAGTACAAGAAAATTGATAATTAGTTTTTATGGCGATAGTGACGAAATAATAAACCATTTTCAACAATTACTATGATTTTTTTTTAGAATCTGCGTCTTCATGCCTTGATTTGTCATTGTTTAGTTAATCAGCGGAAAGAAGAATAACCTGTTGTTAGTTTATAGATCTATTTTGAAGAACATTCTTAAATATTTTTCATTTGTCGCTCTTTACTTAGATTTCCTTCAAAATGGTTTGCCGCAATTAATAGCACATGTACCTGAGAATCAAAGGAGAAAAACGTGGTTTCATCAATATGGAGCTCCTACCCATTATTATAATCAAATTCGAGAATATTTGCATAATTTGTTCTCAGGAAAGTGAATCGGAAGATCTCGACCTGTTAGATGGCCACCTAGGTCTCATGATCTTACGAGTTTACATTTTTTATTATGGGGACGTATTACAGCCATAGTGTACCAGAATACTCCCACTAAGTAATTGTACATGCGGCAAAGAGGAACTGCGCTATTTCAGACAGTTACACCTGAAATATTTAGCAGTGTTCGTAGATCATTCATAAAACGTCTCACCTTGTGCTTCAACAGAATAGGCAACATTTTGAACAGTTGATGTTTATTTACTTATTTGTTTATTTATTTAGTTCTTAGGTATGCTACAGCTTTAAGACGTTAAGAATTAATATACTAAGAAATATGGTGTGCATTTCCGCAGGTGATATTATTTTCATAACCAAACAAATAAAGTTTTTCGAAATAGCGCCCATGTGATATAGATATAGGGTATAGCAGATTGATAGTACATTTAAAACTGCATCTGATTAAAACCAAAAATATGGGGTGTTCTACTTGAGAAAAAAAGTTTTCAAAATTTGGCGATATTCAACTTTGAAGTGACTCTGGGTCAGACTGTGCTAAGTCTTTTTCTGATACATGTGAAAATGTGAAAATTGTCCATATTCAAAAAACGGTTGATTTTGAACAGTTCCGGTTTAGGAAACTCAGATGGAAGTTACATGTTTTTAGCTTTTTCACAGTGCATGTTGGTTCCCTTTTAAATGTCACCTTTTTTTTAGTTCGCATATTTATGCTAGTTAAGGTTGAGGGGTACATATATGGTATAGAAGGATGTTGACAATGTTGCACTCGCAAATGAAATGACATGGCGCGTATATATACGAACGTAAAATTACTGTAGCCCTTAATCAGTAAGAAGGATGTCCCGAAGATGATTTACAAGCGTTTGCAAGGGTTTCGTAGAACAATACTTACTAGTTTATTTTAAGCCGTACTGTAAATTATCCCTCAATTTCTTCACCCAGAAATATATGATGCGTCTATAATAAAATTTCTTTTTTGTTTAACTTTTAACTAAATTTAACGAAGGAACTGTTAAATAAAAATTATTTACCAATACCAACACACATTTCCACGCAAAACGCAGACATAACTTCCTATAAAAAAGATAATAACAATTTCATATATGGTGTATTTGTCAATGTAGATAATTTTAGGTTTAAATACTAACTAATAGTAACCTATTCATTGTTACACGGTTTATTGAAAAATATAAGGGAAATTTCCTATAAATTTATTGTTATTGTATATAATTTGTTACTGATCAATCAAACATTTTATCAATGTGCATTTCTCGTTATAAGAATTGCTATAAAATTATTGAAACTCGCAATCGTTTAAAGCTGTTACGTAAGGATTTTTCCCAGTTTTTAATCTAAGTGAATTAACACTTGTTTAGTTTCAGTTCTGATCGTAGGTTTGTTTTACCTTACGAGCTTCTTAAAGGATGTATTTTTTAATTTTAAGATTATAATATTTTAATTGTCGATCATGCTGCGATTGCAGTGTAGTGGGAACTTTTATCTAAAGATACACCACTATGCAATTATAAACGTTTACACCTAAATAGGAGGGTAAGGTGAAAAATTCTCGGCCTGACGGTGAAACACTGCGACTTTCAGTTAAAAAATGAGTTTATTTTTCTACGTAATCTCCCTTGACTTCAACACGCCTGGTACATCGTTTTTCCAACATCAGTATTTCTTCCTGGAAGTAAGAGTCTGTAAGGTTGTGAAAATATTCATCTACGACCCTGTCAACTTCTTGATTGGATGCGAAGCGCTTCCCAGAAACAAATTTATTTAAGTTAATCAGGAGGATAGGGGGCGCGAGAAAATCATACCAGCAGTTTTTACCATCGCCGACGTACCCTTGAGCCTCTTCTCACGAATTTTGGCATCCAGCTGATCAAGAAGGTTGGAGTAACATTCGCTTGTAATTCTTCTGCCTTTTGCAAGGAAATCAATTAACAGGAACCCATTATAATACTAAAAAACGCTCGCCATGACCTTTCCGTCAGATGTGATCGATTTCGCATTCTTTGCATGGACTGCTGTTTCGTTTCTGGCGTAGTGGTGAACCCATCCATGGTGACAAATCGTCGCACAAAATCAGTTGGATTTCTATGAAATCGATCCTAAGAATGCTGCGAAAATCGGTTGCGCATTTGCTTTTAATCGGCATTCATCAAACGCGACACCCATCTTGCGCAAAGCTTTCGCATCCCTAATTCTTTGTGCAAGATGTTTCGAACTCTTTGTTTCAATCTCCCCACAGTCTCATCTGTCCCACTCACCTTTACTTGCCTATCGTCCAACACGATATCACGCACTTTTTCAATGATTTCTGGTGTGGTTGTGGTTTTTGGTCTTTCAAGTGGGTTACCTTCGAAGGATGTGCGACCACGTTTAAATTCAGCTGCTCACTTTTTAACGGTTGACGTAGAAGGAGCATAGAAGGAGTCCCTGTAAACTTTTGTCGACAACGGATGAATTTCCTTAGGGATTAATACATCTAAAACGAATAATTTTATGACCGCACGATATTCAAGTTTATTCATTTCAACGAAATACACGCAAGATGTCTATTGCAAAAATTCGTCTAAACAAACTACTTGAGACAAGTTGAAAGTTGTCATACGAACTAATTACACATGCACCCAGGCAGGAGGGTCCTCGTATGTACGGTATTCGCCAAAATAAACAGTACCGAAATATGAAAGGTCATGGAATGACTTGAGCGATGTCTGTACGTTATGTTTGGCTTGTTTGTATTAATTGTCATAATAATATTACGCTCGTGTTAAAATCGTTCTGAAAATGGTTGACATCTTACCAAGATTAAAACAAGTTTTTGAAAAATACGGAGAGCAATTTAATAAAGTTACATCCAGTAAATGCGCAACGTTAGCAATTGATGAGAAATTTCGTCACACTAGTAGTGTGTTTTGTCAGCGCAAAGGTTCTGCAGGTCGTCGAACAGTTTGTACCAACCATAATGAAGAAAGGGTTCTTGACCAGGTTTTGCAGTCACCACAAAAAAGTCTTGGCCGAACTGCGTTTAAATTAAACACCAGTGAAACATCCACACGTAGAATTTTCAATGCATTGGTCGTTATCCCTGTCGTATACAAACTGGACAACAACCAAACGCTGTGGACAAAAAACGTATGGTTTTCAGACGAAAGTCATGTCGACCTAAATGACTATATCAATAGACCAACAACTCGATTTGAACGCCCTGACTTCATTGTAGAAAAATCACTTCATAGTGCTTGAGTTACGATTTAGTGTGCTATATCGGGGCACGGTATAATAGGTCCGTATTTTATTGAAGACGGGAATGAACACACGGTTACTTTTAATCGAGAGCATTACATGCAGAACATCATCATACCTTTTTTGACAGATTTAAGAAATTTTTGCCGCGCACGAAATTTGCAGTTGAACAGGCAGTGATTTCAACATGATGGCGGTACAAGCCATACTTTTCCACGAGCATTTCGTAAACAGAATAATTTCTCGTGGAACGGACTTCGATTACCCTTCACATTCACTTGACCTTACGCTAGCTGATGCATACCTTTGGGGGATGATGAAAGAGCTAGTTTTCCGCTCTGATGATGCACCAATGGATGTTGCAGAACTACGGCAAACAATAATAACTTATTTACAACAACTGTGCCAACCACTATTTATGAATATGTTCATTGATCTGCAAAATCACTATGAAGTTTACGCCGTAATGGTGCTCATTTTGAAGATGTAAATTACAAAAATTATACAAATTAATAAAGTTGTTTTCGGTACTGTTTATCTTGGCGAATACTCTATATGCAGGTTGGAAGGTAAAAAAAAATGTTACGACAAAAACATCCCAAATTTCTTTACAAAGAAATTGAGATACAACACACCATTGTACGCCTTTAAATAAATTTTCAGACATTTTCCACGTTCATGACAATATGAAGGTTTATTACATTAACTTAAACAAATCATAAACTTAGTTTCTTCGAGCTTCCAACATTATTAAAGTATAGAAAATAAGGATATGAC
Organism: Vesta saturnalis; assembly: GCA_036346205.1. Lineage (NCBI taxonomy): Eukaryota > Metazoa > Arthropoda > Insecta > Coleoptera > Lampyridae > Vesta > Vesta saturnalis. The sequence continues at coordinate 100,229 of JARFJB010000690.1, read as the reverse complement.
AATGCCTTGTTTTATTGAAATATGTGTAGTGGAACAAGCTCAATTCGTTTTGTTATACTTATGTTGCATGCATACTGAAATAAATTGATTCCAAGAAACCTAAACAGTATAAACAAATTTATTGTTGAAAAAGCTTGAGAGCATGTTTAGAAAATTGTAGCACTTTCTATGAAGTTATAGGTTAAAATACAAATTGTCATTTATTAGGTCAAATATCCATAAGGACACTATATTAAACAAACAAAGTGTTTATTTATAAAAGCAATGTTATAATTACTTATATAGCGAATCGCACATGTAAAAGCGTAATCAGTGCTGAAGTAAACTTCTTAGAGTTATTATTCATCTAACACAACATTGTATATGTCTATAAATAACACATTTAAAATTAAATTTCGTATTCTATTCGAAAACCATAAAGTTCTGAAAAAGTTAAATTAAAATCTTGAAAAAGAAAAGTTTTTGCATTTTCACTATTAAGTTCTTAACCAAATTCATCAATTTTCGAAGAAATTTATTATTACTACTACGTAATTAAAATTAATGTATTTAGAGAAATAGTTTAATGGAATTTCATACCATTCTTGCTCAAAACCCAATATTTCACATAATAATAATGGTAAATTTTATAACTATGAAAATGTCTGCAAGAGTATGTTTTAGATATATATATATATATATATATATATATATATATATATATATATATATATATATATATATATATATATATATACCTTTAAATTCGTTTTCCAATATTTGTAACTTGTTTTAGAATATGGTTATGACGATGAATATACTCTACCTTCAATTGCTCCACCGCCAATACACGAAGACCTAGGAGCTTTCAGTAACGGATCAAGATCCCTAATCCATCGACTGCTTACATTACTGATGTTGGGGTTGGTGACTTTAAACCGCAGGTGACTTCGCTTTCATAATATATGAGTTTTCAACATCGAATGTTTGACTTTATAGTGATGACAGTGACATATCTAGTGCGACTGATTTTGTACTGTAAATATGTAAAAAGACTGTAATGTTTTGAAGACGTATATATATAATGTATATAATAATATTCGCGATGCTATTTAGGTCTATATAAAATGCCTGATAATAGAGCGTGATACTAAAATGTATTAGATAAGTAAATTTCTCAATAAAGCTGCAACAAATCGCGAGTGTAAAATCTTTGGGCGTTTCTCTTCACGATTCCTTTGAAATTTTAACACATATCGAATTCAAAAAGTAATATTGTCACATGTACCTTCTTAAATCGAAATCTTGCCAATATTGCACGATTTTCGTAATATCTGCTTGTTTTTATATGATTCTGAGTAGGTATGAATAGAAAAGGAGTTCACTCTTTTCTACTTATTTTATTTTTTATCGCCAGGAAACTTTCCTTAAATCTGATTTTAAGCGATATTTGTAATTCTTAATTCAAGAACATAATAACACACAAATGCAATTGAATTAATTATCTTCAATTTTTTTGTCGTGTAATACTATCAATGATAATTTTTAATGTACAGCAAATATTGAAAAGTAGGTTTAATAATTATAACATCGTCAAATACTCCTTCCACTTACACATATTAGCCAGAATTATAATTGGTAAGTATGAACAATGCACGTTGACGAGAAGAATTCCAAAAAGGTAAGCCCTAGTTTTAATTGTATAAATTTGTTTTTATCTTTATTTAAAGCAGGCAGTTACTTATACACTTCTTAAAAGGATAAATGTAAAAGAACATGAAATTGACAACTATTTTAGTTTTAGCGAATGTGGGATTCTTTTCTACCAAATTAGAAGAAGTCGTTAAGAAAAAGGGGGTTGTATTTATTGACGCATAAACATTTTATGATAGTCGTTGGATGAACTTGATTGAATTGCATTTTGAAGAATTAGGAACGTCTTATAAATTTTATTCACTCCAAGTCATTAAATATGTAAATAACAAGTTTATATAGATTTCTATTGTTGCGTGGCAACTTGCAATTTTAATGCCACAAAGCCTGTATTTTAGTACAATGAAACTGCAAATGCATACTTTTATGAAACACTGAATCTAAATTACTCAAATCCTTGAGTCAATAGCCATATCATACATGCAACAGTGCTCTATAAACATACACTAAACATAGTTTACTTGTTCATTTATAACGTTACGTTATAAAAAGGAAAAATATCGCAGATATTAGTTTAGATTAATATTCCGCATAAATTCACTCACATTCGTTATTTATGTTGCATTAGGTACATTTATCATTCTTATTTAAATATTGTTTCGCACTGTTATTTGATTAGAGTGTATAAATTGGATACATGTACTAACTAATACAATAATTTTAACATTCCTCAACGATTTTAAATATACAGTATATCATTACCAAGAGTTTCTAAAGTGATGAAAATTGTATCTGAATTATGGGATTTATAAAGTGTTAAAATTATACAGCTCGAACAGCAAGAAATCTTGGTATTAGATAGTAAGATTTGGACTAGTCAAATAAGGTATGCAAAATAAGAATAATCACATTAATTTGACCAATATCTTAGATATTTCGTATAAGCAGTATAATTTAGTTATTTTGCATACTTTGTTTCCATTTGCTCCCTGGAGCTACCTGTATGCAGAAGTAGAAAAATGCTTTTAATTGAGTGTGGTGTGTATGAAATAAATCTCTTACAAAATTATCAATTTTAGCATGCAATGAAACATTTAAATTCGATTATCAATGAAACGGCCGCTCAGAGCGACATCTACAAGGTATATATTTTTTGAAGAAAACATATCAGGTAATATGAAATTCGGACTAGAAATTCGATATAAAGACGCAGAAAAAAGTTATGGAGCTTTAAATGTAGACAAAATGCTGTTGGTGGCGCCCTCCTGAAAATACATCGAAACAATGATCAAATCTGGATTTCTCATCATAGAAAACTTCTAGGTATCAAATTACATACAAATCCTGTTATCATTAAGACAGACATTCAAAAAAGAGCTAAAAAAAGAATAACTTTGACACCCTGGACTAGATCCTCATAATTTAGTCTCACAGGTGTACAAAAAGTAACGTAACTTGCTAATATACTTATTTCTGATAGGTTGATAAGATAAAGATTCAAATAAAAGTTATACGAAATAAATCAAGCTATCAGAATAAGTCAGTCAGAAATATACAGGGTATTTCATTACTCCAGAGAAACGTAATGATATAATTTTTCAAATGGTACACCCTGTATATTTTTACATTTTTTGAAAATCCATCAAATTAGAAATACAACCGTTAAAACATGTCATTGTGATGCACTAATTTGTTATTGTGACAGTAATTACTTGAGTTTAAAAGTTAATCCTGTTGAGTAGTTTATTGTGACAAAACTTGTGTTGCTTGTTAATTCAAAATTTTTATTCATAATGGATTACTCATTCGAGGAACTTTCAGATATGCACCTAGCTTATGGTTCAGCAAATTTTCGTGGTAGAAAATGTGCACGCTTGTATGAGCCGACACCTTCTGAACGCCGGAAACCTCACCATACAAACTTTTCTTCCATACATCGTCGTGTTACAGAAAATGGCAACCTTAAGCGTCCCGGTGGCACTGGTCGTTCAAGAATAGACCGTACGGTAGAGAGTTTGAGTTCTATATCATTTGTAGTACAATCCAGCTGTAAGTGTTCGCGTAATTGCACAGAATATGGACTCCTACAGTACGACGGTATGGCGTATCATGCCTAAACAGCTCCTGCATCGCTACCATTTACAACGAGTATAAGCCTTTCTGTAAACATGGGGCTGGTATTGATGGAGAGAGTTTAATAGTTTACTTGCTGCCTCCTCGTTTTAACGCAATATTTTATCAACATTTTCTGCAAAATATTTTACCGGGATTATTAGAAACTGCCCCCTTAGACATTAGGACCAACAAGTGGTTTCAGCATGATGGAGCACCTCCACACTTTGGTTTGAACGTGTGCCAGTATATGGACCAGCGATTTGGCAACCAGTGGACGGGAAAAGGAAGTCTCGTGGCCTAGCCTGCGCATTCTCCCCATATAAACTCCCTTGATTTCTTCCTTTGGGGTTATCTGAAATCTTTGCTCTACGAGGCACCCATCCGTAATGAAGAAGAGCTTGTCGCAAAAATAAGAGCCGATTGCACACAAATAGAAAATGTCCCTGGAGTCTTTCACAGGGTTCGGGTCAATGATCCGGCGGTGTAATTTATGTATAGAAGCAAATGGTCAACATTTTGAACAATTGTTGTAAACTACAATAGTATCATGAACTATGTAGGTTCTGGACCACTGTAGACCTAAATTTTCAAGGTGAAATTTCAAGGTCATGTGTTGGCGGGACAATTTATTTATTGGGGTGCCATATTTCAATTCTCAGAATCAAAGTTAATTGACCTTTTTCAAGGCCAAAGTTCATTGACCTCATGGTGAATTGGGGGTATCATATTACAATTCTTAGAATCAAAGTTTATGGGCCTCATTCGAGGTCAAAGTTCATTGACCTTAAACTTCATTGGGGGTGTCACAATTCTTAGAAAAAAGCGTTGTGACCAGTTTACTGACCCCTTCAAGGTCAAATTTCATTGGGGGTGTCATTACAATTCTTAAAGTCAAAGTTCATTGTCTGCGTTGTTGCCACTTCAATGTCAAAGTTCATTGATCTCCACGTTCGTTGGGGGTGTCATATTACAATTCTTAGAAATTATAAAAAAGCGTTGTTGCTAGTTCATTGACCTCTTCAAGCTCAAAAGTTCATTGGGGGTGCCATATTACAATTATGAAAATCAAAGGTCATTGACCGCGTTGTTGCCAGTTCAAGGTCAGGGTTAATTGGGAAGTCATATTACAATACTTAGAACCAAAGTTCATTGACCTTTAGGCGTGTCATATTACAACTCTTAGAAACCCAAAAATAGATCAAAGCGACGCTGCCCGTTCAAGGTAAAAGTTCATTGAGGTTGTCAGATTACAATTATTAGAAATCCAAAAGTAGAACAAAGCGATGCGGCAGTTCAAGGTAAAAGTTTATTGAGGGTGTCATATTATAATTCTTAAAAATCTAAAAATAGATTCAAAGTTGACTGAGCTTTCCAAAACCAAAGGTTCATTGCCCTTTAGGGGTGTATTATAATTCTCAGAAAGCTAAACGTAAAATCAAGATTCACTGACCTTTCCAGGATCAAAGTTCATTGATCTTAAGTTTCATTGGCCTCAAGGCATGCCATATGAAGATTCTTAGGAATCTAAAAATTGAACAACTTTTTAAAGTTTATTTACCTTTTCATGGTCAAAGTTCACTGACCTCCAGGCGTATTACATTACAGATCTTAAAAATCTAAAAACAAAATTTTTGAGGTCAAAGTTCATTGAACTCTAGGGGTATGATATTACAGTTCTAAAAATAGAATCAGTTCATGGAAACAGGGAGAGCCGAAAGTTCATAGACCTCTAGAGGTGTCATTGAAGTTCCTTCGAGGCATTCGACAGTCACAAATATAATTTTTATCTCCACTACTGGTACATCAATAAAGACGATATTTCTTTATAAGTAGACATTTACTTATAATTTGTGAAATAAATAGCTTATATAGCCATAGCAACAGCATTATAACACATTATGTAGCTTTTATATGAAATAAAAAAATCGTTGGATTTTATTTTAGTGCCTTAAATGTTACATTAATAAACAACGTTTTTCTATCATTTCATTGTCTTACACAGTAAACCTAAAATACTTCAATAATCACTTAAATTATTTAATGTTCGTATTCCTGAATCTTGTCTACATGTTCATCCCATTCGGAATTTGTTTTGTTTCACGTTTTCTAATATTCAGTTGTCAATTTTTTGGTGCTCCTCGTTTTCCCACGGTTGAAACTTATATGTGATGTAGTCGATACACCGATCAATAAACTTTTTATCTTTTACATACTACTATTGATCTATCGATAATGCACCTTTACCACCAGGCTCTGAATATTTAGCTTTTGGGTGAAGTAGCTGATTCATAAAGAATAAGTACTAATTTCCGAAAAACCGATATCGATTTTCAACCTAGTACCAGTTTTCTAAGAATAGCTCAAAACCGATCAAAAGTAGGAATCCGTTTTTTAGAAATACGTGGTTGTTTTCTAAGAACTGGTGGTGGTTCATTCACAACCATACAATGAGATATACGTTGCTGTTCTTTATATTAGGGAACTTGAACAATACAGAGCAGTCACCACTTATTTTTAGAAATTAATAAGAGTGAATCATTAGTTACAGATTCTATTTCATAGAATCGATTACCCTCATTTCTGGACTCAGGTCAATGAACTTTGGTTGTATTTTTAGTTTTCTAGGAATTGCTCACCTCCAGGTTTGGTATTTCAGTGACTCTGAAGAGATCAAGCAGCTTTGATTACTAGGAATTGTAATATGGCACATTTGAAGTCGGTGAACTTGAGGTTTCTTCTAATTGGTGTTACTTTTAGATTTCCCAGAATCGTAATATGACCCATAGGCCAATAAACTCCAGAAGTTCCAAAAGTTGAAGCAAACTACCGTGGCCAAGAACTGTTTCTATCTTTATATTTCTAAGAATTGTAATATGATACTCCTAGTTGTCAATAATTCCGACATTTTAAAGGACAAAGTGCATTCCATTTAAAAATCGTAATGTGATACCTCTAGAGGTCTTTAAATTTCTAAAAATTGTAATATGACATCCTTAGAGGTAAATTAACTTTAAGAAATTGTTCTATTTTTAGAATTCTAAGAATTGCAATAACACCTCTAGAGATCAATGAACTTTCGACTCTCCCCTTATCCACGAAATGATTCTATTTTTAGATTTCTAGGAGTTGTAATATCATATCCCTAGAGGTCAAATGAACTCTGACCTTGAAAATGTTAATTAACCTTACGAAATTGTTCTATTTTTAGATTTCCAAGAAACGTGATGACACCTCCAGCGGTTAATGAACTCTCGGTTCTCCCCATTTCCTCAAACTGATTCTATTTTTAGATTTCTAAGAATTGTAATATGATACTGCTAGAGGTCAGTTAACTTTGGCCTTGAAAAGGTCAATGAACTTTAAGAAATTGTTCTATTTTTAGATTTCTAAGGATTGTAGTATGACTCGTCTAGAGGTCAATGAACTTTGAGATCAATGAAATTTGATCTTGAAGTAAACTTATATCTCTAAGAATTGTAATATGACACCTCCAGTGGGCAATGAGCTTAGGTTTTGGAAGGTCAATGAATTTTGATTCTACATTTAGATGTCTAAGAATTGTGATGTGAACGCCTAGAGGTCAATAAATTTTGATTCTAAGGATTGTATTGTAACACCCCCAGCAGACGACCTTGAAATTTGACCTTGAAAATTTACCAGGTCAAAGGTGGACTAGAACCGACGTAGATATACTACTTATAGTTTTATTAACATACCATAAACTTAATACATATTTACATTTGAACTTATTCGTTCATAAGAAGAACTTGTAATAACTTAATATTAGTCAAGTTGCTTTGGTATTTGTGAATGCTTGCGATTTTGCAGGCTCATATTCAATTAATATAAAATATAAAAATTAATAATAATTTTTAATTACATATTTACATTTGAACTTATTCGTTCATAACGAAAACTTATAAAAACTTAATAAAAACTAATCAAAATCGTTTTTGTTTTCAATAACATTAAACATTAAATTTCTACAACGCACATCTATGGGCTGAAGAAATCCCACATGCTATATGTCAGAGCCGGTTTCAACAATAGTTTAGCATAAGTGTTTGGGCCGGCATTCTTAATAAAACTCTAATAGGCCCATATGAAACGACTATGCGTCTTAGTGGGGAATTCTACCATGATTTTCTACGAGGTGAGCTACCGGGACTTTTAGAAGATGTTCCTTTAAATTTATGCCGAGATATTCGGTGTCTGCATGGTGGCTGTCCTGCACATTTTAGTGGTACTGTACGAAATTATCTTAACACCACATTCCCGCGCAGCCCTGATTTAAATTCGGTAGACATTTTCTTATGGGGCTACATCAAACAGCGCGTGTATGCCACGGAAGTGAATTATGTAGGTGAACTACGTGAACGAATTAACAGTGCTGTAGAAAATCTACGTTTACATTTTCCACTGTTATCCCAAAACTGCATTCGTCGTGTACAAACCTGTGTCGAAGTGCGCGGTAGACATTTCGAATCTTTAATGTAGAAACGATTTTATCAGCGGTTCTCAAAAACGTTTTCTTTTACTATTACTATTTTGTCTTTGAGTTTTTCCTAAAATTTTATAATGAAAGTTACTTCTTGAAGCCCTCTTAGTATGTTATTTCAGTTAATTGCATAAGTTACCAGTAACCCGTTTGAGAGATACAAAATAAAAATCGTCCTAGTGCTTAATTAGTTTTTTTTTTCAGTTGTTCTCTAAATGATAATGTTCAGATAATTTACGTCTTTTTAAAATAAAATAAATAAACAACTACTAATTAACAAATTGGTAAACATTTTAAATTTTATAACAGCTGCTCGAAGTGTGGTCCATCCTATTCGATGCATTTTTGACAACGACGGTGCGTGGAATTCACTACCGCACCAAGTTGGTGCTAATTCTTACGGAGTATTTCACACGTCTCTTTAATTCTCATGATTTTCTCGTGTATTTACTGGAATACCAGACACCCTGTCGTTCAGAAACCTCCAGACTAAAAAAATCTAAGACTGTCAGGTCGGAGGACCTTGGTGGCCATGCAGCTGGACTACTTGCAGCTAAGTAGAGAATGATTTTCATTGTTACCCAATTGACAAATCCAGCGCTCAGGATAATTCGTATCATATCAGCGAATGGATAGATAAATGACAAAATGTCAAATTGACAAATTGAACGCTGGAAAAATAACGCCAACTGTTTTTTAAATTTTGATATTTCAAATTTTGAGGATCTTACTTACCTGTCTGCATATTATTTTAGTATTTAAATTACGATTATAATGTCGTGTTTATTTACTAGTTCAGAGTATCCAGACACTCATTTCATTTATGGGTACCATAACGGAAACGTTCAAGGACCATGTCGAGTGTATGCTAGAAGATTCCCAAATAGAAGACAGATTTTCATGAATGTTCATCATAGTTTTAAAAATTATCTCGACATTATCATTTAGAGAACAACTGAAAAAAGCGCTACTTAGACACTAGGACGATTTTTATTTTTTATCTCTCAAACGGCGTCTTTCTCGAAGAAAAGACAAGATATCCTTTTTATGCAGAATTGAATGGAAATTACAAATGTGACTTTTATTTTGAGAAAAAGCAGTGCCGTGGGATTTTTTTTTCTTTAAGAATACTCAAAGTAGTGTTCTTGGGCACGTCACTATTGAGACTAAAAATTATTTTTTTATCGCAATATATCTATCTAAAGACCAAACTAGGATAATTTTTCGATGTAAAGATCGTGGTTAAAGTTTGTCGACTAAAAGTTGAGACACCCTGTATTTATATATAATATATATATATATATATATATATATATATATATATATATATATATATATATATATATATATATATATATATAGATAGATTACTTAAAACTCTCTTCTGGTTCAAGGAAAACGCGGTATCAATGGGTTTTGATTTATTCCTGGTAAATTAATCAAGGAATACTTACACTAATGTGTCAAACACTAAGTGTTAAGATTTGCTCTGATAAAATTGTTCGGAGTTTTATATGAAATGTGGTTAACATATTCGTGGGATAATTTTTTAATTGCATTCTATTGGATGCCACAGATTCGTGTACAAGTTCTGATTTGACGATTGCTCATTCGTGCGTCAAAGTGCGATATCCCAGTAAATATGAATTTTAGAAGGAAATGTATCCCATCAAATTTTTTGGTGTTTAAGAGATGCGTATTTTAAATAAAAATTTTCCAATGTACGGCACCATAAAGGTGTGGTAGGAACAAATTATGTTTTTAAAATAGAACCCGCCCAATTGTTTGCCATATTCGGATTCAACATCAGATTTTAATGTTAATTTATATAAGATGTTTTGTCTTCAAAATTTACCGATTCCAAATTATTTGGAAAAACATGAAAATTTTGACAGCTGCAGAGCTCCACAAAAACCGGTGCTGTACCTGACATCCGAGTATTTCGGAATCGGTACTCTGGAGCTTTAAGAAATCTAGTAAGCTACGTTTTGATGAATATTAGCTAAAAAAACCCTACCACCCCCGAAATATTGAAACGAAGTTGCATGACTTCAAACCTCAATAACTTGCTTATTTCAAATGGAATACCCTAATTTTTATACCGTTTTCGGGTTTATCGTCAAATTTTAACGTCAGTTTATGTAAGGTTTCCTATCTTTAAAATTTACCGTTTCCGAATTAGTCGGCAACATTGAAAAGATTATTTCATTTTTATTTTGACCAACTAAATCGGCTACATGTTGACATGGAAACAAAAAAAAACATGTACGTTCGTTATTTCTTTGTTTTTTCAATCCATAGACATATGTTTTAAATATCGCTTACGCAATCTTTAAAGTTGTTTATTATTATTCACGTGGTGAATAGTTACGCACTCGTTTTGCATATTTCATACATATTAATGTTTGTAGTTAACTAAATACAGATGAATTTGTGAAGTACGGAACTGGTTGACATGATCTTCGTAATAGGATCTGCTGATCAAAATTTTAGCTAACTCAAAGGATGTATGCGCAAAAACAACCCGAAAGAAGCAACCCTCGGTTAGAAGTTTAGAAAAACTTAAAGAAAGGTTTATTAGAACAGGCAATGTGAATTATGAAAAATATGAAAGGGCTAAGAGGACAAGCGACAAAGATCAATTGAATGTGTTGTCTGTAATTTCGGAGCTTTTTAGCAGTTCGGCAATAATATCCAAGGAAACCGACATACCCCGATCTACCGTTAATAAAATTTTAAAGAGGAACGGTATATTCTTCCATCAAAAACTATTGGGTTCTGAATTTGGAGATATGGGGAACATTTTGCCAATGGGGGTTGGAAATGGAAAGAGTAGCACCTAACTTTTTCCAAAACGTATTATTCTCCGACGAGTCAACTTTTAGTCGGCGTGGTAGCCCAAACCGTCTTAATCTTCACTATTATGCCACGGAAAACCCAAAAATAGTAATATTAGTTAATACGCGGTGACAGTGAACTGTAAATGTTTGGGGTGGTATTATGGGTGATTTTATACTTAGGCACATTTCTTTAACGGACGCTTGAATGGTGCTAAATGTTTGCCTCAACTTTTGCAAAACATTCTTGTTGATTTAAGGCAAAACGTGTGGCTACACCATGAGGTATGCTCCTGCACGCACGCTTTAAGTTGAATGTCAGAGACGACTTAAATTGAGAATTTAAAGGTAGATGTATAGGCGGTAGCTGTCCTGTTTCTTAGCCGCCTAGATCGGGAGAGTTAATAAAAATACTTTTTTTCTATGGAGTCACATACAAACTTTGCACATCAAGCTGCTCCGACTACTGCAGAAGATATGAGACAAAGCATAATTCATGCGTTTAGAAATAGCGCAAGCGTTGAGATGTTACGAGAAGTAAATAGGTCTTTTCTGGCAAGACTGCAATTGTGTTATGATCGAAATGACAATCAGTTTGAGAATCTGCTATGAATACATCATTTGTCTAAAAATAATTTTCTGTAACCGGTTGACTTGATCAAAATATAAATTAAATCATTTTTTTAAATTTTAATGATAGGATACCTTGCATAAACTGACCTTAAAATTTGACGATAAACCCGAAAGCGGTATAAAAATTGGGGCATTCCATTTGAAATAAGCAAGTTATTGAGGTTTGAAATCATGCAACCTCTGCTGAATATCACGGGGGTTGTAGAGGATTTTTTTTAATTAAAATACGTCGAAACGCAGCTTATTAGGTTATCTTAGAACCCCAGATTACCGATTCTAAAATTCGCAGAGGTCGGGGTACAGCACCGGTTTTTGTGGAACCCTGTAGCTGTAAAAATTTTAATATTTCTCCAAATGATTCGAAATCGGTAAATCTTGTAGATAAAACATCTTACATAAAGTAACATTAAAATCTGACGATAAATCCGAATATGGCAGAAAAATTGGTGGGTTCTAATTAAAAAAAAACAAAACGTGTTATTACCACACTTTTATGACGCACCCCGTATATTGGAAAATAATTTTAAAATACGCACCTCTTAAACGCCAAAAACTTTGATAGGAAACATTTCCTTCTAAAACTCATATTTACTGAGGTATCGTATTTTGACGCACTAATGAAGAACCGTGAATACATAAATATGAAATAATTTAAAGGATTACACATATTTATTTGCTCAGGATCAATATTGTTTAGTTATATATTAAATCGAAACTACTCCACTGGGCGCTTCTTCGGCTTTGTTCTAGAGTTAACCAATTTTTGACGCACCGCATAGTTTGGGATCTCGTAGTAACTTTAGTGACTTCTATCGAACTTTAGGTCACCCTTGTACTTTTTAAAGCAAAACTTCTTTAAGAGCTCGCACATTGGCTCGACTACTCGATTCGTTTTTGGGTACAATTCTTATTGCATTATTTTGTGTGCATGTAGTTGGGGGGTCTTTTCAGGATATTGCTGGCAAACTCCTATACGCTTCGGCTGAAACCAAACTGCTCACATGTGAAATTGAACTTAGTACTCAACAGTTTCGTTCTTTGCACTCGTTTAGTTATGTTGGTGTAAGTGATTAATTATTAGGAATATTAATTTCGGGTACTTACATTTTATGTTTGAATTGGGTCTTAAGAGAGTATTTGAAACTCCAAACACGGTGCGTGTATTAAAAATTTTTAGAGTAAGATTACTTTATGGGTTGGATACAGATGCTTTGTTTGTGATCAATATAACTTGAAGGGCACAATATTTGTGGTGAAACTAATTTTGCGATAAGTATAGATGGTTATTTAATAATTTTTTAATTATCTCTGACCTATCTAATTTCTGCTTTAACGTCGCATTCAGGCAAATGATACGTCTGAGTAACCACTTAATCGTGTCTTTCTTTCAGCTAAGCTACGCTTGTTCGTTCTCCTTCCCTATACGGGTATATGCCCTGTTTCGACAATTGGGGACGTATTTGCGCAAGCCACATATTTCCACCAACCCAGAGCTCCGGCATTCTTTAAATGATAGCGCTGTAACAAACATAAATTGTGTATAAATAAAAAAGTCTGGTCACACATTTAAATATGTAACCTTGTTTGTCTTCCTATATTTAGTATTAATTCTTAGTGTGAATAGTTTTATGCTTAAAACGTGCTTGTATGAGAGGCGTAAAAACTGGACGTCTTCAATAATAGGCCCCAGTTCTCCATCCGTGGATTGATAGTCAATATTTTGATATGGATTTTTTCTTCCATCAAACTGTGTACAGGGCGGCTCGACGCCTTGACCTTATTGTGCGGAAACAGGACAAGATAATTAAAATCCGATTAAGGAATAATAAATGAGTTATGTTAATTTATGTCATGTTCTTCGAGGAAATTTTATTATTTTTTAATATATTTCGATTATCATTTTTGTGAATTTATTGTCAATTCATGATCATGATATTAAAAATACCAATGGTCAGAGTTTTTACGATTAGAGTTGCCATTACTTATAATTCGAATCTCATCAGTCCATAAAATACGGTGAAATAGTCGTTCATCCCTTACTTCATGATCAATCATTACATTAAGAATAAAATCTACACGTTTTTTTTCATTGGTTTCAGTTAAAAGTTCCAAATTGCCTAATTAATAATCGTGAAATTTATATTTTTTCAAAACTCTGAATAATAGTATACTTAAAATGTAGTTCTCGACTTGCTTGCCTTATAGAATATCTAGGGTTGTTCTCAAAATAATTTTCTTTTTTAAATAGATTTTCTTTTCTACTTGAAAATGCGTCTTCATTATTTTGTAAAATGCCTTGCAAACGACTGAACATTTTTACATCAGGGTGGATGCCGTACTGGACATCTTTCACGGTATATCGGGGCGGCTCGCACTGAATTCTTGGTGCATTCACCATAAATTAACAGCATGTCCACTTGCTGTGAGAGAACATTAAATAAAAAATAAAATTTTAATTATAACCAACCCATTAAACTGTTTTAACAGCGAAATGTCAAATTTGGCAAGAATAAATATGTAGGATTATCAATTTGCTACTGGCTAACGCGCTTTTATCGTACATTTTATTAAATATGTTTTTGTAATTTGCTTCCATTTTGATACTTAAATAGGCATATTAAGAACCACGACCATCTTCGATGTCATTATAGCGATTAATTTACGGAACATTTTACGAAAATTATTAGGTTGTCAAACCTTGATCCGGAATGATGTAATGCTTGTCAAAATGTGTCAAAACAGAATGCGTCCAGTGAAAACTTGATAAGATGCAAATTGCAAACCGTATTTTGTCAATTTAATGTATTTCAGGGTGTACATGCAGATTACTGATTATCTTTCATTTTCGTGATTTGTGACAAAACAAAAGGCGACTAGATCAAACTTGGTCATTCAAAATTAAACATTACCAACCGGACAAAATTCCTAAATCAACTAAAGTAAAATCGTTTATTTAAAAAAGAACAAATTTCATAAAATAGCATAAAAAACGTGGTTCATTCTTTAAAAAAACTCGCGGTTACGGCACTCGTTTTTGCTACTTGAATTCGTGCTATAAATGAAACTTGTTTTTTAATATACTATTTTGTAATTTTCCTACATTTTGATTCCTTAATAGACATATTAAGAAACGCGACGTCATCATCTCTAATCTCATAGCCATTAATCCACGGAACATTTTACGAAAACGTTTAAGTTGGCAAACCCTGATCCGGAATTATATCATGCATCATTACAAAATGAGTCAAAAACAGAATGCGTCCAGTGGAAAACATTGATGTGAGCAAATTTGAGACCGTATTCTTGTCAATTTCATGTCTTTCAGGGGGCATACATCTTAGATTATTTTGAGTATCTTTCATTTTCGTGTTTTGTAACAGAATTTGGATAAAACAAAAGACGGCTAGATCAAACTTTCACTTTCAAAATTAAAACTTGCCAATCGCCACAAAAATCCCTCAATCAACTGAAGTAAAAAAATTTGTTTAAAAACGGCATAAAAAAGGCGAGCGACAAAAAATTCATTCTCATTCTTTAAAAAAATTGAGACTACGCCAGTTGTTTTTTTGAACTTGCATTCGGGCTTCAAGACTGGTATTATAAAACTAGTTTTTTAATATACAATTATTCCATTTTACAATTATAAACTTATGTATAAGCACTCAAATGCGGACATAAATTAGTAATTAGTAATTAGGTACAAAACTATGAGTTTATTTAAAAATATTTGCAATGCAATTATTATAATTAGGCATGTTTATATTAGGTAGTACAATTGCTCAACTTCATTCATCTTATTTTCAAGGGGCTTCACCTTTATTTTTATTTAAGTTCCCAAAATTTCAGTACCCAATTTACATGATTATAGTTACCGAACCGCGGTAGGATGAAAGCTGTGCAGGCAAATCGGCACCCACACCCTTTCAACAAAATATTTAATTTTAGTTCATTAAACCTAAATAGTTATTTTTTTAGGTAATATATAAATACATCTACAGGAATCGGGCTGCAATTGCTTTGTTACTTAAAGTTATTTGAAGAAAAATTACGAAAGAGTCCTAAAATATCCTTCTCGGGCAACCGAATGTTGAAAATGTGTTATTTGGAGGAACTACCAAAAATTGGTAGTTTTATTAGTAGCAAGGTTTCAAACTTCTGTTGGTCAAAACTGTCAAATATTGCCTAATGAATTAAAAGTAATATGGCACTTTTTACCTTAAAATGCATTTTTGTCGAAGAAACTCAAAATTGCGTTTTTTTGCTTTGGATTCTGTTAAAAAGGCACTTTCAAACTGCTCAACTAAATTTCCTCAGAGCGTGTACTATACAATACAAAAATAGTCAGATCAAAAGCTCTTTCTGGAAAAAAATTAGTTTAACTCCGCCAATTATTTTACGGACCGGAAAAAAGGCACTGGTAATAGAATATTTTTAATTCATAAAAAATGTGCTAACGATTATCACCAGTAACTCAAACTTTAGATACATGAGACTTTCATTTAAGTGGGCAAGTACTAATTTCTTGAACGACCAGGTTCAACGGAGCTATGAGAGGGGCGATATAAGGTTGCCGCTATGCTACCATACTGCAGTCGGAGAGGGCGTGCGGTCCTTTTCGATAAGGAAAAATTTGTAACTATGTTAAAATCGGGGCGCTACTGACTCAATACTAACTCACCCGCACTTGAGCCAGCAAGTTCTGAAGGTGGAAGCTCAGACGATCTCAATAACTGTTCTTACCTGCCGTCAACCGGAAATTGATTGCACTTGTGTTACAATTTTAAATACTTAAATAGATAATTAGAGAGACACTTAATGTGTCAACATAGAGACTTTATTTGCAAACGGACACATCCCAAAATATCTTTTTACATTGTAGCCTGAAAGGCCCTCCACAAATTCCCAAAACCCAATCGAATTTACATCTATGTTTACGACATAACCATCTGCACTACAAAGTTGATAAAATTTTAAGCCATATTTTGTTTTTTTTTTTATTTTTTATGTATGTTGTGAAAGCTAATCGTGCTCGAAATGAAAGTAACGATTCATCTGGAGATAATTGTTGTGGAGGCTCATAGCAAGGTTGAAAATTTCTAATACACAAGTCTAAAATATTTCTTACCTTCGCTAATCTATCGGTCTCAGTAGGAAGCCCTTGCTTCTTATGCTCTGAAAAGCAGTGTAACATTTGTTTCGAAGAAGTTTAATGATTTTGGGCTGAAAAGTCTTCGTATACCGCAATTTTATGTATGCCCCCGTAGCAAACAAACCTAAAAATTTACATAACTCGTGCTTATCAATCGGCTTGTAGATCCTACTTCGAGAGCATTGGTTTTAGGGCGAACCTGCTGACAAAATGTCTGTCCGCAGTTGTTGGTACAATCAAGTAAAAGAGTCATAATTTCATCATCCCATAGCTTACCAAATATTTCATATGGTGTACGTCAGCAAATCACTGTGTCATCCAATATCTGGCTCTTGAATACTATCATTTGGTTCGTGTGAACCACCTGGCCCTTGAGTAATCACATTCAGGAGTTTCACTGTTTCTATTATCTAATAGATTATCTTTATCACTTCCTGGTCTGAAACTTTCGTCACTCGCTGAATATGACTCTGCTTCATCATCTGTAGTTACGTCTTCATAAAACCGCAAAATGCGCTGTTCCTCTTTAGGATCCATGCCTAAAATATCACATTCATATAAAGTATATTTTCATATATTAATCAACAACCTACCTCAGACAAAAATCACGGTAAAACAGTATCAAAATATACGCGCTGCCAAAAACGGAGGAACATTGCTTGTATTTGTAACAGTCTGCAAACTATTGCCCACCACTGCTCAACAAACAACTATTTCACAAACCAACAAGCCCGAAATGTTTGCAACCAATTTTACAATTTGTGTACACAGACACATTAAGTGATTCTAGCTAACGTTTACATAGTTTGCGAGACGGTTGTCACCGTTCTGTATCCATTTTTTTTTCATTTTAATCGGTGAGGCTACGGTATGTCGGGCACCATTGCCCCTTATACCTTCGTCGGACCTTGCTTTATTCAGTCATAGTATATACATGTCATTTCATTCCTACCTAGCTTAAACTAACTTAAGATATGTAACAATAAAAGGAATGTGTAACTACATGGAATTTTATTGTTCATTTTAACTCAACACAACACTATCTTCGGCGTCTTGTGCCTCCTGGTGTTGCTGGCGTCGTAGTCCCATAATCCCGCGATGGCTGGATTTGGGTGGGCCGCTAGTACCTTCACCTGGTTGGCTGCGGCGGTTTTCATGAAGTCCGTGAGGGTTGGCATCTTGAGGTCTCTGTGGAGCTGCGCGTTTATGACGTACCATGGTGCATCTGTGATGATTCTGAAACATTTGTCTTGCATTACTTGTAGTCGTTTTACCGTGCTTGGTGTGGCGTAGGCCCATGCCTCGCAGGCGTAGGTGAGCATTGGACGGATGACGGTCTTGTAGATTAGCAGCTTGTTGTCCATCGTGAGAACGCTGTTTCTTCCTATCAATGGGTAGAGCTTCTTGATGACACCGGTGGCTTTCGCTCTTCTGTCCTCGACGTGCTGGTTCCATAGAAGCTTCTTGTCTATGAGGAGTCCGAGGTATTTCACGGAATCCGTCCATGGGATGTCCTCGCCGAACATGTAGACGTTTCCCGTAGGCTTCTTGAGTCTTCGGGTGAATAGGACGGTTCCTTCGGTCTTCAGAAGATCTGAAACATAAATGTTAAAAAGCGTAGGGGAGAGTATCGAACCTTGAGGGACTCCCACGGTGGTTCTTCTGGGGAACGATCTGTAGTGGGGCAGCCTGGTTCTGAAGCTTCGGTTGCTCAAGTAGGATCGGATCAACTTCACGATGGGGAGCGAGATCCCACGTTGTAGCATCTTGAAGAGGAGTCCTTGGTGCCATACCTTGTCGAATGCCTTCGAGATGTCCAGGAACATCCCTCCGGTAGACTTCTTCCAGTCGAATCCTCTCGTGGTGTATTCCACGACTCGGAGAGCTTCCTGGGTGGTCGATTGGCCGGGGCGAAAGGCGAACTGCTCATTCGGGAGGATCTTGAGTTCTTCTACCTCTTCTTGAAGTGGGATGTGGACGATCTTCTCCAGAAGTTTTCCCATCGTTGGCAGCAGACTGATCGGGCGGTAGTTTTGCGGTAGTGATCCGTTCTTCCTGGGTTTCGGGATCATCACCGTGTCCGTTTCTTTCCATCTGGTCGAGAAGTGTTGGAGTCTCAGGGCTGCGTTGAAGATGGCCGTGAGGTATGCGAAGCCCTTCGAGGGGAGGAGCTTCAGCGCCTTGTTGGAGATAGAGTCCGGTCCTGGGGCTTTTCTGTCCTTGAGCTTCTTCGTGATGGCCTGGACTTCCCTCGGCGTCGTGAAGCGGATGTTGCCTTCGGTGTTCTCGGCTAGGCGGGCCCTGACGGTGCTGTGGACCGCGGCGATGTGGTCCTGGTCGGTGTTGCGTTGTTCCGGGCTGCATTGAAGTTCGATGGTCTCGGCAAACACTTCGGCTTTTTTCGGATTCTGTGTGACGAGTCCGTTCCTTTCCTGCAGTGGTGGGACGAGCACGTGTTCCTTCCATAGGGTCTCCACCATCTTCCAGTAGGATTCATCTTGCGTGTCGAGTGGGCTCCACTTTGGCCTTCCATGTGGAGTTGCGGTGTTCCTTGATGGCTGTCTTCACTTCGTGGTGCAGTCGGTTCATCTCCCTCCTGTCGTCCGGATGCTGTGTCGTGTGGTAGGTTCTTCTGGCTCTGTTCTTCTCGCGGATCAGGTCCCTCGTCTCCCTGGGTAGTGCGTAGATTTCCTCGAGCTGCTTCCGTGATGTCCTCCACGGAGTTGTTGAGCTGTTGAGCGTTGTCGATGGTTGGTACCGAGGTGATTTTCTCCGCGATGACTTCCTTGTACCTTCTCCAGACGATCGTGGACCGTAGTGCGGGTGTGGGTGGCTCCGGGATGCCCAGCTGGAGCAGGACTGGGTTGTGGTCGGAGCTGAGGTCCTCCACCGTCTTCATTTCGTAGTGCAGTCTCACGTTGCGGAAAAGGGCGATGTCCAGTACGTCCGGTCGGAATGCTTCCTGATATGGGAAGTGGGTTGGCTCGGTTGGTCCATCCGCGATGATGTTTCTCGGGCCGACGTAGTCTTCTAGCTTCTTTCCCAGCTAGTTGGTGGTCCTGCTGTTCCACAGTGGGTGTTCCGCGTTGAAGTCCCCTCCTGCGATCGTTGGGGTGTTGTCCTCGAAGAGGTCGTCCAGTTCCTGTTCGTCAATCTGGGCTCCCGGTGGGTTGTAGACGGCTACGATCCTGATGAGACCGGCTGTGCTGGTGATGACTCCGATGGCGGTGGTTTCCATTATCTGCATCCTCGGTGTGGGCAGTGGTCGATGGAGCTCTTGATGCAGATGGCCGTCCTTCCTCCTCTTCCGGTCAGCCTGTCCGTGCGGTGGAGAGTGAAGCCTGCTATCTTCGGGTTGTCGCATGGGCGTAGATGGGATTCCGATACCAGTACCATGTCCAGGTTGTGGTGGTCCATGAAGGAGGCCAGTTCTTCTTTCTTGTGGAGAAGACCATTCGTGCTGCTGGCTTGTGGAGGCGTCTATCCATGAACGGTTCTTTCGGCGCAGATTGCCCTCAGGATTCTCATGGCGAGGGCGAAGTCTTCGTCTTCTTACGAGATGATGGTGGTCTGGGGGCTGCGGCTCTTGGGGCTGCTGCTTCTGCCTGAGATAGGGCTGTGGATGCTGCTTGGGAGTAGCTGAAGCCTTCTTCCACTCTCCTAGTTGGTAGTGGTGCTGGTCGTCTGGGGGCGGCGCGGCGCTGTTGAACCCTGGTGCTGTTCTTGGGGTGGGCAGGACATCCTCCGTAGTTGGCGGTGTGTGGTCCCTGGCAGTTGCAGCAGTTGTCTGCGGTGTCCCTGCACTTTTGGTGTGGTGAAGCCCTCCGCACTTCACGCATCTGGCGATGGCGTGGCATCCGCTGGTTGAGTGGCCGAACCGTTGGCACTGGTGGCACTGCTCGACTCCGCTCTTCTTGTGTGGGGATTCCACACGGATCCTGAGGTAGCCCAGCGTCTTTATCTCGAAGATCTCCTTGGTGCGGGATGTCTTCTCCAGTTGGACCAGTACCAGCGATGTGGGTCTGCGGTCGCGTCCTGCTTGCATTTGGGACACCTTTTGGACTTGGTGGCCGAGGGCGGTGAGGTCTTCGGCGACTTGCTTTACCATATCTTCACCCATTGGGATTCCTCGGATGACTATTTTGAGGGGCCTTGCTTCCTGAAACATATAAGTGTTAAATTGTACCTGTATGCTGTCCAGGGTGGTGGTGGCCTTTCGGTATTCCGCGGCTGAGCCCACGTTGACGATGGTGCCCGTCCTGGTTGACCTCGTCTGCGTCGGGGTGATGCTGGCTGCGGTGAGGGCTCGCCTCGCTGTGCGGTAGTCCTCTTGGCGTTAGAGGATGAGGGGCGGGACGCGCTCCTTCTTCGTCGGTGGCTCCTGCTGCTGTTTTTCTTGCTCCTGCGGCTCCTCTTCTACCCGCTGCCTCTTCATTGCTGCCTTCCGGGTGTAGACCTGGAAGCCTTCTTCGTCTTCGGTGGGGTTTTCATCAGCTTGAGCTGGTTTCGGCTGTGGGGGCAGCTGAGCAGTGTCAATCGGGGCTTCCCGCTGGAGGTGGCAGGAGCATCTTCGTCCTTCTTCTCCTGCTTGGCCGCTTGCTTCTTCTTCGGCTTCTTCATTTCCGGTTCCGTACCGAAAGTAGACGGAGTCGGCGCGACCGTTGCAGTTGCTACCTTGGCGGTGGTAGCGGCGGGCGGGTTTGGCGATGCCTTCTTTTTCTTGGGTGCAGCTGCCGCTGCGTTGACGGTGGTCGCTGCCGGGATGAGCTGGTCCGTAAGTCGGTCCACCTTGTTGGTAAGGCGCTCGATCGTTGCTAAGAGCTCTTTTATCTTGCTGCTCTGGTTTGCAATCATCTCCCGCTGGATGGCTAGGTCCTTCCGGAGGTCTTCATTTTCCTTTTGCATCTGCCGGACATTGAAAAGCGTCGCTGCTGGTGGCGCTAGTTCTTGAGAATCATCGTCCATGATGATTACTTGTTGGTCCTCCATCGTTGGCGTTGTTGTTCGCGATGGGCGTGGCTTCAAGGAATTTTTTTTCTTTAGGGGTACCCCAAAGTGCACAGACCGGGTGTCCGCATACAGAATGCTACTAAAGAAAAAGAAAAATCAATTCCTCGATAATAATAAAATTATTACGAGTCTATTGATGGATTAGTGTTTAGCGTATCCGCAATCAAGGCTCTTTTCTTCCTGTATAAGTTCTGAAAAGAACGTATACGAAGTATATGCTGGTCCTGGTCGACGGGTTGGCTTGATCACCCGAGTCGGTTACTCGAGTCGATCACTCGATTGTTCGAGTCGACTAATCGAGTGGTCGATTATTCGAGTGGTCGATTATTCGAGTCGATCAATCGAGTGGTCGATTATTCGAGTCGCTGTAAAAGAAGCGTCAATTCCTCGATAACAACTCGACTAAGCAATCAATTTACTACTCGAGTACAACAGGCAAGCCTGATATATTCGAGTTGACGGTAATCGACTATTTCAATCGACCCCTTACGAGTCTATTGATCGATTAGTTACACGTTCGCAGTTAAAGTTCTTTCTTTCTATATAGTTCTAAAAAGAACGTATATGAAACAATGATCCTCGACTGATCCTGTAGTAGTGTTGCTGTCGGTTGGATTTGTAGTTTTCGCTTTCTTAAATATGTCCTAAAAAGAACATATATTAAGAAATGGTGCTCGTACTTGGTCCTCGTAGGTTAGCTGCTGTTGCGGTTCCAGGCTTCGATCTGCGTTTTTCGCTTTCAATATAACTGTCCTAAAAAGAACAATATATTGAAATTGTAGATGCTGGTGTTGGCCCTGGTACTGTGCTGTAGTTGCTCGGAGTGCTTTGGAGTTTGCAATGAAAATCGCAGGAGGTCTTAAGCTTGGTAGAGGCTTACGTTCGAGTACTCAAACAGCTCTGTTCTGTATTTGTGAGCAGAGGACGGATATAGACGGGGTGTTGCAGCAGTCAGGGCGGTTGTAGCAGGTGTGTCCAACAATGTGTTAAGAATTTTACTTCGTAATCTTTAACTAACCAGATATAGAGTTTTTAAGTATTTTTTTACTATTATAACAAAAAACATAATGAAAAATAAAAAAAAGTAATTCTGACTCCAATTACCCACAAAAAACAAAATTATCAAAACTTTTAAACAAAAATATGATTAAGCTATAAAAATTACAACAATTTTACAAAAATCTGACAATTATAAATCAACAAAATTAAAAGGTAACGTGTAATTCATTTAACATTTATAGTGAAACCAAGAACTAAAGAATACATTCTGTAACACAAACTTAAATTATCATTTAGAGCAAAAATAACAGCAATAGCGACTGGAGACATCACATCCTGTGCACTCTTCATGGGTCCATCCTACACAGAGACGGCAATGGTACCATACCCTCGGTTTACCCTCTTTCATACATATCGTGCCAAGAGATTCATCTCCACGCACATTCTGGGTGTTTTGTGGGACATCATAGTTCCCTAAATCACTATCGCCATCGTCATCGTAAGGAACCTGTTCATCAGCTAATGATTCAGATGAACTTTTTAGGTTTTTTTATCCTCTTAATTTCGTTGGTCTTTCTGAACTTTGCCTGTTCCTTCCGTTATTTAGATGTGTTTTCAAAAATCCCTTTCAATAGTGTAGCAGTAAGTATTTCTGATTGTTGAGCTTTACTTACTTTCCATTTACCTTTTCCTTTTCCAATCTGAGGTAGGGGTGTGAGTTCTGCGAGTATGGGAGTACATCGCCGGAATTATTTTGCTGATTTGTGAAGTCATTCGTTTCACAATTTGGATGATTGTTTCTAGTTGAAGGTTGCTCTTCCAATTCTCTATGCTAGTCGATGCTATCACATCTCAAATAGTAGCCAAAGGTTTATATATAACTTCATTTTCTCCCGAGCCTCTTATGGAGGCAGAAAATTCTTCAACGCAAGAAGCGCCAGACGCGACTATGAAGTTTACGTCAGTGAATTTATGAGGATTTAATGGGAATATTGCAGTTGATGCGAAACCACTAACCCCCTTCCCCACTGACGCGACCCCCATGTAGGCTTTGTTAAAAAAACCAGCAACTTCATATGGCGTGATTTTTTGTAAATTATGGGCTTTAATGTATAAATCACATTCTATATTATAAACCTTTTTTATAACTCCAAAGAAAACCACATGTAGTCTATGTAATGTGTAGGGTAGAATGGACACTAAAGGAATGACATGTTCTCTGCAAAAAATGTAAGAATCCAATGTAGTGCGATTGTAATGGTTATCTAATATTAACAAATCCGGTTTCTCCTCACTTGGATTAATAGTTTTCACGAAATGCTGTAACCATTTGCTGAACAGATCTTCGTTAGTCCAACCGTTATTGGAGTTTTCACATACTGCACCTGCCTCTTGTTGTGAATAGATAAACATGGGAGGAACGAAAGTTCCTGAAGAATTCATACAAGTACAACAAATGATATTAATCGTTTTCTCTCGCTCCCATGAAGTTAAAGAGTCTACCCTTTTTTGACCTCTTGGAGTTAATATTTTTTCACTTTCCTGTCTCATCTATGTTATAAATGCATTGCGGTGTGAAACATAATTTTGTCATAACTTCTATGTTATGAAAAATTTTATCAACTTCCATTTTGTTAAGTCCCACGCTTATGCGTGGATTCCTCTTGCGAAAAGCATCGATCCAGTTCCTACCAGCCATTCTAGTATCTTTACTAAAATTATCAAGAAGCTTTAAATGTTCTGCATACTGGAATGCAGTTTTTCTTACTTAAATACCCGTGGACCCGTGAAACTAATTTATTAATCAACATCAAAATACGATCTGCGAGGACATTTTCGTGCTCGTTTGTGAATGTAGCATGCTTTGCGTATTGATATTCCTTTTTCAAGATGAACAACAGCTGCTTGCAGCTCACCCTCACTCCAACTTGCTTTTGAAGTTAACCTCTTCCAGTTTCTAGGCATCTGAAGCGAACAAATATTTTTTATCTAAACAGTAAATAATGAAGGTCTGTGGGGGTAATGAGGATCACCTGACTCTAGTTACTCCGATGACGGTTATGTTTTAATGAATTTGATTAGGGATTGCATATATACATGAAGAAATCGAATAACGTGAAGACGTATAACTAAATTCAGTTCATATAGTGTACTTTAAGATATATTCAACCGCAATAGTAATGAATATAGCTACTCACGTTTTTGATTGAAAATTCGTAATTTTTATAATAGCATCTCACTAAAAATGCACACACCGCTCTGGATCACTCGGGCGAAGCTGGCGGGATGGCGCGTGTGTTGGCGAAAGGGGTCGCGAGGGGTACCTAATGCAACATCGGAATAATTCTGTCACCTAATTTAATTTAATTTGTTTCAAGCCGATCCCAATTACCCGCTGACTCTCATTCTAGCGGCTCCCACATATTTCATAGTAGACCTAATTATTTTCACTTAGATGTAGGCCAATAAATCAAGCTATTAGTTTCAATATAATTAGAACGTAACGAATAAAATGAATAAAGAAGCATGATGTTACTACTAGATGTTAGTAATTTATTTTCCCTTCCATTATAAAATTGGATTTATTTGAACATAACAGGGCTGCATGTATCAATTCAACGTCAAGATTTGTGAATATTTGGTGCAAATTTACTGACATTAATATTTAATTACTTGGCGTTACATAACTGATACATAAATTCCTTATACAGCAATTTAATATGTAGGTTACTGAATACTATGAATTATTACAGTTTCTATAACATAAAACAGTTGTTAAGAAGATTATAAAAAATCAAACCGCAAGATTTACAACTACACGAATAAATGCGCATTCCCCCAAGTGTAAGAAAGTCGTGAATTTGCTGGTCCATTTCTCAATGCGACGCACGACTTCTCTAGCTGTTACAGATTCACCGCTGCTTAGTCGCGTGGGTCCGAATAGAAGGTTATTAATAATGCAACCCGAGGGTCGTTCGCAACAGAGTCGGTTCATTGTTTCTCTATAAATTACAAATACCTTCTATCAAAGGAGTTACCGCAATACTTCATTTTCTAAATCATTCGTTTCATGACCATTATCAAAGGTTAATCTGCATAGCAAAATCGTTGCACTAAATAGCTAAGTTTTGAAGACGCCAGAACCTTAATTTTAATTTGCCCTTGGGATGTAATTCATTATTATGCATGAGCTCTTCGGTCCCTCTGCTGGGAACAGATTGAACTGCATACAGAACAGAAGTTTGGATAATGCAGAGCTTCGGCGCCAACTAACACCGTGAAATAGGAATGGTGCTCGATACCGTATCGGCAACCATAAACAACGTTTCAGTACCCATAATTATCCCTTTAGTCCTCTGTAATTCACCTTATACAATATTTAAAGAAACTCTAAACGTGCATGCATGAACCACCACCACAAATGCGTCCCGTACAGATTACTTGCACCATTAGATCACATCCATTAATCACGAAACACACCTTAGAATGTTAAACTAAATGACCATACAACCTTATTTTCTTTGCAGTTTCATTACAAATTTATCTTTAGATTTCCTTTTTAGCTCAAGGCGTTGGATAGGTACATTAATAATAAATTCTATAATAGCGTGTTGTCAAACCTCTACTGCTATCATAATATTACAATCCACAAAATGCGTGCTAGTCCAATATGTCACTGAAGATTGGTCGTTGAACAACTGACAGCAACCGTTGATTCCATTGGGAATTTGTGAGTAATGGTTTTCGTATAATCTAAATGACAAGATGCATTTGTGAATTACTTCTAAATGTATCAATATTAAAATTAATCATACTTTCTTAAAGTTTAAAACTGACTTGAAATCTTTACAATAATAATAAACAAAAATTATGTAAATTCTTTCCAATTTTATAACAGTTTATCTTTATTTAAATATGTCTTATGACACATTTTCTTTTTTCTAGTGAAGCTTTAATATAAATAAAGTTTGTAAAAGAAAAGTACGCAACTTTTCTTTAAATACCCATTCAGTTGAGCTTGTCGATTCATATAATTTAAATTTTAGATTTTGTAACTCAATTGGAATTTAAGGCTGTTTCAGCGATAATATTTAATTTAGTTAGTTTTAAAAACAGATTTTCATGCTTTTACTAATTTTCAATATATTCTTGGAAAATATACTTTTTTAATTACTATTATAAATATTACAAAACATTTACAGGATAAAACATAAAATTTGAGAAATTAATATATTCACACGCGCAACTTAGCTTTTCGTTCTTACCGTTATCAACCCAATACTTTTTAGGTGCACCTATTTTAAGGTTTATCTTTCATATATGGGGTGTTCCTATAAGTACACCGACGACGCTTAACCAAGGAAAAAATGTTAGATGAAGGTTTTAGTTTTTGAAGCCGTCAAGCAGTCCATTCCTTTTATTAGAATTTTAATTTGTCATAAATTAAATACAACATGGAGTATATAACACACGCACACATGCACACACGCACACAAGCACACACGCACACACGCACACACGCACACACGCACACACGCTCACACGCACACATGCACACACGCATACACGCACACACGCATACACGCACACAGGCACTCGCACACACACGCACACGCACACACGTATACACTCACACAAGCACACACACACGCACACACGCACACAGGCACACACGCACAAACGCACACACGCACATCCGCACACACACACAGCACACACACACACACACACACAAACCACAACGTACACACGCACACGCACAAACGCACATACGCACACACGCACACACCACACACGCACACACGCACAGCGCACACACGCACACACACACACGCACACACGCACACACACAGCACACACACGCACACACACGCACACAGCACACACGCACACACAGCACACACGCACACACACGCACACACGCACACACGCACACACGCACCACACGCACACGCACACAGCACACACGCACACACGCACACACGCACACACGCACACACGCACAACGCACACACACACACGCACACGCACACACACAGCACACGCACACACGCACACACGCACACACACACACGCACCGCACACGCACACACGCACACACACACGCAACGCACACACGCACACACACGCACACACACGCACACGCACACAGCACACGCACACGCACACGCACACACGCACACACGCACACGCACACGCACACGCACACACACACGCACACACGCACACGCACACGCACCACACACACGCACACGACGCACCACACGCACACAGACCGCACACGCACAGCACACACGCACACGCACACACGCACACACAGCACCACACGCACTGCACACACGCACACACGCACACACCGACACGCACACAGCACCGACACACACGCACACGCACACGCACACACGCACACACGTAACACGCACACAACGCACACACACGCACACGCACGCACACGCACACAGCACACACACGCACACACGCACACACCACACGCACGCACACGCACGCACACGCACACGCACACACGCACACACACGCATACACGCACACACGCACACACACACACGCACGCACACGCACACACGCACACACGCACACACGCACACACGCACACACGCACACACGCACACACGCACACACGCACACACGCACATACGGATTTTTTAACTCATCTCAATTGCCGACATCGATGATTGCTTTCCCAGATCTCCCAAGAAAGTTCGTCTGCTATGGGTTGACCTGGTAGTGGCAGGGTTATATAATGTAAGCTGCTAAGGCAGCTAAGTCCCGCATGTTGTGTAACATGGCATGTGGCCAACGAAAGGTCGTACGTTTAGTAGAATAATGGGTAACCATTTTATCCATATTGTCTACTCCACCCTTCATCGAATTGAAGTAGATTATAATTTGGGGCTTTTGTCTCGATTCAGTGATGTTGGTACTATGCATGGTTGAAAGCAACGTTACTATCCGCTCCTTCTTCGGTACATACCAGCAAATGGTGATTTTACCATCCTCGCTAAACCCGAACATCAAGGACTCTTCCACCTTGTCCTTACATTTTTTCATTTCTTTTGGAATTGAGGCCTTACTTTGCTTTAGAGTTCCTACGAGAGAAAGATTCCAGGAGAGTAATAATGGAGCCAAAGGTAATACAGAAAAAGAGTATTCATCGTTATATTCCTTCCAGAGCCTTTGAATTGGTAACATAGATCCTTAAAAACTCGTTGTCCTTGGTCTTTTTTGACTGGTTTAGAGTTGGCTACTTGCGTGAGCTATGGTCGTCAATTTTCGAGCATGGAGAACAGGTGTTATCGAAGTAGATAAGGCGTGTCATCTATGATTCTGTCGAATTCTTCTGGTATGTCGCCTAGTAGTTGTGTCAGTATTGTAAGAAGGTAGTTGAAATTTTGAGTTAGATCTTCTACGTTGTTGATGCAGGAGGTAAACTAGTTGTGGTCTTATATATGTGTTGTACTGTTTTGGGGTATCAGCGCCTGTCGCTTCTTTTAAGTCTTGTTCCCATTTAAGTGTTTTGGAGAGGG
Source organism: Vesta saturnalis (assembly GCA_036346205.1). Classification (NCBI taxonomy): domain Eukaryota; kingdom Metazoa; phylum Arthropoda; class Insecta; order Coleoptera; family Lampyridae; genus Vesta; species Vesta saturnalis. The sequence goes on along the minus strand of JARFJB010000690.1, from coordinate 70,811 downwards.
TAAACTGCTAGATATACTATTATGGCATGGAGTTGATGTTGTACATCTCTTACTTTTAGGTTTAAGTGGTCTGTAGATTGTCGAGGTTGTCTTGTTATGTTGATGGAAATAGTACTGTTTAAGTGGGTACGTGTCTTTGGTAGGTAAGCACTTTGAGTGCCAAAAAGTTAGGCCTGTCTCGGTAGTCTAGGCTGTAGATTATTTGTGTGAAGATCTTTTGTGTAATGCGCTTGGTTTCTAGTCGGATTGCGTGAGAGCCGCCACAGTTGTTGACGTAGCAAGGGATTTTCAGGGTTGGAATTTGTGGCTACCGCCGAACCTTAAGGTTCGTGTGGGACACTACTGCTTAGTGGCCCAACTTAGCGCATACGGAGCGGTATTTGGCAATGGGTTTGGGGATGTCAGAGGCTCACAGAAGTGGTGTCTGAAAATTCCCAGACTGCGCGTGCGAGCAAACAATGGAAGGTGGTTTTGGAAAGGGTGATGATTTAGATTAGGGATGTTAGACGGTTATTGGTCTTTGAGATAATCCGGATGGTATGGGTTACGTGCGTAAGGGCAAGTATGGTTACATTCTGGTCAACCCCGCGGATGACAAGTGAAACGGATCTATGATTAACAGGGAAAGAATCTGGGTCCGGTGAGTTGGGTGAAGGTTATGCATGGAGTTTCGAAAAGGTGTTTAATCCTACTTTAAGTTTCTTGGACAGGTATGGGGAGTAGTGGTTATGAGAAGAGCGGTGAGGTTGTGATTTAATTTTAGTTCAGACTACGGTAGATTAAGGGGTAATAGGGTTTGGAACAACTGTTTTTTTGGGATTTAATGGATGTAGGAGTATTGCGAATGCAATATTTAGAATTGGGTACGGTGGTTGAAGAAGAGGAGGTGGTGAAGGTTGAGGTACAGGATGTGTAGAAGTGGTGGATAAGCGGGTGGGTATCGTTGGTTTTGCTGACGCTGCCGGGTATGCCTGTGGTGGCGTCGGTAGTAGGTAAGGCTGTGATGTCAAGTCTAGGAGGATCGTCACATCGGGGTGTGTGTGGGAGGGATGGGTTTGTCATGTTTGATCATGACTGTTAGTGGCGATATAGGGTTTGGGATCAAAAACTGTTGTGTTTAGAAGAGTGGACTGTTACCGGGGTTCAGCCTTCCACTCCAGCGGGAAAAGGTTTGGGTGCTGAGAGTCCGAAGGAATGCAGAGCGGTTTTGTTAGTACAATACACAACACACGTTTTTATATATGTTTATTAAGAGTAACTACGTACGTCTTCTTCCTATAGGAGTCCTGAGGTGGCGGTGTCGTTTACTAGAGGCGGTTCTTCATGTATCCTGTCCTCTGCGTGTTACTGGTCCTGATGTGTTTTGTCACCTGCGTGTGGCTGGTCTGCCACTCTGCTGGTATCCGGATTATTCTATTTTAGTTGCTTGACGGCTTCTTATTTTTAGTTGTATGCCTTAGCAGTAACAACTACCTTTTTTCAAACGCGAAGTTCAAGGAAGACCGGTTAGAGTTAAGAAAAATGTAATTGCTGCTATGCGCGGCCAAGACGCTCTCTGTTCGAAGATTCGACAAGCCTTATTCGGCTTGGTTGTTGGATCGCTCACGTAATGTGGTTCGAAACACCGGACAGTTCATGTTCCAAAAAGTGTCAGTAGTTTATGCCTATTGGATGGTCGTGATAGAAAACAGGACCAATACAGAGGGTGTTTATGATACCGCACCACAAGTTCACTGAAAACCGTTACTGCTAATTGTTGAATGAGGGTTTCCTCTGCCCAGACTTAAATGATTTCGGGTGTTAGTGATACCGTCACTGGTGAATTGATCGGCAATGTCTGAGGATACATTCAATAAATTCAAGTCGCAGAGAGCAGTGTGGCAGAGTGGAACATTAGGACAGAGGATTATATGTCGTGCACCCGTAGAAAGAATATGTACTACCATTTGTATGCGCTACTCAATACTTATCTAGCACTTCTATTACAGAAGCAGTAAAGAAACAGTGTATCAACGTATTCTACAGCTGCAGGCATTCTATGCACGGTAATTGAATGTTGTAGAAAACCTCACTACTGCGATTTTCTAGTCGTTAAACAACTACATTCATAATTCATATGTTGCCGTTGCGAATCGCTTCTCGCCATTTGCAATTTCTACAAACACCAATGTACGTATATCGCTAGATAACCACATTCGTTTCTCATTTCTCGTCATTTGCTATTCTAAGAAATACTAATGTATCTTAAGAACGGTTGAAAATGAACTGTTGTTCATAAGCATTTTTTTTTCTAAAATAACCGTTGTTCTAATTTCTCATTTTTATTTAGAATCCGAAGAATTATACAAAATTTGGCGATCCGGTACAAAAATTGGAAAATTGTAAAAATCAACTCAGCTCTACAAACAAAGAAAAATTCCAATTTACAAAAAGTAATCATGAACCTTAATATCTCGTATTACCTCCACGAGCTCTTATAACTGCTTTCATTCGTTATGGTAATCTTGTTATTAAGTTCTGGATGGTCGTTTGGGACATGTTTTCCCATTCTAAGAGAACAGCTCGCCCCAATTCTTGTAGGCTCATTGGGGCAGGTATATGACATCGTACCAATCTTTTTAGAATATCCCAAAGGTGACTCGATTGGGCTGAACAGTGGCCACTCCAAGGCTTCAATGTTGACTTCGTTTAAGTAATCTAAAACAGGTCTTGAGACGTGAGGCCTCGCATTATCTTGCATGAAAATAAAGGGATCCGTTATAAATGGCGCAAATGGAATCACATGATCTTGAATAATGTTTTACAGATATAATTCTGCATTCATGGACCGCGGACTAATGGGGACTAATTCTGTACGTGCCTCAAAATATATTCCTCCCCAGAACATTTTTGATCTACCACCAAATTGATCCCTTTGAAAGATAGTGCATTCATAAATCTTTCGTCGGGCTTCTGCCATATCCTAGAACGACCATCTGGACTTTTTGGGTTCACTCTAGTTTCATCTGTGAATAAAACTCGCTTCCAGTTTTCAATAGTCCACTGTTCATCTCTAGCGAATCTTAATCTGCGTGATCTGTTATTTGGGGTAAGCAGTGGTGCACTAGCAGACCTTCTACTACACAATCTGGCTTCTTTTAGTTCACTTCAGATGGTTAAAGCAGAAATTCTAACATTTCTGACAGTTTCGAGTGAATTACTTAGATCTCTGCTAGTACGGTTTCTGTTTCGTAACACCTGTAGTCGGAAAAATCACTCATCAATTTGACTTGTGGACCTTTTTCTGCCCTGGCCGCGTTTTCTGTGGTGCGACGCGGTTTCCCTATATTTTCTAATCATTCGAATGACTGTAGAATGATTAGCACCTAATAAATTAGCCATATAAAGCATACTTGTTCCCTCTTCGAGCAAAATTTTTTTAGTGAAATGATTAAGCATTGACCTAGTGAATGAATCTACAAAAGAAAAGATAATGACGTGCAATCACCAAAACAGGACAAAACTGATACGCTTGACAAAACCCACCTATTATTTTGTTACAGTAAACCCTAAAATTTTCTTAAATAATCAAAATAAATCGAAAAATATGAGTGGTGCGTTAATTTTGAACAGGAGTTTATTAATAATTCAGTAAATTAACTATCTGCAATAATTGCGTAACACATTGCTAGTTAAACAAGAATACCCTGTTTTCCATAATTTACCCACTTATATTTAAATTATGTATTCAAATAAATTTTATTGCAAAAATCCAAAGCTGGTAGTTACAATATAAACTTAACCAGTGGCTAGGATGAAAGTATTGTTACAGCCTTTACAATTTCGCGTGCAATATATTTTTTTTTCTAAAAAATGTGAGTAGGCTAGTTCTCATAGGGTTGTAGCGAATACCTGCTATTTATTTTTAATGGTTCAAGCTTTGATATTTTTATGTAGCATTCAATTAATTACTTCGTACTTTATTTCTCCCATACTGCAATTTGTACTATTAAACGTAATGCGTTTACGAATTATGGCTACGATCGACTTAGTATGTTTTAAGCGGTAGTGTTTACCAAATACAAATTAAGCATTCAAGTAATTTATACCACTATTAATACTGTAGAAAAATGGAAATATATAATTTATATCCCTTTATGGCAGGTGTATTCTGCTCCACTTCTATTCCATTTAAATTTTTTGTAAATTTCTTATTTACATTTTCCTACGACTTTATTTACTGTCAGTTCCAATCTGTTTTCAGAAATAGAATTACATACAAATGTTTCTATTCCCGTGGTAAGCTTAGTTCTAATGTGTTATTACTATCTTCTTACATTGTTCTGGAAAGGGATTCATTTAGATTCCTATATTAATGTTTATATACTTTTCTATTTAACTTAAATTTAACTATAATAGTCTACTAGTCTGTATACTTTACTACAATAACAAAATCCATGTTGCCAACTAATGGACAATATTAGTATAACAATTACAACACACACAATTGCTTATTATAATAGTTATTTTTGTATTAAGAGCGAATAGTACGACTTTTTTGCTCGGAGAGGGAAGTTGCCCGCTCGACGGGAAGCGGAGAGCAGCAATCAATCGAGAGCAAAAATTAAGTTTTTGCTCGCAATGCATACAACATTTTTTCTACAAACAATACCGAATAACACAATTACGCCTAGTTACTCAAAAAACCCTGTCAACTGAATATTGAACAGTAAGCGTTAAACTCGTTTAACACTTCTATTGTGTTCGGGTCAATATGACCCAGTTGCGTACTCATAATGTGCATAATACGTTAATTTATTTAAATAGTTCGTTGCCACTGCATGACTTTTATTTCATTACTCTAATAACGGTGTACCTAGATTGATATTAGAAAATTATAATTAGTTTTTTTTAATGCATTTGTTACACTCACTGTGTTTGGGTCTATATGACCCGGTGATTTGTGTGGTTTAAAATAGAAGGATGGGAAGCAGATTATTATCATAGACAAATGTATTTTATTAGTTTTGTTTTATTTTCATAAATATAAATAACTTACATTGTCACATTATTGCGCAACATTGCGCATATTGCATGTGTTATTTGCATATCGGTACACAAGTTTATTCCTGTTGAGACTTGTTTGTGGCTCCGTGAAAAAATGCAGCCAGTGAGTGGCTGTGTGTTGGTTGCGTAGATTTAAATTTATTGTCTAAAATGTGTGGTGAGAGAGTGCTTACGGACAGTGAACTCGAGAAATCTCCGTGAGTTTCTGAAGAAACCGAAATATATAATAGCGAATCGGATGATGAAGTGGAAGCTACGATTTCAGATGAAACTGATACGGATATTCACGTAACTTCAAAAGATGGCAATATAGTATGGAATGAAATGACACATCAATCGGAAGATTTTCAGCAGCAAATATTATTTTGTTGATTCCTGGGCCGACAAGGTATGCTATGTCGCGAGTAATTGATATAAAATCCGCATACTTCTTTTAAAAATGTCAAATTTAGAAGGCAAGAGAAGAACATTTCGTCCCATTGTTTCTAGCTGGAGTGTATAAATCTCATGGAGAGGCGACAGGCAGTTTGTGGGGTCGTACTATATTCAGAGCAACGGTGCCCCTACAACGATTTCATATAATTGCACGAATAATTCGCTTTGACGATAAAAAACTCGACCACAACGACGCCAAACTAATAAATTAGCTCACATACGGGACTTGTGGGATGAATGGGTTGCAATTCTAGCTAAACTCTATAATGTTCACGAAAATGTAACAATAGATGTACAACTGGTACCTTTTAGAGGCCGTTGTCCTTTTAGACATCACATCGCAAATAAACTTGCTAAATACGGAGTCAAGATTTGTACTTTATGCGATTCTGTAACTGTTTATGCATATAATATGAAAGTTTACCTCGGTAAAAAAGAAGGTGAACCTCCAGAGAGAGGTCAAGGTAAAAGAGTTGTGCAGGATCTCACTTATATCATCTGGGGCAGATGCTATTGAAAACAAAAATGTGTTTGAAAAAGTAATTACAACAGTTTAAAATTTATAACTAACTCATTTAGTAAGAAATACTGTAAACATACTATAAATTTTCAGTAATAGAGATTAGAATTCAAAAATAGTATTGCAAATAAACAGAATCACGTGATAACGTGTAATGTAAAAGTAAGCAAGAGGAAACCGCGGTAGAGTTTAACTTTATCGTATAGTGAATTAGCTAATATTACCAATCCGACGTTTATAAACTCTCTCGCAATTTAGCTAACGATTTCACTTGATTGAACTACAGATTTCGCACTAATTCCAAGATGGGAGTGAGGCCTTTCTAACTTGTTTCAATATGAGTTGAAGGAAGTGACAAACAAAATCGTGTTGTTTTAACAGTTTGTACTGTTTTTTATCAATTCGGGTAAGGGGTGCAATACTTTTATGGCATTATATAAGTCCATTTCACTATGTATGGTAATATTTTCCAGAATTATACATATATAACTACTCTAATTTGGCATTTCCGACAGATAACCTCACACTTTTCGCGGTTTTACTTGATAAACAATGTGGAATGGTTTTAAAGCATTTGGTGTCTATCCACAAAATCCCAGCACGATAGATCCCTTGAAGTGTTTGGGAAAGAATTATAATGAACAAATATCGATGACTATTCGAAGTAATATTTGGAAAATTCCAAAAGACTGTTGGTTCACGGCTGATAGGAGAAATTTACTGAGGTTGCAGGTTGCTTAAACAGTTTTGGTGAAATCGAGACAATGTAATTTCAGACATGATGAGTGAAACGGTGAGTCATAAAAACGATAGCAACAATGAAGATATTGCACGAGAAATTAATATATTATTCAATATTTCTGATTTACCAATCGTAATATAAAATAATGAAAAACGGGTGTACTATATCGATGATAGTATTATTTCAGAAGGGGTGTTTGATAAATACTTTGAATGTAATACCCTTCAGCAGAAAACAAATAGTTACATTGAATCTATGGGTGTCTCTGCGAAGAAGCCAATTAAGAATGCATCATAGGTGGATAACTCAAATTAAACAATCTCATCAGAAACTAATATCTATGACTCACGTATCATTCTGTGATATGAAGAAACACCTCCATTGGCCAAGAACACTAGAAAGAAAAGAGGGAAAACCTAAAGAAGAGATGCAATAAGTGATCACATCATCGACATGGAAAGAGATAACCAATAGGGAAGAAGCGAAGGACGAGAGGGTGAATATTGACATAAAAAAGAAAGAAACAAGGAAGGAACGAGAATTGAAGAAGATATTGAAAGAAAAGAATAACGACAAACCGAGAAACAGTGTTGAAAAAAGGAATAAGCGACATAATAACGTAAACGGGGGTTACAACATGGAAAAATAAGAATAGTATCCGACATTCTGATTCCAAAAATTGACAACACACCACGACAAGAGAATTCACCTGCATTTATGAATGTACCTAAACTGCGAGGGTTATGTTTTCCCCACACTGCTCAGCTGAAAAGCGCTGATATTGGAATTCAATTCGCTAGCTGTGTTAGAGCATTCCACACATGTATCAAAAAGCATAATCTATACAAATCTAACTCCAATACATTCATTTGTGCTTCTAACGGCTACTTACTATACTACTACAGCCAATAATTGATTTTTATAATTTTTCATATGATCTTACATTTTTGGGATATTAATCTGAACATTTGTGAATTTGTTCATGAACACGCCGTTAACGTAATATGTTCTTCAACGTATAGCCTTAACAAAAAACTGATATATATATATATATATATATATATATATATATATATATATATATATATATATATATATAACTTTTCTTGAAGGCAAACAAATTTTGAGAAGTCTTAAGGGCCAATAATTGTCTAGTTTACCCTATGTATATCTTAAATATGGCCGTGAAGAAATATTTAAATAACTGGTAATATTGCCTTGCCTGAACATTCACTAATCGCACTTCATCCTTAGCTACATAGAGTGGGTACAGGTGGAAAGATGACATGTTAATAAAAGAAGGGGTATCATCTCTATGATATTATTATGACAATTCCGTCGTGTCAGCAAACGCAGGTCCGTTTTATTTATTAAACTGCCTTGTATTTTAACTAATTAATGTCCAAATTTAAAACTCCCACTCTACTTATAAAAATGGCGTTGTACGCATTTATTAAATAAAAAGGTGATCAAATAGACAAAAAAAAATTAACCAATAGTAACTAGGTAACGTATATGTACACGGTGTTTTAAAAATATCTGCCAACATTTCTAGGACGTATTCTGTGTGTGAAATTAAGCTAATTCTGTCACATGTATAAATGGTCCAAAGGCCACCATCTTCGGGACACAGGGTGCGAAAGTTTCGAAAAAGGACGTTTCCCTTAGATTTCTCAGGAACTATACACACATATAATTTGATATTATGTGCGTTACCCACACTCTACACGAATCATACACTGATGCTTAATTGTTCGATACAGAGGCGGAGATACTTCCAGGTCGAAAGGGAGTCTTCCACTCGGTTAGAAGGCCCTACCATTTGTTTCCCTAATTAGGCCTACAAGTTGGACAGGTATTTTTAGTAAATACGGATTTACCATACCCATAGCAATCAGATTTTAGGTTGCTAGACACCTGGGAGCAGTATGTCTCAATTTGCGACAATTCCAATAAAGTGATCCCGAAGAAGAAGTAGGTGAAGGAGTAGCGATCAAAAGTGAAGAGGCTTTGTTGTTCGATGAAGAAGAGTTAGTTGAAGAATCTATGTACGCAAGACGTGACTGCACGTCGAGAAGGAATAGACTGTATAACATCCGCATAACTGCATTCTGAAGGACCCTAATTTCATTCACTAGACGCCCGTCGTAATCAACAGCAAGAAATTTCGATTCAAGTAATGTAAAATAAAGTAACGTAACGTAAGTACATCTTTCCAAGAAGATAGATAAGTCTAATGAGCTCTAATTAACAATAAAGCTTTGCTCGTGAGCAAATTTCGGACAAGCTCAGTATAGATAATGGTGATAGAGTCCCTTAAAAAAACGAACTCTATTAAGAAGTTACAAAATAAAAGGAGAACCCTCACAGAAGAAAGTTATGTTTGGTCGCAGAAAAATAGTTAGGAGAAAATTTACTCGTAGAAGGAACGGAAGTTGAAGCATAGATGTTTTCTGAGCCTGAGGAAAGAAGTTCAGGTTCACTGTCAGTATTTGGAATACGTGTCACTTGCTGTATCACATCATAACCCCTTCAAGATAATTCATTATGCGATTCCAATGTCACCAATCGGTTTACAACAATTTTCCATGTAACAACCACTTTGAGGAAATAAATGAAAACAAAGGTAGCAAATGAAAGTCGGGAACTCATCAGGAGTAACAAAATGTACTATTCATGAATTTAATTCAAAAAGTTAATAATCACACCACGTAAATCCCGAAGAAAAATTTAAGAAATGATACAAATCACACTGAGATGTGTTTGTAGTAGCACACATTATCTGTGATAGCATAAAACCATCGAACCCTGTAGTAGTTAGACAGAATTCTTATCTGTAACGTATTCAAAATGATCTTTAAACATAGCCCGAAATACGCTATGGAATAAAGAGGTAAGTTCTAGCTCAGCTGACTTTTAATGATCACTAAACCGGTACTCCAATGAATACGTGGGTGGTGTAACCGTACAGTATAGAGATACACATGGCGCACACGCGCACGTACATGAACACGCACACCCACAATCACGCACACGCACACGCACACGCACACGCACACGCACAAGCACACGCACAGGCACACTCACACGCACACGCACATGTACACGCACACGCACACGCACCGCACACCCTCCATTCACCGCCACGCATACGCAAACGCCGCCACGCCACGCACACCCGCACACCACCACCCGCACACCACACGCACGCGCACGCACACAACACGCCACGCACACAATGCCACGTATACGCCACGCACCGCACCGCCACGCACAAAACTCGCCGCGCACACGCACGCACACGCACCATTGCCACGCATACGCACCGCACATGCGCACTACCGCCCGCGCCGCGCCGCACATGCACACACGCACACGCACGCACAACAAACGTCCGCAAACGCACCGGCACATGCACACGCACACACACGAACGCCACGCCACGCACCACACGCACACGCACACGCACACGACACCACACGCACACGCACAAACACACAACCACACAATACACACAACACGCAAACACAAACAACCACACAAACACAACACACAAACACAAACACACAAACACACAAACACACAAACACAGAAACACACAAACCACAACATCAAACACAAACACAACACAACACATACCACAAACACCACAAAACACACAAACACACAACACACAAACACCACAAACACAGATCAAAACACACACACACATCACAATAACACAACACAAAGACAATCACAAAACACAATCAAACACACACAACACAACACAAAAAAACAACAACAACACAAAACACAACACACATGAAACGACAACCTACAGATAAACACAACAGACATGAACACACACACACAACACACACAGACACACAACACACAACACACACAGCACACACAACACATGAACACACAAGACACCACACACACACACAACACATAAACACACAAAAACACAAACACATAAACAATAAACAAAATAATAAACACAAACATACACAAACATACAAACACACAAACACTCACAAACACAAATACACAAACACAAAAACACTCATACACACAAACACACATGACACACAGACACACAGACACACAGACACAATGACAGACACACAACACACACAACACACAGACACACAGGCACAGACACATAGACACAAACGACAACAGCACAACACTGGGCACACAGACCACGCACTGGGCACAGACAAACACTGACACACGACACAGACACACAGACACAGACACACGACACTGACACACACAAAACACAATACACAGTACAACAGGCACTGCACAGAACACAGACATCACAGACACTAATATACACAGACACATACAAACACAAAGACACACACAGACACACTAAACACAGACAACAGACATGACAACAGACACACAGAATCACTGACACTACAGACACACAGACACACTGGGCACACATACTACACACTGGGCACAAAAACATGACACAAACACATGACACTACATCACAATACACAACACAACACACAAACACACAGACACACAACACACAAAGACCATACACACAGACACACAGACAACACACAGCACATGACAACAGACACACAGACACAGGCACACACACAGACACACAGACACACTACACACAACAGACACACAACACACACAGACAACACAACACACACACTAACACACACACAACACAACACTACTGCACAGACTACACAGCACAGATAACACACAGACACACAGACAACAGACGCAAGAAACAACACTAACAACACACAGACAACATGAGACAAACACAACACTGACACACAGACACTACAGACACATGCACGGAGCAACACTAAGACACTACCACAAGACATGACAACAAGACACGAACACAATACACACACACTGGACACACACAAGACACACAGACACGGGCACTGGGCACAGACACAGACACAGACGCTAACACAACTAGCCTCAACATACAACAACACGACACTACACACACAGAACACACAGACACACAGACACACAGCAACAGACACACAGACACTGGGCACACACGCAACACACAGACACACAACACAAGACACACACACACACACAGACACTGAAGCACAGACACAGAACACAGCACACTACTGCACACAACACACACACAGACACACAACACACGACAACACAAACACAAATCACACAACACACAAAACACATACACAAACACAACACAAGATGACAACACAACAACACAAACACAAAACACACAAACAAATAATAACAAATAAAACAAAATAAAAACACACAAACACAATAACACATTAAAACTACAATAAAAAACAAAAAACAAAATACAAAAACATAACTAAAACACAAATACAAAACAATAAAATATACAATAAAACAAAAAAAAACACACAAACACAAAACACACAAACACACAAACACAGACCACAAGACACACAGCACACAGACACAAGACACACAGCACACGCACAGACAACAGCACAGACACACAACACGGCCTGGACACTGAGACACACACTGGACACGCACAGACACAGCACGGACTGGGCACCAGACAACACGACGACACACAGCACACAGACACGCACAGCACGGACACACTGGGCACAACCAGACACACCCAAAACACCACACCCACACAACACAACACAAAACACACACAACCCACACAAACACCAACCAAAAACCACAACACACAAACCAACACCAACACAACCCCCACACAAACCCAAACCAACGACCCAAACCACAAACACAAAACTACACAAAACACAACCAAACCCACCCCACCCAACAACAAATCCAAACCAAAACCAAACACCCAAAAAACAACACCACACAACACACAACACTCCAAAAACACACACACCACACAAACCACAACACTAGACACGACACAACAACCACACACGACACGACACTGGGCAACAGACACTACACACACAGACACACAGACACTACACACAGGCACTGGACACACATGGCACAAGACACACAACACTGACAGCACACAGACACACAGCACAACATGGCACAAACCACAAGACACTGGAGCACACACAAACACAATACACACAGACACACACAGACACTAACACAGCAACACGACACTGAACTGGCACAAGACACACAGACACTGGACACACAGACACCAGACACTGGAGCACATGGACACTGCACAGACACATGACGCACACACAAGACACAACGGACACAGACACTGGAGCAACACATGGAGCACAGCACAGACACACACACTGATAGGCACAAGACACACAGACACACAAGCACACACACACAACAACACTGGAGCACACAGAACACACACGACACAGACACACACAGACACGCACACAACTGAACTGACACACACACAGACACACACAGACGACACAAAATGAGACACACACACTGGGCACACAGACACAAAGACACGCAACACTGGGCACACACACAACACACACAGACACAGACACACAGAACTGGCACAAACTGGCACTGGAGACAACACCAACACAACATGCACACAGACACAGACACACACAAACGACACACAGCACACAGACACACAGACACTGGAGCACACAGACACTGACACAAACACATGAACACAGACACAAAACACTAACACAAAGACACCAGACACGGACACAAGACAACAGACACACAGACATGGGCACAAACAACAATGGACACAATGCACACAGACACACAGACACACAACACATCAACACACTGGAGACACACAACACTACACACAGACACAACACAACACAGCAAAGACACAACATAGAGCACACATGACACAGACACACAGAACACACAACACTGACACTGGAGCCTGGGCACACGACAACAGACAACAGACACTGGGACACTGACACACAAGACACACATGACACAACACAACACAGACACATGCACTGGAGCAGACACATAAACTGACACACCAGACACGGCCGGGGCCGACAGGCGGCCTGGGCCCACTGGGCAGACACTGGGCACCAACAGACCACAGCCAGGCACGGCCTAGACACAACCACAGCCACAGACACACACGGACACGCCAAAACACTGGGCCAGCACAAGCCTGGGCCCAGCCACAGACCGCCGACACAACCTGGGCCGACCGGCACGGCCCAAGCCTGGCCACAGACCACAGACACCGACACACAGACACACAGACACGACACGACCTGGCCACACAACGACAACAGGCACACACACTGGCACAGCCGCACACAGACCTGGGCACGACTGGCCTGGGCCACGCACAATGGAAGACACAGACACGACACAACTGAGCCGACAACAGACCACACCTGGGAACAGACAGACCACTGGCCACAGCACGGCACACCACACCTGGGCCGACACACAGACGCACACGAACACACAGACGCACAGCACCTGGCACAGACACACGGCAGACACGGCACCACGACAGGGACACAAAAAACCCAACAACAAACACAAAAAATAAAACCAAAAAAAACACAAAACACAAAACAAAACCCACACAAACACCAAACACAAAAACAAAAAAAACAAAAATTAAAAACAAAACAAAACACAAAAAAAAAAAAACAATCAAAACAAAAATAAAAATAAAAAAAACAACACAAAACACAAAAACACAAATAAAAAAAAAAACAAAACAAAAAAAAACAAAAACACAAAAAAAAAACAAAAAAAAACACAAAATAAAACAAAAAAAACCAAAAACAAAACCACAAATACAAACAACAAACACAAAACACAAAACACAAATACACAAACACCAAACACAAAAAAAACATAAAACCACCACACAAAAAAAACCAAAAACACAAAAAAAAACACACAAACAAAAACAAAACACAAAAAAAAACCACAAAACAACCAAAAATAAATACATAAAAAAAAACATAAACAAAATAAAATTAAATATAAAAAAAAAATAAAATAAAAAAATATAAATACCAAATCCCAAAAAAAACAAAACATAAATACTAAAAAAAACAAAACACAAAAAACCAAACCAAAAAAACAATCAAAACAAAAACAAAAAAAAAACAAAAAAAAACCACAAAAACCCAAAACAAAAAACAACACCAAAACACAAAACACACAAAACACAAAAAAATAAACAAAAATAAATACACAAACACAAAACAAAAACACAAATAAACACAAAATACAAAAACAAAAAAAACAAAAACACAAACAAAAAAAAAAAAAAAAAATAAACCAAAAACAACAAAAACAAAAAAAAAAAAAAAAAAAAAACATACAAAACAAAACAAACACAAAACAAAATAAAAAAACAAAAACAAAACAAAAAACAAAAAATAAACACAAAACATAAAAAAAAAACACAAACAAAAAAATCATAAAACAAAACACAAAACACAAAACAAACACACAACAAAAACACAAAACACACAACACACAAATACACAAACTACACAAACACAAACACAACACAACACACAAACAACACAAACACACATACAACACATAACACACACCACATACACAACACAACACAAACACACAAACACCAAACAAACACACAAACACAAAAACAAACACCAAAACACACATACATAACAACCAAAACAACACACAACACAACATAATCAACACTACACACACACACAACACAAAAAAATTAAACTACAAAAACACACAAACACACAAACACATACACACAACACAACAATAACAATAAACATCAACACAAAACAACACACAATACACACAACATAACACACAAACACAAACACACAACACACAAACACACAACACACCAACACACCCACAAACACACAAACACACAAACACACAAACACACCAACACACAAACACACAAACCACACAACACACACCAACACACAAACACACAAACACACAAACAACACAATAACACAACAACAAAACATAACCACAAACAACACAAACTACACAAACACTACATACACTACAAACACAACAACAACACACAACACCTAAATACACACAACACACAAACACACTAACACACAAACTACACAACTACACACAAACACAAAATACACAAAACATAACACAACACAAAACACACAAACACAAACACCAAACACAACACAAACACACAAACACAACACAAACACACCACACACACAAACACAACACACAACACACAAACACACAAACATCACACACACACACAACACACAAACACACAAACACACAAACACCACAAACACAACCACAAAACACACACAACACAAACACAAAACACAACACCAAACACACAACACAACACACAACACAAACACACACACAACAACACACAAAACACACAAACCACACAAACACAACATCAAACACACAAACAACAAAAAACAAACCCACAAACACACAAACACACAACACACACAACACACAAACACACAAACACACACAAACACCACACACAAACACAAATACACAAACAACACACACAACACACAACAACAACACAACCAACACACAACACACAACACACAAACACACACAAATACCACACACAAACACACAACACAAACACACAAACACAAACCACACACACAAACACAAAACCACACAAACACACAACACAACACTGGGCACTGACAGACACAGACACTACACAACACAAACAACTAGACACTGGACACACACTGGAGCACTACACAACAACACAGACGCACACGACTACAAACATGCACAAGACCACAGACACTACAACACATACAACCACGACACAGACACACAACTGCACAAGACACTGGAAATGCACACAACACAACACTGGGCACAAGGAAGCACAAGCACAGACACTGACAAACACAGGCTGGGCACAAACACAGACACAGACACAACAAGACACTGAACACACAGACACACAGACACTGGGCTACATCACACAACAAAGCACACAGACTGCACAGCACAGACACACAGACACACACCTGGACTGCACACACACAGACACTACACAGACACACAGCACAAGACACAAACACACACTGGACACACAACAACACACAGACACAGAACTGACACACAGACACACAAGACACACAGACACACAGACACACAACACACAGACACACAGCACAACTGGGCCAATGGGCACACACAGCACACAACACAGACACACAAGACAACACACTGCAAACACACACAACACAAAACACACAGACACACAGACACACACTGACACGACACTGACACAGACACAAGACACGGCACTAAACACTGGCACGACACTACAGACACAGACGCACAGCATACACACGACACACACAGACACACAAACAGCAGCCACACCATGAGACACACACATGGACACTGAGACACAGACACAACTGGCACACAGAACTGGGCACACACGACACATGGCACAGCCACAGCATGAACACGACACACAGCACACAGACACACAGACACACAGACGCTGGGCACACAAGACACACAGACACTGGACACAGAACACACAGACACACGCAGCACAGCCGGACACTGGGCCAACACACATCGCACACAGACCACACACAGACACACAAGTCACAACACCAAGACACACACACAGACACACAGAACACAAACAGACACTGGACACAACACTGACACCACTGGAGCACACACAACACACAGACACACAACACACAAGACACACAGACACACAACATGACACACAGACACACAACACACCCCCCCCCCCCCCCCAAACACAAAAAACATAAACAAAACAAAAACATACAAACACAAACACAACACACAGACGACAGACAGACACACACACTGGACACACACAACACACACTGGGCACACAGACAACACAACACTGGCAACAAACACAACACTAGACACACAGACACCAGAACACAACACTGGACACAACACACAGACACACAGACAACACATGGCCACACTGGCACAAGACACACACACTGACAACACAGACACACAGACATGCACACACACAAACACACAGACACACAGACACTCACGACTGCACACACAACAGACACACAGACACACATGACACACTAGCAACACACAACAGGCACACAACACATCAACAGGCACGACAACAGACGCACAACACACAGATAAAAACACAAACACACAACAATAAACACACAAACACAACAACAACACACAAACACATCACTACACAATAACACAAACACAAACACATAACACACAACACACAACATAAACACAACACTAACACACAAACACATAACACAACAAACACACAACACACTAAACACACAACACTACACATAAACACACAAACACACAAAACACAACACAACACACAAACACACAAACACACAAACACACACACACAAACACACAAACACACAAACACACAAACACACAACACACAAACACACAAACACACAAACACACAAACACACAAACAAAAACACCACAACCACAAACACACAAACACCCTTCACAAACAAAACAACACACAACACAAACACCAAAACCACCCCAACACACAACACACAACCAACACACAAACCACAACCCACACACAAACACAATAACAATAAACACCCCAAAACCTAAAAAACAATAAAACAACAAAAAAACAAAATCAAAAAAATACACAAAAAAATCCTAAAAAAAACCAAAAACCAAAAACAAAAAAATAAAAATAAACAAACACAAAATTAAATAACAAAAAAAAACAAAAACAAAACCACATAACAACCAAAATAAAAAAAAAAAAAAAAAAATACAAAACCAAAAAATAAACCCAAACCAAAATATACAAAAAATCACAAAAACACAAACCACACAAACACACAAACACACAACCACAAACACCCCACCACACAAAACCAACCCAACACAAACCCCACACAACAACAAACACCACAAACCACAAACACAAACCACACAAAACAACATAAACACAAACCCAAAATAAAAACAAAAAACACAAAACACCTAAAACAAACAAAACAAAAAAAAAAAAACCACACAACAAAAAAAAAAAAAAAAATAAAACACAACAAAAAAAAAACAAAAAAAAAAATAAATAAAAAAAAAAACCCAAAAAAAAAAAAAACCCAAACCCAAAACCACCCAAAAAAAAAAATATAAAAAAAAAAAAATAAAAAAAAAAAAACACAAAAACAAAAACAAACACACAAAAAAAAAAAAAAAACCAAAAAAAAAACAAAACAATACCAAAAACAAAACCAAAAACACCAAAAACCAAACACACAACACATAAAAAACAAAAACACAAATTAAAACCAAAAAAAAAACCACAAAAAAAAAAAAAAAAAACCAAAAAAAAATAACCACAAACACAAAACCCAAAAAAAACAAAAACACAAAACACAAACAAAAATACAAAAACAAAACAACAAAAAACAAACACAAAAACACAAACAAAAACACAAAACACAAACAAAAACCAAAACAAACACACAAACACACAAACACAAAACACACAAACACAAAAACCACAAACACACAAAACAAACACGCAAACACAACACACAAACACACAAACTCACAAACAACACATAACACAAAACGAATTGAATATGCAAATTTTCACATAACAACCAAATATAATGAATCCAAGAATAAGATTGTTACACTATTGAATAAATAACATACACCACCACCACAAATATTTAGTTCCAATAAACCCCACATTCCAAAATCATATGTAATTACCATGCAGACGCATTTCTTCTGTAAGAATCCGCAAATGTCATGATTTTTTTGGCGAGACACTTTGTGGAGAAGGATGGTCTCAAATATATTATCTAAAGTACCAACAGATGTTTCATAAAAATAATACAGAAGAACATTGCTACCAGAATGTTAAAAATGAAAATGAGGATGTTTTATCGCCTGTGATATCTTGATTACAACAAAACAAACCTATGACACTGCATGAGAAGTTTATGCAAGCTGATGTTCTTACAACGTAGTTTGCATAGTTAGTATCTGAAGAATGTAATGAGAATTTGAGAGTAGGTTGAATTTGTTATAAAATTTATTATAAGTTATTGTTATAACGAAAAGTTCTAAATTGTAATTAAAATTATTTTAATTTTAAAAACAACATAAAAGTTTTAAAACCTACATTAAAGTACCCCAACCAACTGCGCCATCAAGGTTTAAGCCCCAATCGATGTAAATTTTGTCTTTTTATGTAAACATGTATATTCTAAACATAATAAATTACAATCAAATTTCTTATATTAATAGAATGTGAGCCTACAATATCGCAAGGATCCACACATACAAAGCAACTTGACTAATGGCGCAGTTGGTTAGCGCGGTACTCTACAAAGTACAGGTCGTTGGTTCAAATCCTACCATAAACATTTATGTATGTAATAAAATTAATAATAATTTTTAATTACATGTTTATCTTTAACATTCGTTCATAACAAAAACTTATAATAATTTAACATTAGTCAATTCTTTTAATCCTTGCGATATTGCAGGCTCACATTCCATTAATATAAGAAATTTGATTGATATCTCATTATGTTTAGAATTCATATCGGTTCTTCATACATAAAGACAAAATTTACATCGATTGGGGCTTGAACCTTGATGGCGCAGTTGGTTAGCGCGGTACTCTAGCAAAGTACAGGTCGTAGGTTCAAATCCTACTCGAGGTAAACTTTTTATTTATGTATTTAATAAAATTAATAATAATTCTTTATTATAAAATTTGTCTAAATTTTGGAAGTTGGGTAAAACAGTTACTCCACACAAGGTCATGGGAATTGGATGTGAGACTGGTAACTTTTCCAAGAATACATAAAACAGCGAGTTAGATATCGTAGACATTTAGCATGACTATTGCGACAAAACCAATGGGCATCATAATTATCCGATAAATATATGAAAATGAAAAAAATTTTTTTGAATTTGAAAATATTGATATAAATGTAGTAGAAGAAGATTTGGAATGTGAGATATACTACAGAGATAGGCGCATGTCATTTGGAGAGTGTTGAAATAATTGAAGGAAACATTGAAGAGGAGAGGCACAATCAACGGAAGCTCATTAGAGATTCTGATTTTCGACACATTACCATGCCATTATCAAATAAATGCGTCAAAGGACGTCCAAAAGGTCATTTACTAACTGCAATTGGTTTGCTAAAAAAAAGTAAAGTTAGGAAGCTCGAATTATATGAGAAAACATGTAAGTGTGAAACAAAAATGTGTTTTAAAGGAGTTATTAGGTGATGCTGTTGCACATCAGACAGCAGAAAACAACAGTCAGATTTCTAACGATACAGTTTTAGAGTGGACTGATGTACTAAACTTATTTACTGAAAAAATTATTGATGTCAATATACTAAGGTCCTTTTTTACAACTGAAGGTTTTGTTCGATTTCCAAATCTAAAGAATGAAAAACATGTTCGTACGTGTTATGAAGATGTGTTAGACAGAAACTCTATATTGTGTAAATGTTGTTTAAAATGGTATCATTGCCAATGTGTTTCATTAAGGAAGACGCATAAATGTTATTAAATACCTATTTTATAGCTTTTAAGTAGATTCAATTTTGTACAGGGTGTCTGATCATAAATAGTCTACCCCTTTAACTTTTTTATCTTGTGTTATAGAGAAAAATGTTCTACATAAAATTTGTAGGAGACAACAAGTAGTTTTTATCCAAGTAAAATGAATGTATACACAGTGAAACAGAAAACAAATACATATTTTTTTTCTTATGGAATACCATGTACATTTTTATATTCTGCGCATAATTTTAAGTATTTTATTGGAGGTTCCATTGATCTACTTTCAAATGTTTTTAGAATATTGGCTCTGGAGAAATGTCGTTTTCGACTATTTGAACGCGTATAGAATTCAAAAGGTTAAACTTGAAGCAAAAAGAATTTCATACTCCTATCATAATAAACTTTCGGATTCTAGAAATCTCTCATTCGCCTAGAAACGCTATCAGAGAGTAGGTAACATAGAAAAATGAAAGCTATTTTGCCTTAAGCTATTTACAGCTCTACCAAGCAAACAAAAACCCCGGAAAATATGTGAACTAAATTTAAAAATTTATAGCGGTAAAACGTTCTTCCAATTACCATTAAGAAGTCTCCGACCGTACATTCCCAAACGCAAACAATTGACATTTGTCATACGCATTTTTCATTGGCAGGGTATTTTCGTGTTTATTGAGTATTTATTGTGGATTAGTCTTTATAAAAAGTTTTTTTAAAGGCTCTTTTTACTGATTTGTGACAGAAACGGTATGTATTGTGCACATGTATCTTTTAGTATAAAGCTTTAAATAATAAAACTATTATAGAGTTCATAACCTTAAAACAGTAAGCATGCTTTTTTAAATATCGATTTACATCGATTTTTCAATATTTAGAGTAGTGTACGATTTTGAAATACGTAGCTCCACTTAAATTAAATGAGCATGACAAGTTTTAAAATATCAAATTATGTTGATTTTCAATATTTCGAATTTTTAATTTTGTAATTACAAGTTATAAATCAATAATAATAAACAATACGTGCTTATTTTTCCATAAAATCTTGGACATTATTTTAAATTTTAATTATGCATATGTGTTTTGTTTCTATTGTGAATAACATTACACTTTATTTATGTGAATGTTTTAAATGCTATTATATTATTTACACTTATGGTGAAACTGTAGAAAGGTTGTCATTTCAAGTAAATATAAGTTAATCAGATAAAGAGAAAGAAAGTTCTGCAGAAGAATCATTGTAATTTATTAGTCACTTTATATTCAAATGTGA
The DNA here is from genome assembly GCA_036346205.1 of Vesta saturnalis. Lineage (NCBI taxonomy): Eukaryota > Metazoa > Arthropoda > Insecta > Coleoptera > Lampyridae > Vesta > Vesta saturnalis. Next base: position 48,272 of record JARFJB010000690.1, on the reverse strand, counting down.
TCATAATGATGTTTTTTCAAGTATTTTACAAATGTTTACAAAACTAAAAATTGTGTAAATTATTTGTAGAATATGTTATAACTTCAAAACCATCTTATTTGTACTTAAACAATAAATGCTTAAAAGTTTTTGGTAATTAATTCAATAACATTTGAAGTACCTAACATAAAATAAATAAATTTGTTCACAGAATTTTGAATAAGCAATCCATACATTTGATTTAAATTCGCCACCTTAATACTTTTTGTATGGAATGTACCTGTTGAAAAACAACTCCCTCAGGTACGCCCTCTCAGGGTTTTTGTTTGCTTGGTTGAACTGTAAATCGTTTGAACTTTAAAAGCGTTCAATGTTTCCAAAACGACACCTTTCAGATGGCTCTTAACTCGGAAACAATTGACCATACAGCCATGGTACCCTTAATAAAAAATTGAATTGTTTGTAGGATTCAAAAATGCTATAATATACAGGGTGTTTAATTTAAAAAATATAACCTGTACAATAACTTTTGTACGAAGCATTTCTCTCTGTCACCCAAGATAAGAAAGTTATACAAAGGGGTGGTCCATTTATCATAAGACACCCTACACCTTTGTAGAGTCAGGCACATTTCGATTAGGTGGACAGTAGACAGGTACCTTGTTGTCCTAAAAAATGTTAAATGTTATAAATATCAAATATTAAATCACTATTTTTACTGCAAATTATAGTGTTTCGTTTTTATAACTTATTCTACGCGGAACATTCCAAACTGCTCCAAGATTTTATGATCAGCAATTTGAGAAAATGAAAATGGAACGTTTTAATAAAAAAATTGGCTAATTAAATAGAGATCTTGGAATATAAATAAATAAACTACTTATTAACAAATTAAAGGAAGGCGGCTGCACGTCCTGCACGTCGACGCCGAAGGATATGCAGCCTTTGATGCTCTATGTCCGAGGTCGGACGTGGAGAACGCGTAGCTGAGTATCCGATATCTAACACGGAGCTACTGCCAATAAAAAAATCATTTTACGGGATGTTTACTTGGCAAGACAGAATATATTTAATATTTACTCTTCCAAATACATATCTAACTTTGTTAATCGTATACTCCAAATAACTACTGTCAGTATCCGTATATTTAAATAAACTTATCGTTCCTATAAAATTAAATATAAACATTACTAATGAATTAACAAAATTAAACTTTAAATAAGGAATTACTTATTAGTCATAATACTAATTGAATGCTGTGGAATAATAATAATATTCATTTACTGATCTGCATTTCATTTGGATAGATACAACCAATTTCACACACATATAATTATGTACATTATACACATATTTTGGTGGATTGACAAGGAAATACTGAGATATTTTAGTGGAACATTGTTTTATTACCTCTAGGCACATTCAAATAATTTAGATAAACAATGTGTTTACAAAATAAAACCATATATGAGAAAACCATTTTAAGGTTTTAGAAATTACGTTTTCTCTTAAAATTAATCCAAAACGATATGTAATTATTACAACGAAGATTAAACTTTAACTTTGGTTTCAGTTTAACTCTGAACCTGTAATAAATCTAGTAACCACAACATGGTTAGCTAGCTACAAGCCAATTTATTTATGTTAGACACAATTTCTATTTATTTGTAACCTTGGTTAGGTTTCCCAGAAAAATTTGTTACCTGTACCCATGCAAACAGTCTCATTTGTCTTGATAACGAATTATGAAATTCTATATTCATATTTACGAATAGTGAGATTGTAACTCTATTAAGGGAAAGTAATTTTATTTATGTAAATGCCAGGATTACATGTGTATTGTATTAAAACTTTTAACTTTTAAATGCTTCTGTAATTTTTTTCTAAGAGTTTAAATTTTGTGTGAAGACTTCGACAGTGACAACGCTGAATAAAAACATTTTCTTATTTTGCAGAGTTTTCCAAGCTCAACAGTTAAACAATTTCTAAAAACAAATATTTAATGTTGAACAACACACCACCTCCCAACCTACAATGACGAAATTAAAAGAATGAAAAACTTCATTTTTTAGGATAGTAATGCAAATGCCTTCGAAATACCTTCATAATGAAAATAGACATTGTAGAAACAACAATAACAAACAGTGTCAGATATACGTTAATAGAAATGTTGCAAACGTGGAAAAAACCGAACTAACCACATCTATAAAAATGCAGATAACACAGTACAAGTATAGAATATAAAGTAATATATTACAATACAATAATTATACTGTATTCTGGTATTTATGTTTACACGAATATACACGTTTCAACAACACTTAACAGTTATCGTCCAGAGTAGAAATAAACCTCTTTAGAACTACTTAAGAAGTGGAAACAAATGTAAGTAAAATGAAAACTGACAAAGCAAACAAACCCTTATAAGGTAACATCTTAAATAATTCTAAGGCATTTTATTACTACTGACGAAAATAACACAAAGTGTAACCAAAATGCAAACATTTCTATAAACATATACACAAAAATACACCATTAAAGAACCAAAAAAAAACGATGTATTTTAAATACAGCATATGCACTTTAAATGTTAATTTAATTAATTTTTAAGGCTTATTTGGCTTCGTATAAAAAAACTTTATAATGAAAAGGCATGTAAAGTTAAATAACACCACACACGTACACTCGTACACACGCACACACGCACAAGCCCATACACGCCCGCACGCACACACTCACTCGCGCAAACCCGCACACATGTACACACGCTCACACGCACACACACACGCACAGAGGCACACACACACACATACAGACACGCATCCACGCACACACTCACGCACGCACATTCTCACACACTCAAACACGCATACAAGTATTCACGCACACACGCACACACGCTCACACGCACACACGCACAAACACACACACGAACACCCTCACACATGAACCCTTGCACACACGCACACACGCTCACACGCACACGCACACGCATACAAGCACACATGCACACACTCAAACACGCACACACGCACTCACGCATACAAGCACTAACGCATACACTCACATACGCACACACGCACACCCGCACAAACCCACACGCACACACGCACACACGCACACACGCACACACGCACACACGCACACACGCACACACGCACAAATGCACACACGCAAACACGCACACACGCACACACGCACACACGCACACACGCACACACGCACACACGCACACACGCACACACGCACACACGCACACACGACACACGCACACACCACACACGCACACACGCACAGCACACACGCTTACACGCACACACGCATTCACGTACACTCGCACACACGCACACGCAAACATGCACACACGCTGACACGCACACGCGCACACACGCATACACGCGGACAACCACACACGCTCACACGCACACACGCAAACACGCACAAACGCACACACGCCCGAAGGCACACACTCACACACGTGCACCCGCACACATGCACACACGCTCACACGCACACACACCTAGATACGCACACGCGCACACACTCACACACTCAAACACGCACTCACGCATACACGGACACACGCACACACGCACACACGCACACACGTACACATGCACACGCGCAGACACGCACACATGCACACCACACAAGCACACACGCACACACACACACACGCACACACGCACACACGAACACACGCACAAGCGCACACAAGAACACCCGCACACATGCACACTGCACACGCACACGCGCACACACACACAAACAGACAAATACACAAACACACAAACACACAAACACAAACACACAACTCACAAACACACAGACACACAAACACACAAACACACAAACACACAAACACACAACACACCACAACACACACACACACAAACACAACACACACACACACAACACACAAACACACACAACACACAAACTACACAACGCACAAACACACACAACACAACAATACACAAACACACAAACACACAACACACACAAACACACAAACACACACACAACACACAACACAAACACACACACACAACACACAACTACCAAACACCACAAACACCAAACACACACAACACACAAACACACTAAACACACAAACACACACAACACACACACAAACACACAAACACACACAACACACAAACACACAAACACAACACACACAACACAAACACACAAGACACACACACACAAACACACAACACACAACACACAACACACAAACACACACAAAAACACAAACACAACAACACACAAACACACAACACACAAACACAACACACACACACAAAACACAAAACACACAACACACACACACACACAAACACACACACACACACACAACACACACACACACACACAACACAACACACAAACACACAAACACAAACACACAAACACACACAAACACAAACACACACAAACACACAACACACACACACAAACACAAACACACAAACACACAAACAACACAAACACACAAACACACAAACACACAAACACACAAACAAACACACAAACACAAACATCACAAACACACAAACACACAAACACACAAACACACAAACACACAAACACACAAACACACAAACACACAAACACACAAACACACAAACACACAAACACACAAACACACAAACACACAAACACACAAACACAAAAACACACAAACACACCAACAAACACACAAACACACATACAAACAAGCAAAATTATAATCCGTAGAATCCAAACATGTAAAAATATACAGGTTGTTCCATTTAAATTTTCAGGTTTTGTCATTTCCGGTGAGACCGGAAGTCGGTGATATTGATTCATTATGTAAAAAATTCCCAATCTGGCTCTAATGTAACCCATCAATGCTCGAACAAAATCTTACGACTCGTTCAATAGTTACAGGGGTGGGAGTCATATGATTTACACCCGGTAGCCATATTATTATTTATTTAAGTTTCCATGACTGTTCATATTAAAAATTAAACTTATTTCGGATTTAACTAGTACTTATCAAGTGTCATAAATTAATTTGAATTTAATTTAACCTGTTCCAACCTTCTCGAAAAATAGAGCAAAGAAGCCTTCGAAACGTCGAATAAACCATAACCGAAAACAAGTTTAATTCTATGAATATATATATATATATATATATATATATATATATATATATATATATATATATATATATATATATATATATATATATATATATATATATATATATAGGTATTCTGCACAACTTCATTTTGATATGGTAACGTATTAGCGAATACTGGCTTAACTTTAGTGAACTGGAGGTTAGTTGTAACCTGAGTTAGGTCAGACTATAAGTGTTTCTAAAGAAATTCTTGATTTTAAAATAACAGTAAAATTGTCAATACAAGCTTTAGACCGATCACAGTCAAATGATCATACAGAATCTTCACTTTGTTAAGAAGGGGTAGTTGGGATTTTCTTGATTTGGAGGAATTAGTTTAAGTTTAATTTATGTTCTTCAAAATTTTTTGATGCTTTTTTGATAGCATTTGCTGCTAAAATCTTTCATCTACGTACTCGGAATAATAGTAGTGTATGGTTTGATAATAATTTAAAACGTATGCGAGAAACTTTGGCCTTTATGAATGATATATATCGTGTAGACAAAAGTAATTATGTACTAAGTACTAAGAAACGTCTTTCTCGTGAATACAGAAATGCTATTAAAATGCGTAAATCTTTAGCTTATGATAATTTAATTAGTAATTCTAATAACCCAGGTAAGACAGCTTGGCAGATAATAGATTCCTCCAAAACAAAGCATTCTAATAGGGGATAGCGCTGCATCTATTCCTAACCAAACATCACCTCTATTGATTGGTCAAGTTTGCGCGTATCTATTGTGCACTATAAAAACCTCCTTGTATCTAAGAGATACAAAGCGATCAAACCCGTAAGTACCGTGAATATTGCAAATTATAATATTTATTGTTCTTGAAGTGATCATTATTATTTATCTATTCTCAATTATTTCACAATTTTGAAGGTAAATAATAAAAAACGATTTTGGGCCCTTGTATCTACTAGGTACACTGAGACTCTCGCAAATATTAGTTATTATAGGTACTTGATTTTTACTTATTCCTATCCAATATTTTTATTACAAGTTGATAAAATCTATAAAAAAACCTTATAAGAAACCGTTTTTAAAAAAAAATGTACTTTCTAGATGATGGGAGATAATAGAATATATTATTTCAATAATTCTCGATATCTCAAGGAAATTGATAGACTTCTATTAGCTGATTCTGACAATGAGAGTGATGAAACTTTTTGAGAGGAAGTGGGAAATGAAGACAATGCTATAAGTGAGAGGGAAGGCGATTCAGAATCAGAAGAAGATGGCCAGTCTGGTGACGATGAGACAGAAAATGATCGTTTCATTGGAAAAGATAAAGTTACATACTCTAAGAAAAACAAACCGGCTCCTAGAAAGATAGGTAAAGAAACATAATATTGTTCATTTTTTCAACGAAAATAAAATTTTTAGTAATGTATTGACACATTAAACTGATGAAAATGTTATTTTCTGTTGGACGAGTGAATAAAGCGTTATATATGATAAATCGATACAATTCAGGGAAAGAAAATATTATGACACATCTATCTGGAGTAAGAAGAAAGGCAATTGGAGTTAGGGGAGCTTTCAATTCGTGGAAATGCCTTTTTGACGAAACTATGCTTGCTATTATAGTAATGGTGCAGATTCAGAACTAACGGACATTGTGGAAATGAAAGCATGTGTTCGCTTTGACGATGCATCTACAAGGGACGAGAAAAAAAAATTGACAATTTAGCACCGGTGCGCAACATATTTAAAAATTTCAGCAGCTCGGAATGCTACTCCCCAAGTGAACATGTCACGCTCGATGAAAAGTTAGAAGCATTCAGAAGGAGATGCAGGTTTCACCAATACATCTTCAAAACCTGCTAAATACGGGCTAAACATATTTGCATTGGTGGATGCCAAATTTTATTGATACAATCTTGAAACATGCTCTGGGAAGCAGCCGTAAGGTCCTTACCAACAAAGTAATAAACCTGTTGATGCCGTTAAGCGCTTAGTTACACCTATTCAAAAAACGGGTCGCAATGTTACAGCAGATAGCTGCTTTTTCGACATAAATCTCGTCAGCAAACTGTAAATGTATAAACTAAGTTATGTGGGCACGATAAAAAAAACCCTCAAATAACTACTGAGTTTGTCAATACTAGGAAACGTGCACCAACATCTAGTCTCTTCGCATATGGGGAAAACTGTACACTACTCTCCTACGTTCTGAAACAATATAAAAACGTATTGCTTGTTTCCAGTCTGCACAAGGGCGATGCAATTGACTTGTCGACGGGACAGGAAAAAACCTGAATTTTTAACATTCTATAACGGGACAAAGTGCGGCGTCTATATGGTCGATAAGACGTGTGGCACATATAATGTTGCGTGAAATACCAAACGATGACCAATGATGATATCTTCTTCAATGCTGAATATGGCCGCCATAAATGCGAAGATTATTCATATGGGCAATAATAATGCACACATTACAAGACGGAAGATTCTGGTACAACTTGCCAATGAGCTAACCCTGGAACATGTACAACGAAGATCAACGAGAACGAGTGGAATGCCACTGAAACTACAAAGAAGCTTGGAGAGATTCAAACCTATTTTACATGCGCAGAATGATAATGTCGACGCGAATTCTTCACAAAAAAGGAAGCTTTGCAGTACCTGTTATGCGAATAAAAAAACGAGATCGAGCAAATACACGTGCGGTAGGTAATTGCAATCAAGTCTTGTGCTCCAACATTGTGTAACATTTTGCGAGAAATGTGCTAAACTTATAAAAGATAACCGATCGTTGTTTTCTGTAATATGACATGTTTATTTCGAAAAAGTAATCTGTAGGGAATATAGTTTAAAGACAACTAACTGTTTTTATGAAAACTACTTGTCATACATATGAAAAAAAGATGTATCTCTCAGATACATTGCGGCTATTAATGTTCAGAAAACAGTTGCAACTACTGGAGTGTTAAGTCTTAATTGGACAATCGGAGGCAAGCGTAAAAATAAATGGTTACTTCCGAATTTTTAACACTACATAGAGGTGTGCCTCAAGGATCTATTTTGGGTCCATTATTGTATTTAATATATATTGATTTTGTTTATCATTTAAAGGTTACGGCTAATTGTTTACATTATGCCGATGACAGAACGTTGCTCATGTATGAAAACAACTTCAACGGAGTCCCTAAAAGGGCAAATAGAGCGTTGCTATTAGCTGAGGACTGGTGCGATTTCCACAGAATTTAAATTCTAATAAAACTATACAAATGTTAATCACATTAAGGCACCATAATTTCGAAAATCTATGTTACGCGAATTTAAGTATTAACATCGATCCTAAACTTATTTTCAATGAACATACAGACACAGTTGCTAACCTAATTAGTCGTAATATTTATGTTTTACGCCGTCTATCGGATAGTGTTTCCACCAACATATTACGGTTGTTATTTTTATCTGTAGTTCGCACTCATTTGTATTACTGTAATATAATATGGGAAAATCGTACCAGTTCGACTCAATTGTTTGCTCTGCAACGCCCCAGCTATTAGAGTCATAGGAAATCTAACCTATAGAGATGATTGCAGATCGTTATTTACGCAACTTAAACTACGATCTCTACCTTCAAAGTCATTAAAAAGGTTACATTTTAAAAAAAGAAACAAATTAGTAAACTGTTGTTTACAGATCTTTTTCATTTGTTTTTCATTCTGTCAGAATGAGTGATTCTAATGAAGAGATTCCATACATCTTAACATTTTATTACAAAAAAGAAAAAATCCAACGCAAGCCGCGAAAAAAATGTGTGACGTTTACAGACCTAATACAATGTCAGTAAGAGTAACACAAACTTGGTTTAAGCGTTTTCAATTCGGGAATTTTGATGCCAAAGATACACCTCGCTCTGGTCGCCCTGTTACGGATAAAATGGACGCCATTTTTGAAAACGTGGAGCAAGATCGTCATATCAGTAGTTATGACGTAGATGAAGAACTGGAGATTGACCAAAAAACAATTTTGACGCATTTGAAAAAAGCTGGGTACACAAAAAAGGTCGACATTTGGGAGCCACACGAGCTCACTGACAGAAACTTAATGAACCGTTTACTTATTTGCGATCTTATATGGAGACGTAATGAAACCGAATCGTTCTTGAAGAGATTGATAACTGGTGGTAAAAAGTGGATCACGTACGACAAAAACGTACGAATAAGGTCGTGGTCAAACGTCGGTCATGCTTCACAGACTGTGGCAAAGCCCGGGTTAACTCGCAATAAAGTGATGCTGTGTGTATGGTGGGATTGGAAGGACATTGTTCATTATGAGCTTTTACCGCCGGTCAGAACCATCGATTCGGATCCCTACTTCCAACAATTGATGAGATTAAAGCAAGAAGTTGAGAGAAAGCGTCCGAAATTTATCAATAGAAAAGGTGTGGTTTTTCATCACGATCACGCTAGAACACACACATCTTTAGCCACTCAGCAAAAATTAAGAGAGTTTGGCTGAGATATATGAATGCATCTGCCATATATCCCGGACCTTGCACCTTCAGATTTCCACCGGTTTCTTTAGAATTCTTTAGGCAGTGTCAAGTTAACATCAAGAGAGGACTACCAATTGTCGCGTTTTTTTTATCCGAAGTCCCAAAATTTCTACAGCAACGGGATCATGTCGCTACCTACAAGATGGCAAAAAATCATCGAACAAAATGGCACATATATACTATAACTAATGTAAATAAACTTTCAAAAAAGATGTCTTGAGTTTTCATATAAAATGCGATGAAACTTTCCCAACCTTATTTATATATATATATATATATATATATATATATATATATATATATATATATATATATATATATATATATATATATATATATATATATATATATATATAGGTGATTCTAAAATAGGTGGTCAAAATTAGGAAGCTGATGCAGGATAGTAATGCAAACAAAAAAGTTCCTATCAACTTTGGTCGTAAAACGCACCATTACGGAGATACAGGGTGTTTAGTTTTCAATTTGATAAGTTAATTTATTTAATATTTCCGTTAGTTTTCAATAAATAGCTTTCAAATTTGTAGCATTTCCCATAATTCTTATGCCGAATAACGTGATTTAACTAATTTCAATGTATCGTGCAGATGGCGCTAGTTGCCGCATATTTTTGTGGTTAAAAATGACGTAACTTTTTTCTAACAAAAAGTATCAACTTTTCAAAGGCAAGATTGGATTCTGCGATCAATATTTCATAAAAGGTATACCTTATTGAGCTCGCTATCTGTAACCATTTCCGCATAAAACTCAATTTCACATTTGAATTCTCAATTATTGATATTATTACAATTCGGAGAAGTCAGTAGAATATTATTGAAATAAATGATTATAAACAGATTTAACAGAAAATATGAATAAATTACCTATAATATCATTTCAATTCTCAAAGTGTCCTCCATTTTCCTGTATACACTGTTGCAGTCTTCTCATAATTGAAAGTACTACACGATTTAGTTATTGCTCTTGTACTATTTCATTGAAAGCGTCTTCAATTCGCTGGCGCAGTTCCTCAACAGTTTTAATCAACTTATGGAACGCGATATCTACAACCGTTGTCGATAAAAATGAAATTTTGCATTACGTGGACCTTGTTCGTGTGTAATCCAATCATACATTCGCATTCGTATGGCACTGAAACGTAAAAAAAGTAGGCACTGACAGTGGCTTGCTAATATTTCGCTATCTGTTACTAACGCTTAAAATGTTTGAAATTGTTTTGCATCGTTGTTAGGTTAAAAAGCCGCTGAGTATGTTGATATGCTGCTGGTGTTGGGCGAATGTCTTGGAAGTGCACGGGCTGCTGTGAGACGGTACAGTGAAAATATCCCAGAATAAATTTGCCTAATTATAAAACATTTCTGTCTACTGAACGCCGCTTACGTGAAAGTGGAACTTTGAAGCCTCAGAGTGCTGATAGGGGAAGACGAAGGACGGTGAGATCAGTTGCAAATGAGGAGAATATTTTGAATATTATTGAAGATAATACCACTGTTAGTACTAGGCGTGTGTTACTACAAATTCAAGTGTCACAACCAGTTGTTTTGAGAGTTGCAAAAGAACAACAATTGCATCCGTACCACTACCGTCAAGTCCAGGATATTTTGGCAGGTGATAGACCCATACGCATGAGATTCTGTGGATTGCTCCTAAGGAGATATGAGCAGGACCCCAACTTTCTTTCAAATACCATCTTTAGCGATGAAGGCTACTTTCACCAGAAACGGGGTGTTTAACATGCATAATGAACATGTTTGGACCGATGAGAATCCGCATGCCAGTAAAATTACTCATTACCAACATTCTTTCAAAATTAATGTCTGGGCTGCAACACTTGGGACTGAACTTCTAGGCTACCGCATTCTCCAAGGTAATTTAACCTGAGAAACGTACCAAGATTTTTTATCCAATCAACTTTATGAACTTTTGGAAGACATTCCTTTAACGAGAAGGCGCGTCCTATGGTACACGCATGATGGAGCCCGTCCCCATTTTAGTCGACAGTGTCGTATATGGCTATCCTAAAATTTTCCAAATCAATGGATAGGCGGAGGCAATGAGGCTCCTTTAATTTGGTCCCCTAGGTCACCAGATCTCAATCCTATGGATATTAATGTTTGGAGGCAAGTGAAAAATAAAGTATATGCTCAGTTGGTTGAAACTGTTGAGGAATTGCGCCAGCGAATTGAAGACGCTTTCAATGAAATAGTACAAGAGCAAAGACTAAATCGTGTAGTATTTTCAATTATGAGAAGACTGCAACAGTGCATACAGGAAAATGGAGGACACTTTGGGAATTGAAATGATACCATTATCTGTAATTTATTCATATTTTCTGTTAACTCTGTTTATAATCATTTATTTCAATAATATTCTACTGACTTCTCCGAATTGTAATAATACCAATAATTGAGAATTGAAATGTGAAATTGAGTTTTATTCGAAAATGGTTACAGATAGCGAGCTCAATAAGGTATACCTTTTTTTATGCAATATTGATCGCAGAATCCAATCGTGCCTTTGAAAAGTTGATACTTTTTGTTAGAAAAAAGTTACGTCATTTTTAACACAAAAATATGCGGCAACTAGCGCCATCTGCACGATAAATTGAAATTAGTTAAATCACGTTATTCGGCATAAGAATTATAGGCAATGCTACAAATTTGAAAGCTATTTATTGAAAACTAACGGAAATATTAAATAAATTAACTTATCAAATTGAAAACTGAACACCCTGTACCTCCGTAATGGTGCATTTTACGACCCAAGTTGATAGGAACTTTTTTGTTTGCATTGCTATCCTGCATCAGCTCCCAAATTTTGACCACCTATTCGGAATCACCTTGTGTGTGTATATATATATATATATATATATATATATATATATATATATATATATATATATATATATATATATATATATATATATATATATATATATATATATATATATATATATATACATACTCGATTTTATAACGACAACACACGATCTACATTAGTTTATAACACTATTGCTTGCTAGCGTATTTTTATTTACCTCGAACTCATTAAGTTATTAACGCTTCATTTTAATGGAGCTATCAACTATTGAAAGGTCAACCATTTAAAGTATGCAGTGAAGGTTGTTATGTTTATCTAGTGGGCTTCTGTAAATGTATCATGCAATTAAAAGAAGATAACGCCCTTGATATTAAAAAGATGATTAATACCTTTGTATTTCAATTTTAAAAACTTAATTATGAGGATCAGTCCAAACAAAATAGACTTTTTTAATTATGTCCATATAAAATCTGAAATATAACAATAAAAAGTGTATTTAAAGATTACTACGGAATACTGTTCTGTAATAAAAAACGTCATTAAAATTATTACATTTCTTTTAATGCCAATTTTTGCTTCGTATGTACAAATTATGTTATTACCTAACTTCACCTTCAGGTCATTCGGCATTAAAAGAAAAACATCATACTTATTTTACCTTGAGAAAATTGTTAGCCTTGAGAAAACAAGTTGGCTTGAAGTTAGCCTTGAAGTTAGTTAGTCATAAGTTTTGAAGACGACCTTGAAGTTGGCCTTGTGAATTTTAATGGCTTAAGTTGACCTTTGACTCTGGAAGAATACTACAAAATCGTGCGCCAGGGTGTACTTAATTTAGTTCTTGTTTGAAGAGCATCATATAGCTATGGAATCTTTAACTGTGAACCAAATTTTGAGATTATTCAGTGCTGGTGCGTTAACTGACGAGGGGTTGAAAAACGCGTACAATATCATCACTTTTAAGATGTTGTGCGATAATGACACTATCGATTCAATAGATGTTTATAATGATTTTGTGGAGGCTGCACAACGAGCTGGTGGCGTGTAAGTATATGATTGTTTTTTATTTGTAAAATTTTTAATTATCTTTCTTTAAGACCTGCTCAAGTAAATCTGGAGGAGGTGTTTGAAGATAAAGAGATGTTGGAAGCTTCCGCAGCAGGGCATTTGATAACGGTATGTCTTCTTAAATTTTTTATTGTATTACTTACTGAGTGAGTACATTACAGCAAAACCAAACGGGCTCAGGCTCCCAGCAGCAGGCCGGACCATCCTCAGGGTTCAATCATATTAATATAATTGGGAAGTCAAACAGTAAATTTATTAATAAATTCAATACCACATGTAAAACGCTACGATTTAACTTCAATGACGAGACGTGCAAGGATAATCCCTTAACATGGCTACAGGTAAAATATACTATTCACTAAAAAATTTATCTAATACATATCTTTACATAGTGCATTCCAAGAACTGTATTCATACATAGTGAAGGATGCGGCTCCATCAGATCGTGTCGGTATCACGCTAAGAAATCCAAATTTCCCAGACAAGCCAATTGGCATTTCATTTAGAAGAGTGGACCAGTTGTCGGTGAAAGTGATAATGTCGCTGCTAGAAAAGGTAATGCAGAGCAACGCTAGTTTTTTCTCCAGTGCCTTGTTAGTTTTAAACGTTGATAGAGTGTCGGTACCAGTAGGCTATGGGCGCAAAAACCTGACGGGTTTAAAATTTGCAGACTTTCGTAAATCCAAAAAAACATGGTATTATTGTTGTACCATCAACAATTAACGATAATAATTGTTTAGCTCGCGCTCTAGTTATAGCTATTGAATTTAAAAATAACGATTCGATGCGCCGTAGTATGGAAATGAGGTGTCCTTACTTCAAGAACGAGCTGTAGAGCTCTGCCAAAACAGTGGTGTAGATCTTAGTCAGGGCGGTAGTTACGAACATATTCAGGCATTTCAAAATCATTTAGCTTCATATACCATTGTAGTTTATAACTCGCGCGTATGTGATTCAGTTTATTTTGAGGGTCCTTGGGAACAGGGTAGGGTAGGTTTAAATTTAATACTAGGAGACGCGCGCTATAACGTAATTACAAGTCTCACTTCAGCATTTACTTGCGATTATTACTGCGGGCAATGTAGAAAACGTTATAATGACAAAAAAGTTCACATGAAATGTATGTACCAGTGCCCCGCGTGTCATCAAAAGCCGCCATGATCCGTTCAAACCCCGAAAATTGTCTGTAATGATTGCAGGAGATTTTTTACGGACAGGATTGTTTTAAAAACCATAAGGACGTTAAACTATGTGAAAAATTGTGTAGATGTTTAAAGTGTCTTAAAACAACTGAAGTAAAGGGTAAACAGATGCGGATACAGCTACTGCTCCACGTGTCAGAGTCAAAAACCTATTGGGACCTTTGTTTCATGTCCGTTAACAAGGCTCGACGTGACAGCTGTAACGGTAAACCATCTATGTGTATCTTTTATGATCTGGAGTGTATGCAAGAGAAGGTGAGTGAGGGGACGAATTATGGATTTCTGCATGAGCCCAATCTATGCGTGGCCGCGAATGTTTGTTCCACTTGTATTCAACAAATCGGTGATTTGGATGAGCAGTGCTCGGCGTGTAGCAAAAGAATGCACATTTTCAGGGAAAACCCTGTTGAATTGTTTCTCTCATATGTTGCCAAGAGAGCACGAAAATTTAAAGTTACATGTATCGCACATCATATGAAGGGGTACGACGGGTGTTTTGTGCTCAGGTGCACGCTAGCTAAGAATAATCAGTGGAGACCTAAAATCATCTGCAACGGTTTAAAACTAATTTCTATTCAATGCGACGATATCAGGTTTATTGGCTCCCTTAATTTCATCCCATCACCGCTCTCGGCATTACCAAAAACTTTCAATATCCCCAAGTCCATAGGTTATTTCCCATATCTCTTCAACACATCCGAGAATCAGAATTACGAGGGTCCTCTGCCAACACTTGAATATTATTGTGCAGATCAGATGTCAGCGAAAGATCGTCAAAAACTCTTACACTGGCACACGGCCCAGAGTAATTATGTTTTTAAGATGAGCGAGGAGATTGTAAAGTATTGCTTGATGGATGTTAAGATCCTCGTTAAAGATTTCATTAGTTTCTGGTCCACCTTCACGACCCAAAATAAAGTTGATACGTTTGAGGAGGCCACCACTATTGCTAGTGCCTGCAATAAAGTACTTCGTAGTCGTTTCCTCAAAGAAAACACAATCGGGCTCATTCCTAAAGGTGGTTATAGACGTGGCGACAACCAATAAAAAGGTCCCAATACAATGGTTACGTTGGGTGGAGCATTCGCAACAAGTGAGCGTACAGCACGCAGGGAAATCTCGCGAGTTTAGAACACCTGAAGGTGTTAAGGTCGACGGATATTGTGCAGCGTCGAATACGGTTTACGAATTTCTTGGCTGTTATTGGCACGGTTGCGAAGAATGTTTCCCCAACCAGGCCAACATTGACCCTAAACTGGGTGTAAGTACTTCCATGCTTGCACGGAACGAAAACACGGCGGCACGGTCCCAGTTTCTACACGATCGCGGGTATAATTTAGTTGAGATGCGTGAATGCGATTTTAAAAAACAAATACTTGCTAACGACGAATTGAGATCGTTTATTCAGATTTTGGTAATCAAGATGACGAGCCCTTAAACCCACGTGACGCATTTTACGGTGGTCGCACTAAGGCTTGCAAACTCTATCATGAATGTGACGGCGTTAGCGAGAAAATAACGTATTGATAATGTGTGCTCATTATATCCTTATGTAAATAGATACTGTAAATATCCTGTAGGTTATCCGAAAATTCATGTAGGTTTAGATTGTAAGAACATTTCATTGGACACGGTGGAGGGTTTAGTTAAATGTCGAGTACTGCCACCCTCTAATCTCTACCACCCTGTTTTATCGTTAAAAATGCACGGCAAGCTGATGTTTGTGTTGTGTAGGACTTGCGGTGTTGAGTTAAATCAGGGGGAATGTAGATATAGTAAAACGGAGCGCGGTTTCGTTGGAACGTTTGTAGCTGATGAACTGCGTAAGGCTATCTCTAAAAATTATAAAGTCCTGGATGTTTTTGAAGCTTGGGAGTACGAGGTAAGCACTTATAATAAAGCCATGAAACAGGGCGGATTATTTAGCGGGTACATAGATAATTTCCTGAAACTTAAGCAGGAATGTTCAGGGTGGCCTAGCCATTGCACGTGCGAAGCCACGAAATTGAGTTACATAGCGGGATATTATGAGAAGGAGGGGATTAAATTAGACGCGAATAATCTTAAGAAGAATCCCGGTTTAAGGTGCCTGGCTAAACTAATGCTGAATTCTTTTTGGGGTAAGTTTGGTCAGCGCGAGAATTTAACCCAGTGCAGTATTGTATCTGAACCAAAGGACTTTTTCAAACTGTTTACCGATCCATTGGTTCCGGTACAATCTATAATACGTATTAATGATAATGTTGTAATGGTAAATTGGGATAGACTAGAGGGTGAGGGTGAATCACAAAAAACTATTAATGTGTCCATAGCCGCATACACGACAGCTCATGCACGTTTAGAGCTATATAGTTACTTGGAGAAACTAGACCGGCGTGTTCTGTATTATGATACAGATAGTGTCATATTTGTCGCTAAACCCGACGACTGGAATCCAACATGCGGAGATTTCCTTGGCCAGAGCTGGAGGCGTACGGTGAAGGAAGTTACATAGCCGAATTTGTTGGTGCCGGACCGAAAGCTATAGTTATAATGTGTTTTCAACCAGTGAACAGACAATTAAATCCGTGTGTAAAGTGAAGGGCATTACCTTAAACTATAAAAACTCACGCGTTATAAACTTTGAAGCGATGAAAGATATGGTGCTTAGCAATAGTAAAGACTCTCTTTTCGTGTATAATGATAGAAAAATAATTAGAGATAGTTGCTACAATGTGTTAAGTAGACCTGAATCTAAACAATATAGAATAAGTTACTCTAAGCGACGAAGAATTGAGAACTTTGATATAAGGAATAAATAATAAAACAGATAAACAGAAAGAATTATTTTATTTATAAACCCCAACTCCTTGAGTGTTTGTTCATGCGTTTTCGTTTTTCGTTTTGTGTGTTTGCGTGTTTTCATTTTTGGTGTTTTCATTTTGTGTGTTTGCGTGTTTTCGTTTTGTGTGTTTTCGTGTTTTTGTTTTGCGTGTCTGTGTGTTTTGGGTTTTTTCGTTTGGTGTGTTTCCATGTTTTCGTTTTTTCGTTTCGTGTGTTTGCAGATTTTCGTATTTGCGTGTTTTCGTTTTGTGTGCATGTGTGTTTTGGTGTTTGCGTATTTGTATGTTTGAGTGTTTTTGCGTTTTGCGGTTTGAGCTTGTGTCCGTGCGTGTGATTGTGTGAAACGAGAGAAGTGCAAGAAAAGAGGGGGCCAAAGAGAGACGAGAGAGGCCAGATAGAGACGAGAGAGAGAGAGGGCGAGAGAGAGAGAGAGAAGAGAGAGAGAGAGAGAGAGACGGGAAGAGAGAGAGCAGAGAGAGAGAGAGAGAGACGTGCACCTCAACCTCTATTACAGAAAAATATTCGTACAATGCCTAAAGGTTGCTCGCAGTGTACCAGTCTCGAGTAAGTTTCGCCCTGTAGATTTATGCATGGTTTCTGTAGCAAACTTTAATATTTGCCTTAGGGTAGCTTAAAATTTTAAACAAGGCAATTTATTTACAGCGGGTATCTTATTAGCTTTAATACAAAACAAAAGCCATTGGAAGTCAAACGTAGCTTGTTTTAATTGTTTTAGATATTTATCCATTCAGCCGCAAGATGATTGTCTGTCATCCCAAAACAGCCCTCGCTGATAAAAGACCTTCTTGATGGAGGTATTTCTGATAAGACAGATAGGCCTTGTGTGTAAAATTTAGCTTAAACTCGAAATAAATAGCATGGGTGATAAACCAAAATATATTTTAAATATTTTTCGAAATATCACTTGTACGTGAATTGTATATGGAATTTTTTGTTCTACGAAATCGTACAATTTACTTTTTGTAAATAAGGTATTTAATTACACCTTAAAAGAAATCACCACGATGGAAATTAACGAAAATGTAATAACTCAAATTTATATTGGTTATGCAGCTTTTACTAAAACTGAAAAAATACAGTGGTATATTCTAGCCGTCTGTTCAAAACAGTCCCTAATAAAATATTAAAATCTATTGGCCATCTTTGCTACACGCCTGTTAACAAATTATATCTTAATTAGTTAATACTTGTTTTTTTAATGTAATATAAATGTGCGCAATAAAAATATTTTCGATATAGCACCTATACGTGACAAGCACTACTTTAAACAACCTTGCGATTAGTAACACAATTTTAACGGTTGACCTTTCAATATTTGATGGACTCATTAATATGAAGCGTTAATAATTTATATGAGCAAGACCGTAAATAAAAATACTCTAGCAAGCAATAGTTTTATAAACTAATGTAGATCGTGTGTTGTTATAAAAATCGAGTATATAGGTAGAAGGTCGTCTTAATCGGGTTGTGTCGTTATAAATTCGTGTATAGGTAGAAGGTCGTAGCATGCAATTAAAGGAAAATGTGTAAAAAAATTTTAAAGCTAATTATACATTCGTTTATAATAAAAATCATATTACAAATTACATTGTAAAATCAAAAGCAGTCATCTATATCAGAATTACTATCCGTATCAGGTAAAAATTAATTTCTGCTTGTTACCTCAGACATCGATAAATTCGAATGCAAAGAACATGATCGATACGTTTTAAGTTAAACAACTCTTATTAGATATTAATAACAATAAACATTTCATACGAATCTATGCAGCTCATGGAAATATGAATAATAGTAGTACTAAAACAGGATCAAGTTACACGTTTTTAAGTGTGTATAATGTAGAGGGTAGTATTTTTCTCAAGGTAGAAAAGCAGCTGTGGTAAATTCGTATATAAACACACAGCCTACACATGAGTATTAATAGAAATATCTTTAATAATAATTTTCTTAGCATAATAGGCATAAGCAAATACACGTAAACGCACCTATACATTTTTATAGCCTGGGGTCAAATTAAATCATTGAAAAGACCTAAATACAAATCCAATCAGAATGTCCTAAATACATCACTAAGCTCCAGTTCAAACCCTAGCTCTAAATATAGCCCTAAGCTCCAGTTCAACCCTAACCCTAAATACAGCCCTAAGCTCCAGTTCAACCCCTAGCTCTAAATACAGCCCTAAGCTCCAGTTTAACCCTAACCCTAAATACAGCCCTAAGCCAAGCCAAGCTCCAGTTAAACCCCTAAATACAGCCCTAAGTCAAGCCAAGCCCCCAGTTCAACGCTAGCCCTAAATACACCTCTCACGTTAGCAACTATAATTAGGGACGGAGAGGGTTGAAAAATACGGTGCTTCACGTAATCGATTAAAAAACAAAAAGGCCTTAATTAGGGATGACCCTCGAAAAGAAACCATTAAAAATAAGGGTGAAAAATGCGGTCGCCCACGTGGGCATGTAGAAAAGTGAAGTGGGCGGGTCTTGTGACGTAAAAAAGGTGGAGGGGATAGTGTCCGTTTACTACTCTTATTACATATTGTATTTCACTGTGGGCGAAATTTTGCAGTTTATTATAGTAATAATGGCAGTTTATTCCCCAACAGAATTAAATCCACTTACTAGACAATTTTTAAGACACTCAAAAATACAAAATATATATTCAGATATATCTAACAGATATACGCAATAAAAAAAAAGGGAATACCTTTCTCTCTACAATTAAAAAGACAAATTAAGACAAAATAGTGTAGCTTACTCAGGAGTAGGGGTTGGCATTATTTTGATATATCTAATTAGTAATCAAATATCAAAATATTGATATGATATGACATGATATTGAAGGTTTGATAGTATTGTAACAAACCTTTTAAGTTGTGTTGAAATTTGCAATAATTTAGGCAACTTCGTTAATTTTTGTGTCATGTGAATTGCATACCTTAGTGAGTGAAGCATGCGTTTAGATATCCTAAAGTGGAGGTTTTGCACGAATTTCGTTTTGTACATTAAGTTCGTGCGCAGACATCTCTTTGGGAGGTCTTTGTGTACGATAATGAAAGCAAAAAGCGTCCATATTGGAAATCGTGTCTGCGTCAACTTGTTGTTATTAGTAACAGTATACCAGTGACAACCAAAATTTAAAAGTACGACAGGTATTTCATTTCTAATTATTAGTTTATAAGGTATTTTTAAGTTAATTTAGATTTACGAACATTAGTATTTAGATTTTCTCCTTTATAACATGAGTTAAAGATTTTTATAATAAACCTTCTTATTGTTTTAAATTTTACATTCATTACAATTACGGTTTACTTGTTTTCCATAAAATAAGTTGGCGTCTGAGGTATTTTAACATTTATTTGCAGGTTGAAGTTACATCTTTTTTGTAGAGCGAATCTAACCACACACACACACACATTTTCTAATTAAAGCAAATCAAATTTTTAGAACATGGCCCGTTTAATCGCTGACTGAGCTGAAGGTACAAAATCTTCTATTTATTATTAGAAGTATGAGTAATATTAGGGGTGGAATTATTAACAACAACCTCAACACCCAATTTTTTATTTTTTATTACAATGGCGGTCGACTTGAATTAGATGCATTCTCGACAGTTAGGAAATTAAATTTACAATTATCTATGTTTATGTCAATTTTGTATGTGTTAGATATCTTTGTTTACGTATTCCGAATTATTGTAACCTTATTGTGTTTTGTGTATATTCCTATATCATTTTATTAATCATGTCGATTTATGTAGTGGAGGCTTTAAAAAGCGATGAATTGTCGATAGAATTGAGATACTGTCATGTTATCGGTGCTGAAAAGATGTCAGTTGATGAGAAACGCAAACTGTTACAACTTAGAATGAATTCAGAGAGAATTGATCCAAAGTTAAGGGTTTCTAATACAAAAATTGAAATTAACCAAACTGAAGGATTGATTTGTTTAAAAGACAAACTTAGTCACATTCAATCGTTAATAAATTTAAAAAAAATTAATTCAACAAAAAGTGAATATCTCAAACTTCATACTCGTCTTTTACACATCTTGAAACGTTTAAATTATCCAGTGTTTAATGACGAACATACGCTTTTACATGATCAATTACTTTCACTATGTAATGACAATATTGAATTAATTGAATCAATTAACGAAAATTTAGATTTGGGTAACGACTCACAGTATCCTGATCATTCCAACATTTTAATGGCAAATAATGAACCAATTAGTACTTCAGTAAACATCCCAACCGCAGATTTTTCAAATTTAATTAAGAATTTAAACATTTCTAAAAGTTCTGTTCCTGTTTATAAATTAAATCTAAAATTTAATGATAGTGAAAAGGAAGTTTTCTCATATATTCAAAGGTGTGAAGAATTAATGTTTGCTCGCAATATTTCAAAGTCAGATATGTTATTATCCGGAATTGATCTATTTTCAGGAAAGGGTTTGTCCTGGTTTTGTGCCATTAGATCTCAAATTGATTCGTGGGATGAACTTATTATTAAATTGAAAAGCGACTTTTTTACCGGAAGGACATGATGAAGTTTTGTTAAATGAAATTAAGAACAGGAAACAGACTTTTGATGAAATTCCAACGCTCTTTATATACAAAATGATTGATTTATTTTCTCAATTAGACTTTCCTCCTTCTGAGGTTGAACAGCTAAAAATTATCATGAAAAATTTACAGCCTTAGTATGAAACACAATTGGCTCTTGTTAATGTTACCGATATTTTTCATCTTGTCGTTTTGTGTAAAAAATTACAACAGGTTAAATTACAAAACTCTAAATTTAAAAATAATGTAAATTCTGAGATTCAAAAACAACTTGAACACAAATCAAAGTCTTTTACTTCGAATCAAAACAATAAACCTAAAATTAATTTTACTGGTGCTAAACCAAAAATTTCAAACAACTTGTTTCGAATGTAAACAGTTAGGACATACCTATCACACCTGTGACAGTGATGTTAATGTTACCTTTTGCTACAAATGTGGTTATTCCGACGTGACTTTTACTAATTGCCCAAGGTGCAAATTTTCAAAAAACTTTTAATTGGGAAGTGTTCAGTTAGTCGACACGCTCCTAACAATTTTACAGAGACTGACAAACCTGTTTGGAAAGAATGGTTAATTACAGTAAATAAATTTTAAGGAACTCCAAAACTTTATTCAAAATTTGTTGAGAAAAGAAATGATATTAGACCTTTTATTAATGTAAAAATCTTACTTTGTCGCTTTATTAGACAGTGGAGCTACTGTTACAATTTTAGGTAAGTCCGCTTTGTTTTTAATCGATAAATATGATTTAAAATTAAATAAGAAATCACCTTTTTTATCATTGATTATTGCCGATGGTTTTTTACGATCCATTGTAGGAGGTATTGACTTATCTTTGAATATTAATAATATTACAAAAACAATTTCAGTTATTTTTTCAGAAACTATTACCACTGCACTTACTTTAGGAATGGACTTGTCAATTATTTGAAATTAAAGCTGATTTTAGTGAAAATTCTTTTGTTGCAAATTCTGCCGAGACAAGTTTTTCAATGATTAAAAGTATAGATGATCTTAATACTTATCAAATTTCTGAATTAAACCAAGCTATTAATCTTTTTAAAACCTTAGAAAATTCAAATTGGATAAAACCAATAAGGTTTTTCATACTATTAATACGGGTGATACCAACCAATTAAACAACGATATTATCCTTTATCTCCTGCTATGTTGGAACATGAAAATAAAGAAATTGACGAAATGGTAGACCAAGGCATTATTAAACCCAGTTGTTCCTCTTGGAATTCTCCAATGGTTTTAGTTCGAAAGAAATTAGGCGAGTTTACAGTCTGCTTTGATGCAAAGAAATTAAATTCAGTTACTAAGAAAGATGCTTACCCCTTACCATTTTTAAACGATATTTTGGATAAATTAAAGAGATGCTAGATATTTAACTTCAATAGATTTAAAGAAAGAAAATTCCTTTAGACCTCGAAAGTTGTGAAAAATTTCCAGTACATTTAAAGAACATATATCTATTTTGAAAGAAGTTTTAAAACGCTTAATAATGCTAATTTAAATATTAATTTAAATAAATGTGAATGTTGTAAACCACAATTATCATATTTGGGTTTTGTGATTGATAAAAATGGTCTTCATACTGATCCATCAAAAGTGGATGTGGTTACAAAATTTTCTCAACCAAATACGTTTACAGAAGTTAAACGTTTTATCGGAATGTGTTCATGGTACATGTGTTTTCTGAATGATTTTTCTACAGTTTTATCTCCAATTAACGATTTACTTAACCCGTTAGTGCCCGTATCTTTTTTTTGGTTTGATTCTTAGAAAACTATATAAATGGAGACATAAGTACACTAAATAAGATGTATTTGTTAATATTTTAATTTTATTTGAACGGAAAACACAAAAAAAAAGGTGGCACATACATGTGCCATTGGGCAAGTACCATATGAGTAAATGAAAATGAAATGAAAATAAACACATTCTAAAATTAAAAGTTACATCTCTAATATTATTACATTTGTAATAAAAATAAACGCATTTTAGAAGAAACTATTGTTTATGGTAATTTTTAAAGCAGATATTTGGATGAAGGGCTACTTTGCAGGTATTGCACTTGAAACTAGTTCGGTTAGGGCATGATTTACATCTTCTCCATTTTGCACTACCTTTGATTATCAAATGATTTGCTTCATTCACACGTATTTGATTGGCAACAGGAGACAATTGCATTGATGATGGTCCTGGTTTCAATGGCGGCTGTCCATAAGTTATTAGCAAATATAAAGTCAGCTGTCGCCGGAATTCAAGTAGCGGCATATTTTGTTTCACACCTTCTCCATAACAACCATGCTTGTACACAACATTGATCTATTGCCCAACTAAAGAATGGCCACCACCATTTTTTAGCTCTTATTGATGTTCTGTACGTAGATAGGAACTGATCATTTAAATCAACGCCTCCCATATTTTTGTTATAGGCGGCTATGGGTGCTGGCATTTGTATTTGGATTTTCTTTTTTTCATGTTTAGAATATCTCTCTACAGTTTTTAGAGGTTGAATATGAACACAGTTGGATATAGCAGTCACAACGGCATTATCATTCCAACGCACGAGTACTAACTTTCCATCGGTTTTGGATTCCATTGTTCCTCGACTTGTTTTAGCGAATAATTTGGTATCTGAAAAATAGGCTCCATTTGGCACTCTATTTTGTCGCAAGGTACCAGTTCCTCCATAGCCTAAACTTGTAAGTTTGTCTAAGAGCCCAACGGATGAAAATAAATTATCAAAAAATAACTTTATGCCTATTGGAAGCCCAGTGTGATGTGCTAGTCCTAAGACAACGTTTCCACCTTGCCCATATAAAGTTTCTGGTAAACGAGTTGAAGATCCACAATAAGGTTCAGCATGATGAAGAAATCCTGTCGGGTTAGCCAAACACCATAATTTAAATCCAAACCTTATAGGCTTACCACGAATAAATTGTTTTGCACCGTGGCGACCAAAATAGGGTATAATGCTTTCATCTACACTACAATTTTCTTCTACAGAAAATTGCTTGAAAGCATTATTCAGGTGATCAATAATCGGTCTGACTTTATAAAACGTATCAGTTTCATCAATTCCAAGATTATCAGCTACATGTAAATACCGTAAAATTTGGTCAAACCGGTTTCGTCGTATAGAATCTGCAATCAGTGGACAATAGCAGTCAGCGTCTTTTTTCCAATACATTCTACGTGCAGGTAATATATGGTATTCGGAAAAAAGCAACACACCAATAACTACTTTTATTTCGTTTTCTGTTACGTGAATGTTATGATTACCTTTTTGACATATAAATTTGTTTGGGTTGTTACTAGTTGGACAAGTTGTTCAGAAAAAAATGCATCGGCAGGTTTGGCAAGCGTATTTTTCAAAAAATCTTCAGTTGATGGGTGTGAAGGCTGAAATTCTGGTATCTCGAATGTGGTTTCTGTTTCATTCCAAATTCTTTCCAGTTGTTTATCTTTTTTTCTAGTCGATTTTGCTAATCGTTTACTGTTGGTTATGGTCCTCAATATTTTTCTTCTTTTAGATACCCATTCGGCAAGAGAAACATCGTCATCGCTTTCACTAGAGCTTGTTACCTTTGAAGTACCAGCTTTTACATTGTTATCTAATATGGCATCTTTTTTACTGTTCCGGGTAGTAACACATTTTGACAATAAAATTCTGCTAGGTAAGCGATTTATATCGCCAGTAGTTTCTAAATCAGAAGCATCTGAATCTTCACAGCTTTCCACGCCATCTGTTTCGAAGGGCGGTTCAATTGCAATAGATGAAATATCCAGATTATCATAGTTCTCAAGTTCTGCTAATAATTCATGAAAAAGAAGGCCTTTACCATATGGACCCCTTGTATACCTATATGCGCGGGAAATTAAGATCAAACAAAATAAAATCAAGTTATACTTACGATGATTCATCCATATTTTGTGTATCACTCTCAAACTTTTCGAAATATAATTATACAAAACAACTGACAAAGAATACGATTGCTCATGAATAAAATACTCAGCCACTTGTTACGCATACAAACTAATCACAACTAAATAGCAAGTTTTCATGTCTACCCTACAAATTTTACAAACGGAATTAAATATCAACCAAGGTCAATTTCACAGAACTGCTTACCTATTGCGATATCGAATGTACCCACTGGCACATTCGTGTACCACCAATATTTATCAAAGTATAAAATATTATTCTAAATAAAAATTCACCTTTATTTTACTGCAGCATTGTTATACAATGTGTTTAGTGTAAGAATAATGTAAAACCTTTTTTAATCAAATAATGTAAGCGAACAAAAAAAACATTATTTATTACAGTGCAAACACGTTTGGCAAACTATTGTGCAACGGGTTGTATTTTTACTTATTAAATCAAAAACTACCAACTCTAAACTTACTTATAAAATTATGCCGTATAGACAACATCACAAAGAATATTTTTGTATATATTTAGCAGTACCAAGTCTATAAGATTTTCCGAAAAAAAAATTAAAATAAGTTGGTATATGTATGTGCCGGTGGGCATTAATGGGTTAAAGGAAAAAGAAATCTCAAAAAGTTTCATGGACCAACGAAGCTAATGATTTATTTTTTAAAATTAAATTTTTATTAGTAGATGCTCCTATTTTAGCGAGCCCAGATTTTTCAAAAACGTTTTATTTACAATGCGATGCCTCAAATTGTGGTACTGGTTGTGTTTTAACCCAAGGTGAGGGAGATAATGAAAGGGTTATTGCTGACGGTTCTCGTACTTTAAAGAAAGCCGAGCAAAGTTATTCTAATACTGAGCGCCAATTACTTGCTGTTATTTTTGGAATTAAAAAATTTAGATCTTATATTGAAGGTACCCAATTTAAAGTCATCACTGACCATCATTCACTGATTTGGCTCAATAATTTAAAACATTCTTCAGGTTGATTAGCCCGATGGAGTGTTAAACTACAACAATTTGATTTTGAGGTCATTCATTCATTAAATGTTGTTTTTGATGCACTTTCAAGAGCACATTTAGTAGTTAACTCTTTGGAATTTTCAGCTGTAGATTTAGACGAGTGGTGTAAGAAAATGTTAATTAACGTTTAAAAAAATTCTGAATTACTTCCTGATTGGAGAATTGAAAATGATAAACATTACAAATTTATTTCAAATGATTAAATATTGAGTCACAGTATCAAAATAAAAAAAATATCAGAATATCAAATTATTTAATATTACACTGAAAAAAACAATCTCAGAAGTCAGAACGGAACATCATTTCATTCCTCACTTTCTCAAATGTACGTGCACCTAAGAACGAAATTAAATTGCGTTTAAATGAAAATCGCTGTTCAGTTTCAGTACAACATGGATAAGTACCTACATATTAGTGTTTAGTTAGGTGTTCTTAACATTTTTACTGAAACTGCTTTTATTTAAAGTTTTTACGATGTTCCCATCAGTCCCATCTCATTATTTTATCCGCACAACAGCGCGGCGACTTTGATGTTTTGATATTTTCATATTTTGATATTTGATATCTTGATATTTTAATATACCAAATGTATGGTATTTTTTTAAAATCAAATATCAATTTTGCGATATCGCCCACCCCTAGTCACGAGCTAAAATATTGCAATAGTAACATTTACTTAAAAAACAGTAATAATAATAAAAAAGGAACACTGAACACTGCAAATGCCTTTATTTCTATCTCAGAGCAGGTATTATGGTCACACACGCTAGAAATTTTATTCGTATTAGTACACATAACAGACACAGGTGGTTTAAGAAGAATGTCAGTGTTCGGACGTGGATGAATAAAAGTTATAGTATTACGTGCAGAAATACACGGAGCATAAAAATGGAGAAACGGTAAGAGATATGGACAATCAATAGGACCTTGAAGCAACTTATAGAGAAACATTACACTTACAATTGCTCCCCGAATTTCAAGAGATTGTATTTTTATGCAGAATCAAGGCGGGGGCTTTCCCTATATATTAAAGTGTTTCTGTGTAAAATATTAATTTCCTTCCCCTAGTTGCCTAAAGATGTAGTTTCCTTACACCATGTTTAGCACTAATAAATTTAGAGAACTTGGAACACAAATAACTGCTAAATAAGTCACACGTCAACTTCTTGCAAACCTAGCCTATCGTATCATATTCTTAGACATTAAATAGATAATAGCGAACAGTAAAAAGTTTACATCCCCCAAGGTATCCATAAAGAGCATCATGAACTGTTAAGTGGATTTTTTCCGGCCATTGTCAGGTTGCGTTGACGCACCCTGTATGTAGAATGTTATAATGACGTGTATTACGTGTTTTAAGTACGAGTGTATTGAGTTTGAACGAAAAAAAAATTTTTTTTTTGTGTATGCATAATGTATGTGGGTGTATGATACGCCACTGGAAATGTAGGAGAAATATAATTCAGTATGTAGATACGTGTATTTGAATGTTATAGAGACTTTAGTGTTGGAATAATTAGATTTTGATTAATGTAAATGTGAAAAGAAATTTGTCGATGGGACGATAATGCTTCCCACTGTATCGCTACTGTTTTGCTGCTGTTAGAAATGGAATGTTTGAAGATAGATGAGTAATCTTGGTCAGAAAATGTGAAGTATAAGTGTAGAATGTTTTAGAAAATATGTAGAGAAAGATTTGGTATGTTTAAGTGTTAATTATAGAAAGTTTTTGTAATGTTGTGCAATTGTTTTGAGAATATGTGTATGTATATGGGATTTGAGACCTTAGACGGTACTTATTTTTGCAAATGTTGCGGAAGCAGATCGAGCGCAGGTTGGAGATAACTGTTAAAAGTTGTGTAATGGTCCAGAGTGGCTACTGAATGAATGTGGTGACGAAAAATGATTTCTTCATGAAGTAATTGTAAAATTTGTAAGTAAGAACAAATATGGCGATGTATTGTAATTACACGCGTGCTTGTATAGAGGGAAGCATCTATTGGAACTATGAAATTTTGAATGAATACTATTGGAGAATATAGCGCGGAAGGAAGGCATGTTTAAAGATGGATGACTGAAGTTATAAATAGGAAAGTCAGGGATTGACGAGGAGTTAGGGTTGGTTAGCTTTTGGCTTTTGGTGAGAGACGCGCACGCGAGGTAGTGTGTGATAGAATGGGATGATGTTGGAGTTATGTTTGTGAATTTTAATGAGGCAGTAATTGTTTAATCAACTGCGTAACCCGAACCGGGGATGAATCGTAAAAGACATTCATAAACAAAACAATAATTAAATTGAAGTTGAAGATAAAATTAGTTTGTTTATTTTCAAGAGAATAATAAGTGCGTAAGCAGATTTGAATAAAGTTAACAGTTGTAACGTTAGAAGTGTCAAGGTTAGCGCGTGTTCTTGTAACGAGATTCAGCTAAAAGTATTTATGAGACCACCTGTTAAGTGAACGAAGTGTTCGTTGTATATTAAGCCAATGTTTAAGTAACGTTATATGACATTGAAAGTTTTATTTGTATAAGGGACTAGATTGGTGTAAAGGTTGCTAGAATTTTTCTTTTAAGAGGCAACCAAAGGTTTACCGTTATTACATGTTTGTGGGAGTAATAACCTCGCATAGTGAACTATTCGCGAGTGCACAGAGGAATAAGTTTTGTTGAGCATTTGTAATGTGCTTCAGGCAATTTTAAGGAGTACATATGGACTACAAATATTTGATGTACGAGATAAAGAAGAAAGAAAATCCAAGGATTAATGAACAATTTTAAGTAAGGAATATATTTAAGTATTTTGAAAATGTAGTAAAGCACGATTATCTCTTTGGTTTAGTTCATTAGCGTAATGTGATTAAATATTAATTAGCTTAGAAGCGAAAGGATAATCGTTCTCGAATTATGTTGTTTTGGGGTTGTTTAGTATTAAGAATTTTGCAGAAATTGGTAGTGACGTGTGGTTTTGATTTTTAACCACGTTGTTGAGGTATATGTAAATATCCTTGTGTATGTAAACATTTGTTTTTTTTATTATTTTATGCAGGACAATATATACTTATCGTTAAATTTTTATTCTGTTGTTTATTTAGCCAGGTATGAAACACAGTTGTAACATTTACTTAATTGGTGATCTAGTTTTGACAATTTTAAAAGTAAGCTTTGCATATTTTAATTTTCAGATTTATGAGCAACCGGAAAGGTTTATTAGTCAGGTTGATTGCAAAATTTTCATGTTTGTTTCATTAGCGCAATGCACAATTAACGGATCAGCTGTTGTCTTAAAAATGTCATTAAGTATAACAAAGAGTTGGAGTTTTGAAACCTTAAATTATTTACGAATGTCAATACGATTCAGAAGTGATATAAAAAGTAACTTAAATTTAAAAGATATCGTTCATGTTAGGAATTTTAAAAAATTAATTACCGAATATTGGAGGAAGAATAGTTTACTCATTAATAAGTAGAAAATATAACTGTTGGTTACGTGAATGAATTTGAGTGATAACTTTTATTTTGGAAGTTTTGGTATACGAGGTGTATTCAAAAAGTTTTTAATAACCTGGGTAGTGCTAAATTTATTTGAGTTTGAGTTGAATCGTTTGGGACGAGTGTTTGTTTTAGAACCTTCGTATAGGAGTTTACCGAGTAAGCATAATCCTACTTTCCACAATCGAGTAGGGTTAATTAACATCCAGCTTAAGACAATTATTTTAGCAAAGTTTCGATTGTGGTGGCGCCTAGAGACATATTTTCCCGGACTGAGCTTTTTGAGCTGTTGTGTAAGGTGTTTAAGCATATTAATCATTCATTTTACTTATTATTTCGACCACGCCCATCTCCCTGTTAGCTGGCTTGGCAACCCGCTTACATTAGTAAGCATGCACGACGCCTAGTGCGGTTTGGACGTGTAACACCATATATCGAAACGGCTGCTTGTTCAAAGAAAACAGTCATTTGTTTTTAGAACATTGCTATCATTTATTAGAAAACATCTACCAGTTCGTAAGAAACTGATATATATATGAGAAACTGATACCAATTCTTGCGAAACGGAAACCCATTTTGTCCTGTTTTTACCAGTTATGTGCAGTTTTGAGCTGTTTTTAAACTGTATTGACCTGGTTATAGAACGGATCTTGTTTTGAGCGTTTCTTAGGAAACACCTACCAGTCATTACAAAACATCCACCAATTCTTAGGAAACGACTACCTCATCCTGGACCAAGTACTTCCCAGATCCTGGTGGGGGACGTTTCTCGTCCCCAGGGCAGTAGTGGTGTTATGTAAAAGATAAATAGCTTATTGATTTATGTATTGACTTTCGTTTCTAACGTAGTTTACCTAGATGGATAAAGCAGGGTGGTACTTAAACATCAAAATATTATTATTAGTACTATTAGTAAATGATATACATTATATAATCCATACACCACTAGACGTGGGTACATTTTGAACAGCGTGGAAAAATTTTGAAAATCGTGGGAAGTGTTGCGGTTCGTGGGAGCTCTTTTTGAGAGGACACTGGATACTACATGTAGGAGAATAATATGCAACTAGGTGATTACAACTTTAGATATTATAAGGCACCTTAGAATTTTACTACTGAACTGGCCCCTTGTCGATGCTGTATGCAAGGGCATTTTTAAAAATGGCTGCCAGGGTCCCCTTCGCACTTTCCCTTGCATTGAGTCTCCTTGTTTAAGCCGGTCATAAGAGACCCCTTTGTTAAAAATGACTAACATGGTCCTCTCAGGACTTTGCCTCCAAACTAGGTCTTTTGTATAACCTGTTTGCAAGGACGCCCTTGTTAAATGTAGCTGCCTGGCCCATTAAGGACTTAACCGCCAAACAGGGCTACTTTTCTTAACTGTATGTAAGGAAAGCATCGTTAAAATATGGTTACCAAAGGCCTCCTTAGGGCTTCGCCCCAACTGGGTCCCTTGTTGAGGGCTTCGTGTTAATAATGTGGTGCCATTTTATGGTGAGAGTACTTCATTCTTCATAACACCTTAACGTATTGTTATTTATCCCTGCTGTTACCTTTTAATATATTTTTTCCTTATTTTTTAAACATGATTGTTACACTGATGTTCCTCGGGTCATTATGACCCGATGCTGTAACACATTAGTAGGACGTATAAATTTGAATTTCCAATTATTTTATATTGAAATTTGAGGATAAAGCCATAACTTGGATGTTAGATCCATTTCCTCAATCAGGGCGTGCAACCAGTGCAAATATCATAAAACCCGCTCCAGGTCCAACTAGATACAGCAATGTACGAGTCAAGGATGTAAAATCTACATTTCAGCTATTTTTCAATAGCTCTCTGAAAAATATAATTTTGAAAATGACTAACATCGAAAGTCGTAGAACGTACGGAGATAAGTGACAAGAATTAGATTACATTACGTTGCAGGCGTACATAGGTTTGTTACTGTTAGGAGGGGTTTACAGATCGCATGATGACTCTACCACAAGTTTGTGGAGTGCAGGAACAGGCAGACCTCTTTTTCGTGCAACAATGTCGTTGAAACGATTTTATTATATATCACGCGTGTTACGGTTTGATAATAAAGAAGATCATCAAGAAAGTAGGCTACGGGATAAGTTGGCTCCTATTAGAGAATTTTGGGACAAATGGGCTGAAATACTACCAAAATTGAACAATCCTAGGCAAAACGTAACTGTGGACGAGCAGCTGGTTGCATTTAGAGGTCGTTGTCCATTCAAATAGTATATACCAAGCAAGTCAGCAAAATGTGGCATCAAAATATGGACGCTTTGTGATAGTGCAAGTTCTTATGCTTTAGAAGTTCAAGTATATACGGGAAAACCACCTGGGGGAAAACCTGAGAAGGATCAGGGGCTGTGAGTAGTTTTAGACCTTACTTATGGACTAAGAGGTCAGAACGTAACTTGTGAAAATTTCTTTACATTGTATAAATTGGGTCAAATGCTTCTCAAAAGAAATCTTACTACGTTATGGACTGTCAGGAAAAGCAAGCCTAAGCTACCTATCATGGAAGTAAATAACGTTGTGCATCGTTCCAAACTTTATTTTACTAAAAATACCGCAGTTGTGTCTTATATTCCAAAAAAATACAAGAAGGTCATTCTGATGGGTACGTTCAATAACCAGAAACAAATAAGCGACAGAGAAGACAAAAAACCACAAATTATACTTGATTATATTTCTACCAAAGGAGCAGTTGATACATTAGATCAGCTAATCGGTGCATACACATGCAAACGAAAAACAAATCGATGGCCCATAATCTTATTTTGCAACATTTTAGATACCAGTTCCTATAATGTTTTCGTCTTACGGCGCGAAATAAATCCAGACTGGAATAAAAATGTTTTGTTCAAAAGAAGACTGCTTTTGGTACAAATTGGTAAATCCTTACATTTTGTCCCGAAAACATCTTCCCCGTAATTAAAAAGCAGCTGCAATTGTAGCAGCTATTCAACAACCATTGGTGGAAAATTCTACCGCACCTCTTCCTGGAACTAGCAACAAAAACAAACGAGCACGCTGCAAATTTTGCCTTTCTAAATGTGATAACAAAACTAATATGACCTGCATTAAGTGTAAAAAATATTTATGTAAAGAACACGTGACCTATTATTGTCCCGACTGTAAGAAGTTGTGGATGATATCAATTATTAGACACTTTTTATTCCGTTTTCTTTTTTTTATTTAAATTTAGTTGAATTTATTATGTTTCACGTTTCATATAAAAAACATTTCATTAGAGAAATAAAGTTAATAAATGTACAAAAATTGTTGTTATTTTGGTTTTAATTCATATTTCAGGAGCTCGGGTCATTATAACCCGAAGGAGCACAAGTGTATAGTCTTGTCGAGGAGAACGGCAGGGTTACGGGGACCGTGACTGAATTGTTTGGACAGGGGGGTCGGTGTAAGGTATAATTACTCATGGTGTTGACTACATTATTATTACTATCCAAAAATGTGTGAGGTTAAGTTTATGTTCAGGGACTTAGGCATACGAGAGCTTAAGATTAATTCATATAGTCAAAAAGCGGAGAGTACTATGCATATTGGTTGCAACCACCCCTACTACTCCTATCTGGTCGAAAACATCCGAATTCTGCCGAGAAATTGATTTGGAATACATATCCTATTGATTCCATATCCTAGGTAGTAATATTTTTCTTAACTGAGTAACCGTTTATCTACTTCATCATTGGTACAACTCTCACTTCCGATCCAGGCTAATGAACTAACAAGAATGCAATCCTCTCCCTTAGAGCTAGGAAAGGAGTCAACTTTGGGATTTCCAGGAACTGGTTAAATCTCTAAAAATGAGCACGTGTGGTTTACTCCGTTCCCCCTCGTTTCCTGGAACCCACCAAGTTCCGAGATCAATGAACATTGATCTTTAGGTTTTTAGGTTTCCAAGAACAAGTACGTGCGAGACCTACTTTGGAATTTCTTGGAACTGGTTAGATTTATAATAATACGCAGGTGTGAACTATTGGCGGCTAGTGAACTTTAGCCTATTCTTTCTCCCTTTGACCTTAAAAGAGGTCAATGAACTTTGACCTCCCCGCTCTCCTTTTGACCTGGAAAAGGGCCAACGAACTCTTTTGACATAGGAAAAATGGCCAGGATATACTCCGTCCGTTTAGAAAAGGAGGGCGGGGCTGTCCCGTCCTATACTTTCTCTCTTTCTCTATCTCACTTATTGGAATTCCTTACCAATCTGTCTATTATACATGTTAATCTATATGTGGGGCAGAAGTGTGGTGGATATACTACTAAGATGCTATAGTTTACTGCATTATAAGTGCTTTGTTACTGTGCTCTCATATTAATTGAGCTGATCTGCCCATTTCCACGGTTTCTGTTTTTATAGCGCGACGTTTTGGGAAGCGGACTACGTTTTCGTCATCAGACGTAGTCCTGAGAAGGACTAAATTCACACTTGAGTCAAATTCATTTAATATGATTTTTCCCAGGCACTTGACTATTATCAGGTTCGAACTTTGATACATGTCACTTACAAGTCAGACACCTTTACTGCTGTGCCACGGAGTAATCCAGTATATATTTTTAGAACTTATAGCTTGGCTTATCGTACTAGCAGAAAATCCGATAAGCTAAGCTAGTGTAGAAATGAAATCCATATCGTTCCCAATAATGCCCAAAGAGCTTAGGTGCAATAACCTGCACAATGGGTTACGGCGCAACATGCGCAATAAACTACTGCGAAACCACGAAAAGTTGAATATATATATATATATATATATATATATATATATATATATATATATATATATATATATATATACATTATATTTTATAGGTAATCTTAGTATCCCGATGATGACAATAAAACTGTAGAAACAAGTTATATTTATATTTTATGTATATAATCCATACATTGGTTATCCGAAATTAAAAGTTTTACTTCTGGTAGAACATGGAAATGGTACCTTAGATCGCTTCAAATAATTACAACGTAAAATTCAGGTTAAAGATGTAACTTGGACTGGAATGGTGTTGACAAAAACAAAAAAAAAAACTTTAAATGCATATATCACGTTTTCATATTCCATAAATTTAAAATACAGTTAAAACATCATCTAGCATAAATTTTTAAG